>CM035163.1:126807439-127407439 GCA_020205615.1 Panax quinquefolius | reverse complement strand
ATTAATACGACATATTTTTGAATATCAACTTGGAAGAGACAATTAGCTTGTCCCCCATCAATTGTAGGTTTCAATCTCACCGGTAATTATGGAGAGATGTTGTAGAGTGGATAAAATGTAGGAGACAATATAACGTTGTTTTATTTTTTTGCCTAACTACTTTTTATTGTTCTATACTTTTTCATATTCCATGCATATCTTATTGGATATCCTTATAAGGCCAAGGGCCACTAGGAAAAATAAGCAAAAATGTAGGACTTCTTTGTTAGGTAGGAGGATTAATAAAAATAGTAGTCACAATGGTTAGTAATATTTATAATTGTCCTCAAGTTATTTTTGTCCCCAAAATAGGTTCATACTATCTAAGTAAAGGTAGAAATAGTGGTGCAACTTAGCTTGTAGTCTACTCTTGTATAAATATCCAAACATGTATTATATGAATTCAGTAATGCATATTTGAAAAAAATGCTTAATCCATATCGATCTTGCTCTCTAGCTTTCTTTCTCTCCATTCTTTCCTAGTTCCTTGTAAATCTCGATTGTTACTTGAAATACCTAATGCAAGCTTACTCTAATTTTCGGCTGCACTTTATTTTCAAGATGCTGCATCGTACATTTGTACCATCTCAACAAGCTGCTGTTATATACCTAATTATCAAATAACATTGGGACCCCTCGTAACTAAGCACCATTGTTATTCGGTGAGAATCTCTCATTTGGTTTGTGTCAAGCTTAACTAATTAGGTTAAGCCTGAAACTTGGTATAATGAAAGCTGATGCTTCTCTGAATCTCTTTTGCAATTCTTCTTTTATCAGAATTTTGGTAAGATTTTAATCATTTCTCTCTCACTCATCATTCTCTTCTTAAATCTCAGGTTTTTCTATTAATCCCTAAAATTCTCCTTTGAATTCTCATTTCTATCTTGTTATTCTTCTTGCACAGTAACTGTTTGGTGTAATGTCTGAATGAAAACTTTAATTTCTTCTTCCCCAGTTCTCTTACCCAGTCCGCTTTTGTCAATTAATCCAGATTTAGTTCTTTTACACAAGCCAGCCTTCTTTTTATTTTGAAGCCTAATTACTCTTGCTTCTAAATATGCTGAAGCCCATATTTAAATCTTCAACCCAACTAAATTATTTATAATTAATTTTCCACTGCCCATACTTGGTGTTTGAATACAAAAACCAACTTTTATTAATCAAAATTTGTTAAAAAAAAATAAAAAAAATAAAATCATCATGTATGAAACCGAGGGCCTTCTACAACATCCCCTTCCAAGTGAACTTGCTCGCTCCAAGCATTTGGATGAGCATGTTTTACCACCAAGTTTTGACAAATGCTCGGAAGATTGTGAAATTTATGAGCTACAATCTATTTCAAATGCCATTGTTTCGATGCGTTCTATAACTATGAACAGCTTTTCAACTCAACCAAAGATCTAGAACATGTTTGTTGGGAAGATTAAAGTCCACCATCATTTTAAAGATACGTTTGAGTCAACTTGTTACTTCAGCCTGTAGTTGTGTTTTATTAAGTAATTATACTGTTTACTGCATTTTATGTAAGGCTTAGATGAATATTGTAACACAAGTTGAAAAGTTCAAAGTTGGTTGAAGAATCAAAAGCTAGAAGACTATAATAGGAGCGTCGTCAACCTCAATTGGAACAGTGGAGCTTGATGAAAAATAAAAATAAATAGAGTTATATTTAAATGTAATGTTAAGGAGATTGGGGGAAGAGGTGAGTTCTTTGCAATCTACAAGGGCATAAATCTTTTAATTTCTGAAGGGGAAGGCAATAGACCAAGGGCCATTAGTAAAAATAAAGTAATTAACAAATGTTTTGGGACTTCTTTGTTAGTTAGGTGGCTTCTATAAGTAGTAAACAAAAGGGTTAATACTATTTATATTTCTCCCCCAATTATCTTTGTCCCAGTTAGATGCATATTAGCTAAGGGTAGATAGTGGTGCAAGTTAGCTTGTAGTCTAAATTTAGTATAATAGCCACGCATGCATGGTATGAAATCATCATGAAGAACATTACGTATGAAGACATGTCTTTGAATATTCTCTCTGTTCTTTCTATATCTTCATCTATCTTTTTCTCCAAGTTCTATCTATTTTTCGTCCTATTAGAGCTCCGTTCTACTGTTTAATCTCTAAATCTATCAAGTAACTTCTATTGTTTGTCGAGCTTACTATTTTGGTTCTAAATCAAGTCTAGGATAAGGTTGATGCTGATAGTCTTACACCCAACAAAAGAAAGTGATGTAGGACAAGAATTGAAGAAGAAAAATTTCTTAAAACAATTATTAAAATAAGGGAAAATTAACTTGGATGAGATTCCACGCGTCACTATCTTAAGGATCTTTTACTTGGGTGATGCTCTGCTCACTTCTATCTCAAGGGTTTCTCAACTGTATAAGTGAGAACAATAATTCATAGTTTAATATCAATAATATGTATATTAATAATGTTATGGGGATTACATCACTATTTAAAGTGAAATAGCAAAAGTACTAAACTACTACAATACCCTAATGAAAGACTAAAATTTCTTAATAAACATAAATATCATAAATCCAACTAATAAGTAAATTACATCAATTACTCTCACATTAAACATAGTAAAAGATCCAACTAATTAGTTTAAAAACTCTCTTCTTTGCTCTTGACTTGTGGTCCCCATCGAAAGCATAGTCGCTCCAGCAACTTAGTGTCGCTAATGTAATTTTTATGCCTTTGTACTCATGAAAGCACAAGCTATTATCTTTTCTTAATTCCCATTGATTATTGCCTATAGAAATGATTCTACTCTTTTTTATTACTTTTTCTTCCTTACTCCCAAAATTGCTTTGACCTTAATCTTTTTCCTTCACATATTTATATTTTCTAAAAGTTGTCCTTTGTATATGCATCTCCAATGATTTTCTTATACCTACTCAATTAATAAATAGCACACCCTTTGTCCCCCAATGAATATTGAAAGTACACTTTCCACACAAATTAAGAAAATTAAAGTTGAGGAGAGTATAGAATAAGTTGTAATTAATAGCCTTAGTGGACACCATGCAAGTATACTAACAAAATTTGTCTTTTAAAGTTAAGGGGTCCCACCTACATATACTTGATTTAAAATTACTTCTACTTATAGACATTCTTCGATAGACATTTTCTTTTGAAAATATCAACATCCTTTCGGGGACAAAGGGAGTATTATGAAAAGAATTGGTTGGACATAGTTACACATAGTAAACCATTGAATACTTGACTCTATATTTATTATAAAATAAACAAAAAAACACTTGACGACATACTTGATCCATGCCATTTTTATAGTATCACTTGCTTTTTGGATATATGAAAATTAGTGTCCTCTTTTTAATCAATTTTGCTCTTGGTATTGTGAAGTTATGTGCAACAATTTTTTAGACTTTAGGTAGGCTATTTTGAAAGTGTTAGCATTTCTTCTTCGGGTAACTGCATTAAATGATTTTTCTCATAAAAGATAGAATTCTTAAAAAGGGAATAAAATAATGGGACAGAAGGAGCATATTTATTACTATTGGTCAGCTTTGAGAAGCAAGATACCAAATTAATGACAAAGACAATAATATTAAATTAGTTTGTGATGCTGATATTTATGACTTGATAATCATGTTATCATTGAAGGTTACTGCTTTGGAAATATTGGCAGGTTCTTGTTGTTTGAGTTTGGCTGCATTTTTTTTGGTAATGATTTTAGTGTTTTGGTTGTAATGATGTTCATCAGTGTTGCCATTGTTTGGCGATATATGGTGATATATGTCTTGTGCAAACTCTTTGCATGTGGCTTCTCTTTCGGGCTAATTTTGCTTTTATTTTGATGTACCAAAGCTCAAAACATATTTTTTAGGAACTTTTTAGCTATAGGTTTTAGAAGTTGAATTTTGCTTTAGTATGTATCTGCTACAGTTTCAAAATTCATGTGTTTCATTTTATAACTAATTGATCTTTTTTTGGTATATGTGATCTTACATTTCAGATCTAGATGTTAAATGTTGGATTTTGGAGGAAAATTTTATGTCTTTTGTATCGTTCGTTTATTTTTGCTTAATTTATTTGGTTTTAAAGAAACTCCTTTATAGACAGAATTTGAGAAAGATAAGCTGACAACATGTGTAAAGTCTATGGAATGAAAATAAAATTATGTTGATGATACATTTGTCTTTTTGTCAATTTATTCCGATCCATTAATCTCTCTCTCTTCCTAAAAAACATTTGGTGGTCCAATAATAGTTTGTTTGAAATCCACATGTTTTCATCAGTCCAGTACTCTTGCACATAAAGCAATCACTTGTTAAGGTATGGTGTCTTCTAAACAGTCTTGTAAATCATAATGTTGCATTGTATTTATGTACTTGATCCTCATATGGTTGCAATCAAAGAAATAAATTACTATAAACATGTCACAGTGATAGCATTTTTGGTCTGATAAAGTTAGTATGCAACACCCCAGTCTCAAATCAAAACATGTGGGAAGAATTTGTCTGTATATAAGGAATTTAGTTGCTAACATTAGTACCTTCAGTTGTGACCTTTTTAGTGAATCTATGTGGGCTAAGATGACCCAAGAAGATACAATTGAGTTGGTTGTTTAATGCCTTGGTATGGATGGATTGGATTGGATTCGGACTTGAGATTTGGTCCATTTTTTCCGGACTCTAGATTTGACATGGGTTGTTACACAGTGACCAACAAATAGAAGTTACACATAAAAGGAATAATATTAATGTGGAAGCATAGGAGGAAAGAAATAAATCATCATTTTGATTGTGATGCGGTCATTAGATTTTTGGAGGGTTTTGAGTCGACTAATGTTTATTTTACCTTTATTTTCTTTCTCTATTTTTCATTTCAGTATAAGATGTCAATTTTCACAGGCTCTGCGGGTTTGTTAGTGAAATGAAGGACCTATTTCTGGGAAAAATATAAAAAATACGGAAATTACTTCATATCTCTATTTATATCTCAATAGTAGGGGAATATTACCAACAACATTTCCATTGTTTAGGTTTGCTAGCTGTTTACTTTTTATGTACATTCTTAAGGATTCTGTAGTTTGCTTTAGGGCAGAAAAGTTCATGGATAAGGCGGTCTGTGCAGAATGTGACAAGTTATATGTGATTTTAGTATTGCTGCTGTGATTACCTATGCAACAAATAGAACATACCGCAGTATATTATGAAGAATTTGCAGAAGGCATTAAAGATTCAGGATAGAATAGGTAATTAGGTATGTGGCTGCTGCCAGAAGGTTAATGCTAGGGTCTTAATTTTTGGGTCTCTACACTTGTCATCATTACATAGATTGTTTAACATCATGGTGGGTCATGTGTGTTTGAGACCCCTATAACAGTTACCCCTGTTAATGACATTTGTTTGGTGATGTGCTTTGACCTGCCATTTAACATTGAAAGATGGTTATATGGAACACTGATATAGAAAACATGGCATTTTCCAGTAAATGTTACTAACTAATGATGCCAGCCAGTCCTGGTGATTTTAACATGCACTTCTGTGCTTACCACCAAATGTGTTCAATTATAATTGTGTTACATGAACCATAATACATAAATTGTTGAAAACTGATGCAGTATTACTGCCTTGTTTCGTTAAGTTTATTGCAACCTTTAGCACTATTTAGTGTTCCATATTTCTCCTTTTGGATGTCCATTTCAGATTTTATTCGCGAAAACCTCTGAAGAGGGTTACAGGTGTAATGACTTCCTTTATTACCATTTTCTGGAAACCTTTTAGATCCTTCACTGCAATCTATTGTGAATTGTAGATTTACTTGGAAGTGTTTTGGGGTTTTTTTTTTTTTTTGGGGGGGTGGTGGTGTTGGGGAGGTTTAAGTTATGAAATTTACACTTTCTTAACATGTGTGAACACATTAAATATTCTCTCTTAAAATAGAGATCATTTATGGTAGTTGATTTTTTCCAACATGATTTTTTGATGCAAGGACCCTCTCACATGAAACTGGCGTGGTACTCACACCCATGTAAGAGTGGGACTTGTGGGAAATATCAAAAACATTTATGGAAATAACATCTCTGTTGTTAAACTAGCTTGACCAGATATGAGAGTATTAGTTGGTGTATTTATCAACTAGACTACTTGTACTGATTGGAGAACAAATTGTTAACATTACTCGATGCCTATCCTCTTGCCTATTTTTTTGCAGCAATGGCTGCATGAAGATTTTATTTGGCCGGAAATCGTTCCTTGAAGAGTAACAAAAGGGTGGAAATTTACGCCAACTCCTGCTGAAGCCAATCATTTCACAGTTCAATCTGGTGTTTGGGGGCTACTTCGGAGATAGAGTGCTATAAAGTTTTATGTCTAGGTGATTTAACTTTTGATGAAAACTTGGTGGATATCTGTTACCCCTTTGTTCAATCTTAGTGGTGCCTTTCTTTGGCCTCAATCATTTGGAAGCTGATATACTATTGCTGATCCATTTGCGCAACTTCTCAAACATCTTATTTTGTGGCGTGGGTTTAAAGATTCAGGTTTGAATTTCTTTTTATGCTGTAAGATGGTTTGTGCGTCTCTGAACTGCAGTGTTTGATTTAAACATAGTATTCTATATATTTATTACTCCCTCCGTCCAAGCTTACTTATTCTAGTTTGAAAATACATGCCTATTAAAAAAAAATTATCTCCAAATTACCCATCTTAACTACTCTATTATCATCTTTTTTGTTTTAATTAATCTCCTAACTTTTCTTGGAATAATAAAATAGAGGAGAGAGGAGAAAAAAGGAATACGATTGTGCTTCCAATGTCAAAGTTAATTGTGCTACTTTTTCCAATGTATGTCATGTAGTTTTCAATGATTTTTTGTTATAAAGTTAAATGATGTTAGTATTGGAAAAATAAGGTCAAAAATAGTATTAAAATGGAAATAGGACAAACAGATTTGGACAAACTAAAAAAGGAAATTAGGACAAGTAAACTTGGACGGAGGGAGTAATTAATTTTGTAAGAGAGAGCTATATATAAAGTTAAATAGTTGAATACCATTATCTGGAAAAGATGCTAACCTAGTTCAGCATGCTCCTTAATACTATTTTTTAGCTTAATGGCATACTAATGGTTTGCACCCCAAATTTCCTTTTTCAAAACAAAAAATTAACTTTGAAATGTTAGAATAAGTTAAAAAATGGGTGACAAGGTTTGGGACAACAAAGAAGTTAAGGGGGATGTTTAGATTTGGATGGATGGAATACATATATTATTTTGTGTGGGCATTGTGACCTTTTTCCTTTTATAATTCCAAATATTCCTTCGGTTTTAAATTATATGATCATTATTGAAAATTGAGATGACTCGTTAAAAATTATGAAACAATAAAACTTACAATGATTAATACTTTTTGGATAGTTTACAATATTCATCATTGTATTGATTAAAATTAAAAGAATCCATGTCAATTTTGAGTTCAAAAATCTCTTTAATTGACTTTAAAAAGTCAACAATTATCAAATATGGAATGGAGGGAGAATTATTTTTGTGTTCAGGATGATTTATTTCTTTGTTTAGAATTTAAGAGGAAATTATACTTGGAAGACCTAAGACAATACATCCATCGGAGGGTGTAATAAAATTATCAAGTTGATGCAATGGAATTACGTCCCTAATAGTCCAATACGCAAGTGACTAACCAATACACAGAAACATGTCACTTCAACGTAATGAGCTATGTTACAGAGCTGTTGATGTGTCACAAACCACAAGCTACCTTAATGTTTCGAATGATTGTCATTTCCTATTGCAAGGTTAGGACTTGAATACTCGAGGTCTTTGATGTTTTCTGTTAAGATTTTTCTGAATCATAAGCTGATATTTTTTTGTATCATTTATCCTTATTTTTTAGTAATTTTTATGTGTTATACTTGTGTTGAGATATGTTGTAACTGAATACTTGTGTTGAGATATGTTGTAACTGAGATATAATTCTTTTCTTATGCAAGCTAAGCAATTTTATAACAAAATCAAATAGACACGTATAAAAGGGTATACAATATACCAAATGACCTACATTAGACAGCCACCAAGGCTAAACAAAAGAAATATAGAGAGAAACCTTCAGAGGCCTAAATATATGTAGCATTACCTACTAACCTTCTCAAACATAACATTTTTATTCTTTGGGACAAGAATAAAGTGCATGGGCTTTTCAGCATTTATGTCTTTCTTAGCGTGTTTCATGAAGTTAGCATAAATTGAAGTAGGTTATATAAAGAACTCGAGTGAACTACTATGTGGGGTAAAACAAGAAAGTCCACAGGGTAATTTCTTTTTTGGGACAGAAATAAGCATTTAGTTACCTTTCATGTTGAAATGCTTGTCAGGGTTCATTACTTTCCAATTAAATGCCAAGTATGATAAGCCCATTTTGATGCCAGATAACTTGGGCTTGTGGACATTATTTACTGTTTTGACGCCAACATTGTACTTCTGTAATATGTTGTGCAAGTATTCTTTGACGATACATGTTTAGATACAATGCTTTTATTCTTTGTGATTGTTTACAGAACAAGATGAGGAGGTCGAGGAAGCATATTGTTAATCAAAGATGAACAATTTGCAACCATGAAATCATAGGGGATTGAATTGTGAACTCAACTTTTGGCCGACAAGGAAGCAATTGGACTTGGTCATGCCTCGACTGGTATATGGGTATGTTTCTGATTTCTGTCTTCAAAATGCCATACACCATTTTAGGTCTTGTAATATATATTAAATCTCCCCCGTTAGATTTCGTATTTTACGGTGAGAGATGCATTTGCTGGCAATGTTCTAAAAGGCGGGAGGCGGGCGGCCGAGAGGGGCCTAGGCGGATTTTTTTATTATAAGCCGATTTTAATATTTTATCATATATTTATCCAAACAAAGCAATAATATAAAGCAAAACAATCTATAATAAAGATAATAAAGGCATTTGCTTAAAGTTCAAACATATATCCATATTACTAATGTCAAAGGTCAAACACAAACATGCAATTGTTCAAAGTTCAAACATATTTTTAACGTATTAGTTTTATTCATAAATAAGATTGCCATTAAATAATAAAATTTAAAATTTCAAAATTTTAATTCAATATTAAAACTTAAGAAACTAAACATAAATTTAATAATTATATTGAATTAAACTAAATATTACAAATGTATCATCATTTATATAATTTGAAGTTGGTACAAGTTCAAAAAATTACAACTATAATAAAATTATCCATTTTGACTTGATATTGTTCACTTGTTGTGATTTGATATATTAGAACCTGTATTATGAATACGGTAAATCATTAGAAAAATAAATATATCAAGATCTGGTTTGGGTAGTTATTAAAATAAAAAAAACTCTCCGCTTAATCCCCGCCTAATTTTTTGGAGGAATTTTTTTGCCGCCTTGGGCCTAGGCGGGGCGCCAAGGGGGGCCTAGCACCTAGGCGGACCAAGGCGGGGATTTTTAGAATACTGTTTGCTGGAATAGTGACCATAACAACCATTTGGTATGGATCACCACCCATATATATATATATATATATATATATATATATATATATATATATATAGGGAATGGTCCCTGTCGACAGTTGTTGGGATAAATTATCTGACCAACCCATTTCTTACCATCCACGTGACGATTGAACGGCTGCAATAAACAATCACTTAAGAGTTTGCACAACTCTTTGGCAGACATTGCAAACAGTTGGGCGAACGGTTGTAAAGACCAATTTGCCCCCATATTTTACAAACCCAATTCAGCAAACATAGGAGCAAAAATTGATCTTCACAACAATCTACCCTACTTTTTTTATCGTCCTCCAAACAGCTGGAAAGACTCGCCTGATTTGCTTAATCGCTGTCTTTTTGATTGTCACGTGGATGCTAGGAGGTTGGTTTGCTAGATAATTTCATCCTTAACCAATGTTGGTTGGGGATCTTTTGCATATATATATATATATATAGGGCTATGTGTATATACACAGCTGTGTAGTACACAGTTTTGCTATGGCGACGGTTTTTTTGGGTTATAACTACTGTCGCCATAGACCAGAATATTTATAGCGACGGTTCAACCTTTCCATAGCCAAAAAAAATTGTCGCCATAGGCGACTGTGTATATACATTTTTCCCATATATATATATATATATATATATATATATATATATATATATATATATATAAGAATTGTCCAATAAATATATAATGAATAATTCTATTTTCACAAGCTATACACAAAAGTTGTGCATCAATGATAGAAACCATTTATTTCATTTCTAATAAAGGTGTAAAAAATACAATGGTAGGTCCAACTTCCTATTTTCTCTTTTTTTTCATACTGTTTGTGCATAACTCTTTTTGTTTATAATTTGTACACACAGAACTACTCATGTAATTCTTTATATTTTAAAGTGAAGAAAGACATTGTACTCTGCATTGTGCATCTTGATATGAGCCTAACAATTATTTATTGGCAAGTAAGAATTTTGGAGACTTACCTATTGAACAGAAAAAAAGAATTGTGGATACTTCTAATAGAGATACTTATAATATGGGCCTAACAATTGTGGTGACTTCTTACAAAGATCCATAATTGTCTCATCATCACATATACTTAAAACATAACATATACTCAGTCTTAGTTGGTTTAACGATAAATAACATTCTATAGTTGGTTTATTCTAACAACACTCTTTCAAAATAAAATGTGGATTGTGTTTCAAACTTCTTAAACATTTATCTTTATGTGGAAGGTGTGAAAATGTGTTGTCTGGTTTACTTGTCCATAGCAAAGACAAAAATACGCTTAATTAAAAATTGCCCAATTGGTCTTTGAATTTATTACCCTTCTCTAATTTAGTGCCCCCACTCCTTTTCCTTAGCAGATTTTGTCCCTAGGGTTTCCTCCCATTAGTTTTGGTTAGCTCTTCGATGTTAAGGGGACATGTGGCTTGCACTTCTGTGTCAAGACATTCATCTCTCTCTATTTGAGGTTTTATGTAATATACCCTTCTTGTATCAGGTTTTGAGAAATTGGGGACCAATTCATGTCTAAAGATGATGTGGTCACTCGGAGAGAAAATACCTTGGTTTGAATGTGGGCATGCTAAATTCTCGGGTCTTGAATCCAGTTTGAGACGAGAAACCTATCAGGCTTGGGGCAAAAAGGTGAATGATGGGGAAGATAGTGGTGGTAATTGGCAGCATTGAATGGTGGTTGTGGTCTTGTTCTAGAGAGAGATGGTGATGGTTCCATGCTTTGTACTTTTACAGAGCCGATCCATTGTGTTTGTATGAGTTCACTAGGGTTAATTTCCAGTTCTCATTTCTGTTACTGATTTGGATTGTTTCAACTCTGGGAGATTGGGGGCATGAATTTGGGTCTGAGCAAGTGTTGTTCTTCATCAAGGAAGCTGCAATGTTTTAGACAGAGTATCCTCTTTATTATGAGAGGTAGTTTTGTAATTTTAGTGGTTGAAACTAATTTTGGTTAAGGTGACTTGAGCATCCGGTCACTTTTGGCCGGTTGAGAGCACAAAGGGTGTATTTCCCTTTTTGAACATTAGGTGCAAATTTAGTACGTTTAAAGTTTAGATAGCCAGACCAATCTCCATGTAACTGTACTCAATTATATAATTACAAAAGCTTAAGGATGCAAAAATGCTTTGGAAGTGTGGTCTATTTGAAGTTCTGTCGGGTATTTGGAACGAGCTGAACTCCAGTATCTTCAGGTAGCAGCAAATCCTCTTGCGTATTTTTTAGGGAGAGTTTTTTCTCTTGCATCATTGTTTCCCTCTGACATGGAAGCCTAATGTGGTGTTTCTGTTTTGGAGTTGCATATTTTAAGGTTTTTTTTATAATTTTTCAAATAATTAGCAATTTAACCATTAGTCTAATGCACCTTTTTTAGACTTACATAACTGGGAGAAAAGGAGGAGTAGCGGCAGCAGCAACTTTGATTTATTTTCCCTTTTAATGGTATACATTAGTTTAATGTTATTTTCTTTTCTTCTAGCAATTCATGAGTTCTTTGATTTCGAGACTATTGTTGCTGATTTTGAGTTGTTTGGATATTGTGATTCAAAACTTTTTTTTTTTTTCTCTCTTAAATTAATTGCTGCATTCAAGTGAGTAATCTGTTTAGTTAATTATGCATTATATTAGTATGTTTTGTGTTCTAATTTTAAGCATGCGGGGCGAGGATGAAAATAATTGATTGATTCTATTGCACATATTCATGCTAATTGATTCTACCAATTTAGTGTTTTAATGTAAAAAAAAATAATTCTTTCTATTGGATGTCTATTTTATTGATAAAAATTAAGGTTGGATTCTTATTATTATTTATTGGATTCAGTTTATGATTTGTTAAAAGTGGATATAAGCTATTTTTTGATGGAAATAATGAGTGTTTTGATTTTATACATATGTTTGGCTATTATGAAAGAATTAACAATTGAATTTTAAAGATTAATTGGACTTAATTGATTTTATTTTCTGCATCTAATAAGGTCGAGAGAGCAAATTAGTGCGAGATAAAAAGTAATAATACATTGTTGAATTATTAAATTAATAAATGTTTAATTAATAAATTGTTGAATTGTATGTTGTAGGTTTATTCAATCAATTCTAGAACTAAACATTTAAATGAGTGGATTTCTATAGGTATGATCGTGAAAAAATAATTATTTTAATTTTATTTAAGTTTGTAATGTAGTTTTATATTAGTTTGTAAAGCTGGAAATTCTAAGCTGAATATAACTATGAAACAGGTTTAATAAATTTTAATTCAGTCATGGTAATTGGTTAGTAATGAATCCATTATAACTTTACATCTATTTTATAGTTACTATGTTTTTAAAAAAAATCACAAATTATTTAATAAAATTTAAATTAGTGAGGACATTAACTTAATAAAGAAATTTATAATTAATAAAATATAATAAATTTGCGTGATATGTTAAAAGAGATATTTTGGTTCTACATAAAATTTGTTAAGATATATTATTTTTCATAAATATTTGATAAAAATTTATTAATAAGTTTGATAGAACCAAAAAAAAAAAAATAATCTTTTAAAAGTTTCTTTTCGTATTAGAGATATAAAACAAAAAAACACCTTCCCTTTTCCCAACATGTTGGGGTTTCTTTTGAATATGTTACAGATTTGGATACTATTTATAATTGTTACACAATTAGGTTGTGTTTGATAAAATTAAACAGTTTAAACATCTGAATAATATAGTATTTAAATAAAATTGTATCTGAATAAAAAAAATGTTGTTTGATAATTATTTTTTTAAAAATGTCTGAATAACATGTTTTTACTATTTTAACCCTTGAAAAAAAAAAAAAAAGCACAACTTTCTTCTTCTCCTATTCCTCCTCCCGCCCACCCACCTCCTCCTCCTCCCCCCCCACGCAACCCACCTCCTCCTCCACCTCCCCGCCTTCCCTTCCCCGCCCCCCTCCCCGCCTTCCCGCCTGCTCCACCCTCCCCGCCTCCCCTTGCAGATCTGGTAGTCTGATGGTGGTTGAACAAATCAAATCAACAAATCTAAAGAACTGTTGGTTGAAGAGGAAATCCGGACAAATTTGGTGGCGTCGGAGGTGGTGAGGCGGTGGCTGGCATGGATACACAAGAAATTTGATAATATTGAAGAGGGTATTTGTGTCTAAAAAATAACAAAGTTTATTAAGAGGCATGCATGTCTGAATAATTTATATTTGATTTTCTATCTCAACCATTTAAACGCATCTGAGATAACAAAAAAAACAAAACAAACATCTACCCTCTTAGCGAATAAGAGGAGGTCTATTAAGACCTGTTAAGAAGTAAATAAACAATACCTTAAATAGTAATTATAATAATCTAAATAATAATAAAAAAGGTTGAATAAAAAAATTGTGAAATCAAGTTTGTGTTTAATTGTAATTATATAGTTGACTAGCTCACCAACCCATTGCGAAGCACACGGACAACACATGGATAATGATAATGATTTATTATGTTAACAATTAAGATAATCAATTAAATGTGAGGTAAATTTTTATTTACGATTTTAAGAAGATAGTTGTAGCTATCAAATTAATAAATATTAATTTAAATAATACATTGTTGAATTATATATTGTATGTTTCTTCGATCAATTATTAAATTAAACATTTGAATGGAGTGTTAAGTTATTTAGTTATGATTTGAGAAAATAATTATTTTAATTTTATTTAAGTTTTTAGTGAAATTTTATATTAGTATTTATATTGACAAAATTTTCTTGAAATTCTAATCCAAATAGAACTATAATAGAACACAAGGTTAATAAATTTTAATTTAGTTATGACAATTAATTACTAATGAATTCACTATAATATTTTTAAACTAATTTTACAGTTAATGGTTTCAAAAACTTCACATATATTATTAATACAATTATTTGATAAATTTTACAATTTTAATGACTTAAATTTATTTAGTTAGTTAATTTAATAATTGAATTTATGATTAATATTAATATAATTAAATCGTGATATGTTAACAGATATTTTTGACATTTAATACATTAATAAAATGTAATAATAAAATTATTCTAAATAAAATTTCGTACAACATATTATCTTAAATAAATTTGTGATAAAAAATATTGTAATAAATTTGGTAGACTCAAAAATAAAATTCTTTTAGAAGTTCTTTTTCCTATTAGAGATATAAAAACAAAAAAACATGGCTTAAAAAGTACTTATACTAATTTGGATAGTAAAGTAAAAGGCTGGCCTAAAAGCAATTGTAAATAATCTATAATTTACTGACCAATTGTAGGGATTTGTTTATTAAAATTAAATTGGGAGAAGTAATGAAATAAGATTACTAATATTTGTATGGTGGGTTACAGCCCAGCCCACCATAGTTTTTATATAAGTCTGATTTTCTTAGGGAAAAGGGTAACTTGTTTTTGGCACATTGGCATACTCCGTCTAACTGGTATGTTATGTTTTCTTATTCCGTTGATCATCCTCTCTTCTAGTCTTCTTGATTATAACTTTTTTTTTTCTCAAGATTTTATTATGTTTGTTTTCTCTAATAATTTCCGACTAGGTTAAATACTCAGTATTACAATTTTCATTGTCAATATATATATATATATATATATATATATATATATATGGGATTCCAATCACGTGAACCTAGGTTGTTGGAGAAGAAATGGCTTTGATAATTTTTTTTTTTTTTTATAAGTTCGCTATGAGGTTGTGGCGGCTGTACCAAAAGTGAGGTTTCTCCCAACAACCGGACCTTTTTTTTTTTGCTTTTTTTTAAAACAACTAAAATAAAGTTTAATATTGTATGGAACTGGAATTTTTCCATAATATTTTGGATACCTATAACAAAATATGTATGTACAGTCTGCATGCATTGTACAAACCTATTTTGTTATACATATATTATATAAAATTTCTGGGCCCATAAAATATTAAATTTTTTTAGTTGTTTTTTTTAAAAAAGGTCCCTATTTTAAGAAAGTCGAAAATCCGGATAAGAACAGGACTATATATATATATATATATATATATATATATATATATATATATATATATATATATGTACGTACTAATATAGTACGTATGTATGTATGTATATTATGTATCATAAAAGCAAAAACTGGATTGGGATACCATCATATATTATACAAACAAAACCTATACTAGTAGACGTAAATTTTTTCCTTCCAAATTTATATAAAGTGGAGTTTTAGACATAAAACGGGAATAAATATATTGGTGATTATATTTGTTATTGCGAAAATATGATACATGTGTATAGGTTAGTCAAGCTTGTATCATAACATAGATGTTATATATTGACAAAATTTTCTAGAATTCAAGTTCAACAAGGTCACACTAAGCTTGCCGGGGGGCATACTATTGTTAAAATAAGTTGTGTATGATCATTTAATTATGTTGTTAAATTTGGGGACATTATATAATTCTATACGTGCTGTAATGAAAAGAAGATCTGGTACTCTTTTTTTGTAGAATAATGTTCTTAATACAAATTAGACTCTTTTGTTGAATTCAATCGTAGTTATAATCCATTTTTGGCAAAAAGAATTTGTATTAAAAATTAAAACCATACAAATGTGGCAAATTCCAATTAACCACGTGAATAGGGTTAGACTGAATTGCATAACTTGTAGTTGTTGAAATCTTGGTATTTAACTTTTAGTGTTAATCAATGAATCAGTTCATTCTTTCTCAGATACAAGGTGCTTCGATCATTTTGGGACATTAGAGAGAAGATGAGAAATATAATCACCCAATTGAAGCTATTATTTCAGAAATGTATCCGGCCAGAAAAGAGATTTGTTTTGGATTCGGATGATAATGGACTTTCCCTTCCCAGAGAAATACTACTGGAGATGTTGAGCTGGTTGACAGTGGAGGATCTTATGCGGTGCAAATGCGTGTGCAAGCAATGGTATGCAATAAGTGAAGATCGCCAATTCATTAAAATGCACAAGGAGAGGAGCAAAGGAAGTTATAGTTTTCGTAGTTTGAATGCAGCATTCGAATATAAAGATGTGTGTCATGGTTTGTTCCTAGAGCAAAGTAAGTTGTCTGGCGAATACCTCATAAAAAACCCTGCAACAAAACAAATACTTGTTCTTCCTAATCCACACCACAAATCCTTGCTCATGGCCTTCTCTTTTCGCACTTCCACCACTACTTATATAGTTATCTCAATATACAATGGGAAACATGAAGGCGAGGAAGGTGGGTGTGAAGTTCTTATAATTGGTAGTGGGGAAAAACTTTCATGGAGACCTCTTGAAATACCTAATTTTGCTAATCTTAATAGGAAGCAAGGAATGATGACCGCTATGTTTATGGACGAGAACTATCATTGTGCTAGGTTTCATGAGGATGGATCAGGCGAAATAGTTTCAATCGACCTGAATAAAGAAGATTTTACATGTCTTAAGGTGCCTGAAAATTTCCTCCCGGATTGGCGAAAAGTAAGGATTTTAGGTTGGAATAAGAAGCTAGCAGTTTATAGTGTTGTGCAACATGAATTACATGTTTGGGTTTTGGAAGACTACAAGAAGCAAAAATGGGCTGACAGGAAAATTATTGTTCCCTTGACATTTTTAAGGGAAGATCCAAGTATAAAGGAATGCAAAATTAAACATCAAGTCAAAAGTGCCATAGTTTGGTTTAATGTGAGTTCTAACAAAATGCTGGCCTACTGCATCAAATCGAAAAAAGTTGTGTCGACAATTTGTGCACCGGAGGGGGAACAAATTTTGGGTTTCCATGTACCAAGCATAATTACTTTGAAGGGAATGCAAACTGAAAAATAGGATGAAATTAATTTAAAGAGACTTGATGACTACTACTATCATGAAGTTCGAATTTGTTAAATATTTTTTCAAAAAAGGAAATGTTGCATCGGATGCAACATTTTTCTATACATCTTGACAAATCATTTACCAATTTTGAACTTCATGGTTGCTTAGGTTTGTAATCTTATTTTCATTACTCTTTTGACTACACAACAATGCAAACTACGTTCTATTCGGAATATTGTTGATCAATTTTTAACTTCAGGGTTGCTAAGTAGTTTGTGGGCTTATTTTCTTTACCTTTTGGATTATCTACTTCTGTAAGAACTGCATAATACGTGCACACACATTTATATTTATATTTGATAAATATAAATATAAGTGTTTATATTTGATAAATGGGTTTGCCCATATCCACCTATATTCGTTTCTCGACATAGTTTTTCATATTCTGGCACAAAGTCAGCTACGGCATACCAAATTTTTTTTATGCTTTTTAATGATCAGCTTTTCTATGAATATGGTTTTCTTTTGGATTGGGAATATTTCATCTTGTTGATGTTGGGATGCAAAATATGTACCATGCTTAGTCTGCAGTAAAGCACCATATATTATTTTTTTTTGGCTGAAAAAGTATTATAGGTGTTGTGCTTGTGCATATGTATAGCACGATGATTTTTTATGCAAGAATCGTTCTGCACGTGAGCCATCAAAATATGCATGTGAGTGTATGTGAGTGGTGTGTGAATGATGATAGTAGATTTATTTATATTTTTACTTTTATGGAGAGCTGCTTGCCTGCTTTGAATATGCACATTTTTCTAAAAAACTTGTGCCTTTATTAATGAACCCTATATATTTTATTTATTTATTTCTAGAAAACTGCTATTGACAAAACTGTCCCACAAGTTTGGTCGAATTACAATGTCCTTCGAAATTTGGGAAATGTCAATAAATTTTTTTTTTTTTTTTTTTTGCAAAATATATTATTAAAAAACATATCCCAAAATCTATAAAAATTAGATAATGGGATATAAGATTACAAATATGTCAGCTGCATACAAAGAAAATCATTTTTTCTTCATCTATTACTCTACTGTTGCTATTGCTTTCTACAATTGATGCTACTTACTATTTTCTTATTACGGCTACTAAACTCGTCCTACAGCTGCTGCTGAATGTATGTCATTGCCTCCATTAAACTCCTCTCTTTATGCACTGACTTCTATTTGTTCTATTTGAGCAAGCTTGGATGTTGTCCTTTCCTCGATCCTTGTTTTCGGATCTTGTTTGAAAATTTAGACTCTGCAGCATGCTTGAATGCGAATAAATCAAACATAACCAGACAAGCTGTTGTACTTGTTTTTATTCCAGTAAAATAAAAACAACTTCTACATAACTCCTGCTGCATTGCTGTACTTAAATACCTTTAAGTATTTTAAAATAACAAATGTGTTCTCTTTTGGCCGGTCCAACCAATTTTTCACTGAAAATACAACTTGACAATCTTTTCAATACTTTGACATTCTCAATACATTTTTGAATTGTATTTGACTCGTATTTTTTCAAATAATAATATTTTTACTTTCTTCGTCGTTTTCCCTTCAACATTTAAAATTCAAAAATAAAATATTAAAATTATTTATAAAATCAATAATAAATAAATAATGAATTAAATATATATTTACATAATTTATAATTACAAAATAAATAAAAATGGGTGCTTTTGGATGTACAATTTGGGTGTGTACATAGATTTATCCTTAATATATTGTTTCCTTCATAACAAATTATAAAATTATTGTTAACTTTTGAAAACCAAATCGCGACATTTTTAAACTCAAAATTGAGATGATTCACTAAAAATTTTGAAACAATAAATCTTACAATTAGTACTATTTTTTAGATAGTTTGTAATATTTATCGTTGTTGTTGGGATGTGATTATTTGGGTCTAGCCATGGTGCAACCTAGTTTATTTAATGGTCTAGATTTGGTATTGACCTATAATATATTTATTTTGATAGCGAGAGTCCTTATTAAAATAAGATTGTGTTTTCTTATTTGGTGGGATAATGAGGTTTAATTTGGGAATGAATCTATCAGCCATTAATTGTTGTTATAAGGTGATTCTACAAAGGACTCATTCTCCTAGTTGGACGCATAATTGTTGTTATAAGGTGATTCTATAAAGGACTCCTTCTTCTAGTTGGATGCAGGGTTTGAGGGGGGAGAGGGACAAGAGATACAATACAAATACACAACTTGTATGAATGTATTTCGTGAGTTTGATTTCACAACAATACAATCAACAGTTTGCGTACAAGTTTTGACGTTAACAGTTGTGTATAGATTAAAGATAAAATAATATTCCTTATCGATTTTAAGTTTAAAAATATAGTTCAAAAAATCAATAATGATCTTACATTTTGACATTTTACTAGTTAATAATGAGTGATGATTTATTTTACTACAGACATTTTACTCTTTTAATTAATTAATATAAATGAATTTTTAAATGCTACCAAATTTCCTTGATTTTCTCAAATACTGAGTTGACATACTGTTATTAGTCTTGTTATATACCGTAAATAATTAAACGTCCATAGTAAATAGCGACGTACGTGTGTATATATAGTTATTTGCTATTGATTAAAAATTGATAACAGTAAAAATTTAAAATTTTCTAACGAGTCATATCAGGAAAAATCATTAATCTATCTGCTAGAATACCACACATTGAATCAATTTGTCTCAAAGCCATCACAGCATCATGGAGTTTCAAATTAACAGAACAGTTAAAACCTGGGATAGTATAGGTATTAATCAGTTTAAGAGTAAATCTTCGGGTACATCCAACCTACTAACAGTTTACCGAACACAGGAAAGCAAATCGTTTTGGGTATTATTATTTTTTAAAATTCTATGCGCCTTTCTCCTTATAAATCAGTGAATTCCCCCCTTCTCCTACCGTGAAATCTCCTCCTCCTACACCTCCCTTTCTGGCTCACTCCTTCACTCTCTATTCAAACCCACTCGCCTCCGTCGGCTCAGCCTCTCCGGTTACTCTTCTCCGGTCAAATAACGGATTCATGCGGCTCCCTCTCTTTCCTCCTAGAACCCCGCAGAGAAAGATGAATCATGCTTCCCTCCACACAATAATTAATCTATGAAGCTCTAATAAGGTAAACCCTTTTTTGAGTAATTTCTACTTTCAATTGATTGTATTGTTTCATTTGGGTTTAATTGAGTTTCTACCAAGATTTCTCGGCAATTTGAGTTTTTTCTTTGTGTTTCTTATGTAATTTAGGTTTAATTGGGTTCTTCATAATTTGTACCATAAATTTCTGACTAGACTTTAAATACATAAAATGCAATACATTGCTTCAGTTCATACCGGTTGACTCATTTTTCTGGAGAATTCAAGAGTTTACACTAGCAGCATAAATATAGTGCAAAACCAAATCTTAGATTTTTCTGGAGATTTGGATTCTCTTGAGTTTTGATTTTCTTGTCCCAAGTTTCAAACTTTATGGATGGCCTCCACAGGCTTTTATGCAATTCTTGAAGTTGGAATTTTTTGTTTCTAAAAGTAGGGTGCATTTAATGGCTGTACATGGTATTTGATGCAACGATTTACACTTTACATAATCTAATTTTTTTGTCTCCCTTTTTTCTATATAAGAAATGTATGATTTTGTAGCCATTTATGTTAAGCATTTGCAATGCACAAGAAAATGACATGATTTCAGGAAAACATTTGTGGAATTAAGAATTTAACTGTGGTTGCCATATTTGTTTCTCTTACTTGGAGGGTTTGAGGTTTAATTTCTCTGATTACGTCGTTAAGAAAGATGAACTGTGGTTGCCATATTGACACTATCAACATCACACAGACTAGTAGAAAACAGAAATATTGTTTGCACAGAGGATGAGAACCAAATGTAACCAACTATTGAGCACAATATCAACCTAGAGAATCAATAGAAAAGGAGAAAAGGACAAGCTACAGTAGAATGTTTCGTAGTTTTAGAAGCTAATTAATTAATATAACCTTGAAGCTCTTGACTACATAAGAATCTTACAATTATCATCATGTTTGCCAACTTAAAAGCATATAAAAAGAAAGTACAATTTATACACTAATTTTTTTAACATCATACCAAGTAGATATGTTCATTAATGAGACATTGTTCAGGGTAAAATTTTGTTTTCTTATAACACAAAAACTTTATCATAGCTATCATCCACTAATAAGTAGATGCTAAAAATAATTAAAGGTATTGTACAAATTGATGCTTACATTGCAGATGAGTCAATTACAATACTTATGGTAGAGTTGTTTCACCTTGACAATGCGGATCGATAGAGAAGTGAATCCACATTTTGTAACCCTATCATTCGACGGCTGATGGCAAGAAGCCAGCTTGAAGTCTGAACTGTGGTTGTGTGATAATAATTTGTGGTTTGAACTGTGGTTGCCATATTGACACTAGAATGTTTGATGTTCGTTTCCCAACTACTTTAGATAATTACATTAAATTGAACATTATGCTCGCTGATATTTTGAGATAATTTATTTCCATGTTGGGTAGGTACATCAGTAACTGAGTTCCCCCTCCCCCCAAATGATTCTCTCCGTTTCAGAGTAGTTGGCCTATCTAGAATTATCATAATTCCTTGCAGTTTCCCCCTGCAGAACCAACCTTAGATTGTGTATCTGATTATGTTTTGACTTAATTTCCATATTTGTTCTCCTAATAGATTTTCCTAAGTGCATTGTGGGTTGAAAATGCATATTGTGAGATTTTTTTCGGTAGGACCCATTTTATACAATTGTCTATTGAGTTATGTCTGTTGAATAAATAACATTAGGTTTAAACCTATTTAACTAGATCTTAATGTTTCACTATACACTGTATTTGCACTCCTGATGATGGTGACATTAAAGAAGCTAGCCAATAGAGGCAGCATGGGAGATTACACCTTACAGTGTCACATGGTGCAGTGAAGCTACACAAAAAAACTGAAATATTATCTTATTTGTAATTGCTTGAGCTATTAAGCTATTGTTTCATCATTTTTTTAATTACCTGGGGTATGCTCCTTGTAAACATGTAAATTGTGACTATAGTGTTTATGAAATGAATTCCAATTATTGTGTTCATTAATTGAGAGCAAAACTAACATTGAAATTTAGAAAATTAAAGATGAAAACAAATTATCAAAATTATAATACTTTTGATACATATGAACAATATTATCATATGCCTGAATCATCCATTGAGCTGCCTAAATAGCTTTGATATATCAAAGCTACAACTAAATCAAGTCAAAAATCTTTGTAGCCAGCATTGGAAGTGCCTTCACCTATTGACCCAAAATTCCACATCGCGCCAAGATTTAGAAGTTCATCTCCCCATATGGATTCCTACAAGTTATAGAAAGAACCATCGATGTTAATTGAGTTCATACATCTGAAATTTATGATCTATGAAAGGTAACATAAATCATTACTCTCTTGTGACAACATATATACACCCTTAAAAATGCTCACCAATAAAGTAAAAATAATAATCATAACAATTGAAAAAAAAATCATTACTCACATTCAAGTTAATATTTCCATGATGACTCTCTTGTGTCATGAAAAATAGGTGGTTGATTAACAGTCGTATCCAACTCAAATGCCTTAAATAAAAGAAGCATACAAGTTCATTATATAAGACAATATTAATTGCAAAACAAGTTACAATATACAGATTATATATATATATAACAAAAAAGAAAAATCATACCTTCTTCATATTCTTTGTGTTTCTTGATTCACAATTATTTCTACCTTTTTTTTCTCTTTAGTTTGAATTTTTCAAAACTTCTTCGATCTTACCTACCTTTCTTTTACTAGGACGCCCCTTGCATCGGTTCTTTTTTGGTGAAAGTAATTTCTGGCTTTCATTTGGGTCGTTATTTTCAGATTCACCCGCGTTTAACTTTTGAGTAGGTCGACTTTTTTCACAAACTCCATCCTCCGTATTCCATTACACCTTTAGTTCAAGAAGCCGATCTACAAGTTGGTCACATCTTTTTTGAGTGTCATATGTAATGCCCGCAACGTCGAAAAAATTATTGCACACCTTGTCATATCTCTGTCCCGATTCCGTGTCTTTCCAAACATTATAAGTGACTAGCTTTAGTATGACGTCGCTTTATGTCCTTTATCCACCTCCTCAAAATGTATTTTGTTGGAACCGTAAATATAAACCTTTTAAAATGAAGTACCTTAACTATATGCTTACATAAGATTCCTCGAAATTCAAACAATTTACAGTTAACTTCACATCAAATTCAAATTCATTTTCCCCTTCAATGAAGTAAACCTTGAAGTTCATAATTTTTGGCCGATCTTTTTTTTCCCCAAAGTAATAAAGTTGTTTCACTTCGTAATGAAATATTTTATCATGAGATTCGACAAACCTTGTATCGCAATACATTCCTCCATCCACCACTTCTGTTTGAAACTCTATAAACTTGGAATTGGTATAAACCTCTTGGATTTGTTTTTCAATGGTGTGATGTGTAACACAAGGTACATTTGAAGTCAAAGAATGAGTGTCCGCTGCTATTTCTTTTTCCACTTTACTCCTTAAACGCATTATCATATTGGTCTACAAATTCTTTCAAGGAAGTTTTTGCATTAATAAATTCATCAAAAAAAAAACATTCATACTTTCAATTCTTTGTGTCGTAGACATTCCCGCCCAAAAAATATCTTTCACAAAACAAGGAACCCACCGATGCCTTTCATTATACAATCCTTCCAACCACTCATTGTTCTCAAGATCATATAATTGTCTATCATTGCCTTCCATTGACATTCAAAATCATCCACACTCAAAGAATCATACACAACGTTATGTAACACAAATTTAATTGATTCATAATGCTCATACCCTTTTAATTTTTCAGGAACCTTCTTCATTATATGCCACAAACACCATCGGTGGCGAGCATTGGGAAAAACTATCTCAATAGTATTTTTCATTGCTTTGTCTTGATCGGTGATAATGGCATGTGGAGCTTTTCTAGACATGGAAGAAAGCCACGCATCAAACAACCAAACAACAGTCTTTCTTTAAACAAGGCATTCCATTTTCTCCATACTCAATTCTAATTGAATTATAACTTTTATTCATTGGTATCCCAGCATCATTGTTTAGCTCAAATCTCCTCTTTATATAAGAGGTCACATGCCGATTACACCGGTGAAAACGAGATTTACTTGGACTTAAACCGTGATTATGTGCAAGCTCCAAAGTGGTTATACCCCATTTTCCATCATTCAATAACTTAGCACAAATCTTAGCCTTACAACTTGCTTTAATGCTTAGGATGCGGTTTTAGAGTAATCTTTGAGTTCTTCTTTGGTTCTCCATATTTGTGACATACTGTTGTGAAATATTTAACCACTCAGTCAATTTTCTACTACTTCTTTTAGTCACTCCAAATCCTTGTTGTGCACCATATTTCCTATAGTATTCATAAACCTCATCAACATTGTTAAACACCATATGTAATTTGGACTCTTCCATTATTTGATTATTCTGTTTTCCATTCTCTTCTACTTCATCATCCCATTCGTTGTTAGACGGGTCATCTACGTCAACATCCATATTTGTAGAGCTAATATCTATTTTCGATTCCATTGGTAGATTTCCAATGTGGCCTTGAAACAAGCAGCAAAAAGGGTCCACAACATCAAATAATTTAAACGAAAAAAGATAAAAAAAATTTTGTTAGTTTCACACAACATGAACATTGATTACTGAAAAAAAAACAATTTGACAAATAATTATTTCTTTTTTATTTTTCTTCTTATTGCAAACTTTTTGCAAGCTTGTAAATCTTAACTATAGAACTGAAAACTGAATAGTCAACCAGTATGAACTGAAGCAATGCATTGCATTTTATGTATTTAAAGGCCAATCAGAAATCTATGTAACATAACAATACAAATTATTAACAACAATCATAAAAAAAAACCTGGAAGACAAAACACATTGAGAAAAACAATAATAAAAGAGTACCATAAAAAATTTAACAAGAAACCAAAATTAAATTGTAATGATACACAAAGTAGAGATGACTAAGATAATTGAAAAACCCTCTTCTTTTGGGTAATAAAGCGAAGATTATGAAGAACCCAATTAAACACAAATCAATTAATCCAAATGAAACAATACCATCAATTGAAAGTAGAAATTACTCAAAAAAGGGTTTACCTTATTAGAGTTTTATAGATTAATTATTGTTTGGAGTGAAACATAGGAGGAAAGAGGAGGAGTCGCGTGAATCCGGTATTTGATTAGAGAAGAGTAACCGGAGAGGCAGAGTTGACGGAGGCGAATGAGTTTGAACAAAGAGCGAAGGAGTGAGCTAGAGAGGGAATTGTAGGAGAAGGATCAGATTTCATCGTAGGAGAAAAGTAGGAGAAAAGGGGGGAGTTCACTGATATTCTAAGGAGAAAGATGCGACGCCCCCAAAATAGGTATACATCACCCATCTTGAGTTGCCAAATACATGGTACAAAGTTCAAAAACAACTTAATAATACAACTGTCGTGTAAAATACGACAAAATACAAACTGAGAGTCTTAATACAAATATTGTCATCTAGACAATATATACACTCAAAGGAGTCCTCATTGCATTTATTATCACACTATTTTATAGAATAATGAGGACTACTATGACACCATCTCGGACCATTACTCCGTTCTCTGACTAGTCCCTGTCACGTTCTCATTTCCTGAAGAGAACAATGAAAGCAAAAGGGTGAGCTCAACTAGCCCAGTAAGAAATATTATGACTAAGATAATGCAGAATAAAATTATCGTTAGCCTTCAACAGTGTTAAACTGATAAAATATAACAACTATCAAGTTTAACTGCAGCGGAACAAGCAATCCATTAAAAGAGTCAAGTAGAGAATAAAATCTACTATCTTTTATGATTTAAAAGGTTTTCATCACTTTTATCATTTGAGACTTAGCTTAATAAATAATCCACATCATCCTCGTGACTACTGACCGAGGATATTCATTAATATCACAACCACAAATTATCCATCCACTACGGGCCGAGAATATTCGTGTATTCATCGATGGTCATGATCATGTCGACAATCGTCCATCGATGCACTACGGGCCAATGAGGACTTTACCACATCATTTGTAACATTACGGTCATGATTATACCGAATAATCCCTGGTCATAATCATACCAAGTCCATCTATGCACTACAGACCACAGATGACTTTCAACATAAAACATAAGGATGATGACAATGATATAAGAATTCAATAAAACAAGTTCAAGAATTAATTTATCTAGGAACCAATAACGTCCAAATTGTCAACATGATACTGCTTTATGGGGTAAAATTCAAGAATGCTCAGAAGAATATTTCCTTGAAAAGATATTAGATGAAGCGCAAATATCAAGGATATTCCACTAATTTCATGGAGTATAAAAGCCAAAACTTTAACCAACTGAGTATAATAAAGAATAGAATAACAAAAGAAATCACCAGGCATGCGATAGACCGCACAGACAGGTTATTCTAATAGAATAATAAATAACAAAACCAGGTCATGTGTAAACGCATAGACAGGATATTCTAACAGAATAATAAATTACGGAACTAGGTCAGGCGAAATTCGCACCGACAGGATGTTCCAACAGAATAATAAATAACAGAACCAGATCATGCGTAAACGCACAGACAGGATGTTTCAACAGAATAATAAAGAATGGAATAACAGAAGAATTTCATAATGTATGCGGTACTTCGCATAGACAGGTTATTCCAACATAATAATAAAGAATGGAATAACGGGAGAATTTCACCAAGTATAGGGTAGTCAGCGTATCTGAGTTATTCCAATGAAGAATAATAAAGAATGGAATAACAAAAGTTCTCTTCATGAATATGAAAGAAATAATACCCCTACCGCAAGTAAAAAGAAGAGTATTAAATTTGGTAGGGTGAGGATATTCAGAAGAAAACTTGCACTACATTTCAAAGCTTCTTAAAACTCTAAAGAAATACGCTCAAGATTATGAAGAGAATTCTCTCGAATTTACGGTGTGATTTCAATTCTAACTAAGCATCCTATTTATAGGAAAATGGAAAGGATACTATGCAATAAAATATTCTAATAAAACAAAAATTTTAATTAATTAATATATATATATATATATATATATATAACCCGTGTATAACCCCCCTAACCCGTGAATCCACAGGATTCACGTGAATCCTATATATATATATATTATATATATACTGAATAACTTTCTACTGATTATCTTGAAAAATGGGTAAAAGGGGGTCCATAAAATAAACAAAACTTCATAAAAATCACCTTAATAATTTTAACAACATTATCACCATTATTATAATTCATAATATTAATCGACCAGGTCATTCCCAAGAAAGAGGGGGCTTTTCAATAAGTATTTCTACCTATTGGCGTGCAATTAGGTGACCAAACCTCTCCTTGACAGAACTTCTAGACATCGTTAATATTGCAAATAATAATATTAATAACTTTGTCACCTCAATTATTGATTTAATAAAATATAAAATATCGACAATAATTGAATCAAATAACGTGAGATCTTATGCAACAATTCATGAAGCAATAATTGAACAAAATTGAGTGACTTCTCAACGTAAGCATCAATAATCAATCTGGTGTGCTACTATGCAACCACGCGTATTTCTCGCACTTATAATAACAGGGTGTTTCAACAAACTAATGATAAAGCTTCCACCGTTATTTTCATAAAATATTTTTGTCGTTTTCTCAATCAAAACAATAATTCCTTTCATGGGATCCATCAATGATTGTCGTCGTCTGAATATTCCTGTTAAAAGCGAATATTCCCCACCAATCAAATATTATATAACATCTTGCGTACTTTGAAAAATTTATAAATATTACCCACATCTATAACATTATATCAAATTCATTCCATAGTATTCAAAAATGATAATTATAGAAAATTCATCTTTATTCATAAAAGTTGGGGTCTTACAATCTCCCCTTACATTGAAATTTACGCCCCTCGAAATCGAGTACGATACACGGTATGTCGAAGAGGTAAGGATACCTTGATTTCATTTGATTCTAACTCCGGGTCATTTCCTCAATATCGTGGTTCCTCCATAAAACTTTGACTTGAGGTATAACCTTGGGCGTAGAATATGTTCCTTCTTATCAAGATTTGAGCAGAACCTCTTCATACATTAAATCTTCCGCTATTTCTTAGGTTCTAACTTCGATAATGTGGTTCGGGTCTTTCACATATTTACGTAACATGGATATATGAAAATATTATGAACACGAGACATACTTGGCGGTAAAAGTTTAGTCTATAGGCTACGATCCCTACTCGATCGAGGATTAAAATGGGCCAATGAATCGAGGATTGAGCTTTTCTCTCTTTCCAAATCTCGTAACTCCTTTCCGTGGAGCAACACGTAACAACACATGATCTCCAATATCGAATACCACGTCCTTTCGATGAAGATCAACATAACTCTTTTATCCGGTCTTGTGTGGTTTTTATCGTTGTCGGATCGTTTGAAATTTTTCCGTAGTCATCACGCGTACCAACTCCGGTCCCAACAACGTTGCTTCACCTACCTCATCCCAAAGATATCTTTGGAAGCGAAACTTTCTTCCATACAACGCTTGAATGGAGCCATGCCAATACTTGCTTGATAACTGTTGTTATAGGAAAACTCCACCAATGGTAAGAACTTGTCCCAACTTCCCTTGAAGTCAAGGATAAATCTTCAAGAGTTTGAATAGTCCTCTCGATTGTCGAATCCATCCGAGGATGATATGTTAACTAAATCGTAAATCCGTGCCCATAGCTTTTTGCAAACTAACCCAAAATCGTGAAGTGAATCTTGAGTCTCGATCAGAAACTATGGATACTGGCATACCATGCAATCTTACGATCTCGTTTATGTATATACTAGCAAGACGTTCAAGTGTAAAAGTTTCTCGTATCGGTAAGAAATGAGCAGAATTGGTCAATCTATCAATAATGACCCAAATCTCATATATGCCTTGAGAAACCTTGGGAAGACCAGTAATGAAATCCATGGTAATGTGCTCCCACTTCCATTCTGAAATTTCAAGTGGTTGCAATGGACCTTTTGGCACTTGATGCTCCGTCTTGACTCGTTGACAAGTTAGACACCTTGAGATAAACCCCGCTATCTCTCTCTTCATATTGTTCCACCAAAATGTATGTCGAAGATCACGATACATTTTGGTACTCCCAGGATAGATTGCAAACGGTGTGTTGTGCGCCTCCATCATGATTTTATACTTCAAGTTAGAATCGTTAGGAACACAAAGTCTGGAGTTGACTCGAAGTATTCCTTCTTCATCGATTCTTGCTTCTGGTATAGCACCTTCTTGTACTTTTTTCCTCATACGCATCAGCTCCAGTGCAGCTGAGCAGCGACTTTAACTTTATCGATTAAAGTCGGTTCTACTCGTATATTCGCCATCATCACGTGGGTCCCTGGAGTCTTTATCTCTATCTCCATCCTTTGCAAGTCATACAAAATGGGCCTTTGTGTTGACAATATCGCTTTTCATGCAAGATATGATCTTCTACTCAACGCGTACTACCACGTTAAACTTTTTCGAGGATGGTATTGGATGGTATGATCATAATCTTTCAACAGATTCAAGCTTAACGTCATTTGCCGTGATGTTGAGTTATTTTTGAGTGAAGAAATATTTGAGGCTTTTATGATCCATAAAGATCTCCACTTTCTCCCCATACAAGTAATGCCTCCAAATCTTTAGTGCAAAATGATCACGCTAACTCTAGATTATGAGTAGGATAATTCCTCTCATATTCTTTGAGTTGTCGAGAGGCATAAGCTATGACTTTCCCATGTTGTCACGAGAACACATCCTAACCCTTTGCCGAAGCATCACTTTGTAGATGACAAATCCTCCAAGGCGGATGGTATTCATCGAGCAGTCTTTGAAATAAGTCTCCTCTTGAGTTCTTGAAAACTCTTCTCGCATTCCTCACTCCAATGTAATTTTGTATCCTTCCGAGTCAGCTGAGTTAATGGAGTAGAGATTCGAGAAAACCCTTCTACGAATCTCCGATAATAACCAGCTAAGCCGAGAAAGCTACGTACTTCGATCAATGATTTAGGTTGTTCCCAGCTTTGAATAACTTCAATCTTTGCCGGGTCAACATATATTCCATGACTTGATACCACGTGCCCAAGGAATGCTACTTCCTCAAGCCAGAACTCGCATTTCTTCAACTTGGTATAAAGCTTGTTTTCACGAAGCTTTTGGAGTATCAGCCTCAAGTGTTGCTCATGATCTTCACGGATTTTGGAATATATGAGGATGTCATCAATAAAGATGACCACAAAGTGATCCAAATATTCCTTGAATACTCGGTTCATCATATCTATGAAGGCAGTAGGAGCATTAGTCAATCCAAAAGACATGACTAGAAATTCATAATGCCCATACCGAGTTCTGAAAGCTGTCTTTGGAATGTCATCGGTTCTAATCTTCAATTGGTGATATCTGGAACGAAGATCAATCTTTGAAAAGAATTTGGCGCCTTGCAACTGGTCAAACAGGTCATCAATGCGAGGCAATGGATATCTGTTTTTGATAGTGACATGGTTCAACTCCCGATAATCAATTCAAAGTCGCATACTTCCATCTTTATTCTTCACGAATAGAACAGGAGCACCCCAAGGAGAAGTACTAGGACAAATGAAACCGATGTCTAACAATTCCTACAATTGGGTCTTTAACTTCTAAAGTTCAATAGGAGCCATTCGACATGGGGCTTTGGAAATGGGTTTTGTACCGGGTTCAAGGTCGATACAAAATTCAATTTCACGTTCGGGGTAGTAGGGAAGTTCTTCGTGGAATACTTTGAAATTTATTAACAATAGAAATATCATTCAAAACTGACGTATTTTTGTTTAGATCCGTGACATGAGCTAAGAAAGCTTGACATTCATTTTTCAATAAACGAATAGCTTTATGACTTGAGATGACAGTGATTGATTTTAATGGTTTGATTGCTTGAATTCGCATAATAGGTTGGTTAGGAATATGAAAGCTAACAACCTTACGAAAACAATCAATTTTTGCATGATGAGTAGTTAACCAATCAATCCCTAGAATTACATCAAATGCAAGTATTTTCAAGGAAGTAAGATCGACAGGTAATGTGAGGGTACCGATTTGAACCAAACAAGACTTATAAACAGTGGATGTAATGAAGGTTTCTCCCAACGGAGTTTCAACAGATAAGTCAAAGTCTAATTTCTCCGGAGTCAAATTTAAGCGTTGAGCGCAAGTAGGAGAAATAAAGAATGGGTAGAACAAGTATCAAATACGGTATATACTTCGCTAGAGTTTATGATAAGCTTACCCGTGATGACCTCGTTCGGGTTCCTTGCTTTTTGGGAGGTTACGACAAACGCTCTCCCTTGAACTACCAGTTTTGTTTTCTCTGGGACGGCCTTTGATGCCTCCATCCCAGCTGGACTTGACTTTGGTGCACGACAAAATTGGGCTAGGTGACCTTCTCTTCCACAATTGTAACATGCTTTGGATGGCATCGCGCAGTTTAGACTGATGTATCCCTCCCCTCCACATTTGAAGCATATGATAGGTGGTCGTTCTCCTTCCTTAACAACAGGTGCTAATGCTGACGTCTTTCCATCATTATTGAATCTCCTCTTCTTGAAATGTCCATTCTTATTGTTTTGGCCATGATTACCACCGAAGTGGTTACCATTTCTGGCATATTGATTCCCTCCACGCTTATTGTCACCGCTCACGATGTTATTATCTTTAGTATTATCATTTTACTGATCGCTCTCTCTTTTGGTTGGGTTGACTCATTATCACGCTTCAATAACTGAGCCCTATTAACAACATCTGAATACAAACATAGTTTATGAGAGATAAGATATTGACGTATCTTGGGTTTCAAACCTCTTAGAAACATTCATGTCATTCTCTCCTCATTATCAACCAAATGGGACGCAAACCGGGACAACTCGGCAAACTTGGCCGATCGCGATCACGGCCATGTTTTTTTGCTCTAGCTTGATGAACTCTACTTCTTTCATGTGATGAATACTTTCGGGAAAGTACTTGTCATTGAACAGTTCTTGGAACTTCTCCCAAGACATCTTCATTGCGGCAGGTTGAGTATGCTTTATAGATTCCCACCAGTAATCTGCCTCTGCCCGCAACATGAAGGTGGAAAAGGGAACCTTTTGCTCTTCGGAGCATCCCAATACATCAAATATCTTGTTGATCTGCTTTATCCACGTCTCTACCTTAAGTGGTTTTGGCTCTCCAAAAAACTCCGATGGTCCCAGCTCTTTGAACTGCTTAGCAGTGACCGTCCGAGAGTTGCCAGTGTTTTCACCTGCATTTCGAATAGGAGTTTCTCTTGCCTGATGCTGCATGAATTGCAGAAAGCCTCTGAACATTCCATCGTTCATCATTTGGTCAGTGTTGTTGTTTGCATGATGATTGTCGCCTTCCTGATGCACATTGTCCTGATTATTGATCTGTGGAGACTCAACAGTCTCCTGTGCTCCATTGCTAATCTCAACATTCTCGGATGCTATTTTCAAATACTGCCACAAAACAAGGGTTAATTAACATATCACATATTATCCCTATATTCTGACCGACCAATTAAATACCAAATAAACTTAGGTAGGTCATATTAGCGAAGGAATTCCCCGTCTCTCCCCTCCTAGTTCTTGTCTCACATCTCAGCCAGGGATCATATCCCTAAGCTCTGATACCAACTGTGACGCCTCCAAAATAGGTATACATAACCCATCTTGAGTCGCCAAATAAATGGTACAAAATTCAAAAACAACTTAATAATACAACTGTCGTGTAAAATATGACAAAATACAAACTGAGAGTTTTAATACGAATATTGTCATCTAGACAATATCCACACTCAAAGGAGTCCTCATTACATTTATTATCACACTATTTTATAGAATAGTGAGGACTACTATGACACCATCTCGAACCATTACTCCGTTCCCCGACTAGTCCCTGCTACGTTCTCATTTCCTGAAGAGAACAATGAAAGCAAAAGGGTGAGCTCAACTAGCCCAGTAAGAAATATTATGACTAAGATAATGCAGAATAAAATTATCGTTAGCCTTCAAGCGAGTGTTAAACCGATACAATATAACAAACATCAAGTTTAACTACAATGAACAAGCAATCCATTAAAAAGTCAAGTAGAGAATAAAATCTACTATCTTTTATGATTTAAAAGGTTTTTCATCACTTTTATCATTTGAGACTCGACAATAAATAATCCACATCATCCACCACTACTGCCGAGGATAATCATTAGTATCACGACCACAAATTTTTCATGCACTTTATGGGCCGAGGATATTCGTGTATTCATCAATGGTCATGATCATGCCAACAAGCATCCATCAATGCACTACGGGCTAATGAGGACTTTTACCACATCATTTTGTATTACGGTTATTATGATTATCTTTGAATAATCCATGGTCATAATCACACCAAGTCCATCTATGCACTACGAGGCCATGAGATGACTTTCAACATAAGTATAAACATACGGGGATGATGACAATGATATAAGAATTCAATAAAACAAGTTCAAGAATTAATTTATCTAGGAACCAATAACGCCCAAATTGTCAACATGATCTTTGCTTTGTGGAGTAAAACTCAAGAATGCTCGGAAGAATATTTCCATGAAAAGATACTGTATGAAGCGCAAATATCAAGGATATTCTATTAATTTCATGGAATATAAAAGCCAAAACTTTAACCAACTGAGTATAATAAAGAATGAAATAACAAAAGAAATCACGTGCATGCGATAGACCGCACGCAGATGAGTTATTCCAATGAGAATAATAAATAACGGAACGGTCACGACAAACGCATTTATGGGATATTCAATGAATAATAAATAACGAAATCGGTCGGTGAAATTTGCACCGGCATGATGTTCCAAATGAATAATAAATAACGGAACCGGATCATGCGAAAGCGCTTGCACAAGATGTTCTAAATGTAATTATAAAGAATGGAATAATGAAGAATTTCACCATGTATGCGGATGCTTAGATGATGAAAGTTATTCAACATAATAATAAAGAATGGAATAACGGAAGAATTTCACCAAGTATAGGGTAGTCCAGCAGATACGAGTTATTCCAAATGAATAATAAAGAATGGAATAACTGAAGTTCTCTTCATGAATAAGAAAGAAATAATACCCCTTATAGTAAAAGAAGAGTATTCCATTTGGTAGGTATGAGGATATTCTTGAAGAAAACTTGCACTACGCTCAAAACTTGTTAAAACTCTAAAGAAATACGCTTAAGATTATAGAAGAGAATTCCTTAAATTTCTGGTGTGATTTCAATTCTAACTAAGCATCCTATTTATAGGAAATTGGAAAGGATACTATGCAATAAAATATCCAAATAAAACGAAAACTTTAATTAATATATATATATATATATATATATATATAACCTGTGATTACATTTCTCCCTCCCCGTGAAATCACAGTAATCTTGTGTCTTAATATATATATATATATAACCCGTGTATAACCCCCCCTTAACCCGTGAATCCACAGGATTCACGTGAATCCTATATATATATATATATTATATTACTTATATATATATACTGAATAACTTTCTACCGATTATTTTAAAAAATGAGTAAAAGGGGGTCCATAAAATAAACAAAACTTCATAAAAATCACCTTAATAATTTTAACAACATTATCACCATTATTATAATTCACAATATTAATCGACTAGGTTGTTCCCTGGAAAGAGGGGGCTTTCCAATAAGGATTTCTCCCTATTGGCGCGCAATTAGGTGACTTAACCTCTCATTGACAGAACTTCTAGACATCGTTAATATTGCAAATAATAATATTAATAACTTTGTCATCTCAATTATTGATTTAATAATATATAAAATATCGACAATAATTGAATCAAATAACGTGAGATACTATGCAACAATTACTGAAGTAATAATTGAACAAAACTGAGTGACTTCTCACGTAAGCATCAATAATCAATAACGTGTGCTACTATACAACCACGCGTATTCCTGTACTTTTAACACCGGGTGTTTCAACAGTTAACGATAAAACTTCCGCCGTTATTTTCATAAAATATTTTTGTTGTTTTCTCAATCCGACAATAATTCCGTTGTGGGGTCCACCAATGATTGTACCGTCGTACGAATATTCCCCGACCAATCGAATATTATATAACAACTTGCGTACTTTGCAAAATTTATAAATATTACCCACAACTATAACATTATATCAAATTCATTCCATAATATTTAAAAATGATATTTATAGAAAAATCGTCTTTATTAAAAAAATTGGGGTCTTACAAAAGAGGCATAGAATTAAAAAAAAAAAAAAACCCAAAACAACAATCTTTCTTGCGTTCGGTAAACTGTTAGTAGGTTGGATGTACCCAAAGATTTACTCATCAGTTTAAATGAACTAGCTATTTCACATAATGGATTTGGTATGAACCTGGGATATTATGACAGGAGGTTAAAGCAATTTGGTTGTCACACAACAACGATTTGGTTTACAAAAGAATGGATGTCATAAAAATTTGCTCAGAAGTGCAGAGAACGATTTGGACGAAGGCGTGCAGCGAGCGAACGGATTGGTGGGAGGCACACAACAAACGAGTTGGTGGGAGGCTTGCGCATAAAACGAGAGGCGCGCAAAGAACAATTAGGGCTAATTAAGAACAATCCGAATCTAATAGAATTTAACGTTGTAACTCGTTTCTCTTTTGGTGATTTCATATATAGATATCAGATCAATTATAAACATACTAGGGTTAACCCGTGCCTCCGGCACTACTAATACTCGTGTAATTATTTAATACTTAAGGATAAATTTAAATGAAAAATGTGAGTTACAATGTTTAAAGAGTATATATTTGATAAAAATTAGAAATTTTCGTAATTATTTGTTGTAAATAAGAAAATTTCTAATCAAGATAGACATCCCACCCAAAAAATAAAGAAGTCAAGAATTTTACCACAAATTATATCTACATACTCATTATTAACAAATTGAGACTGGCATGAAAAAATGAATTTGTTAAGGAAACAACTAAAACCAACATCCACATTCACTCAACAATAAATTTGACCTAGGCCAGTTAACTACATTTATTAAATTCGAAACAATCCCAATGCCAATGACCTTCATATTTTCTTCAAGCACATTTAAAAGCACTTCTCTTCACGTATATGCTATTGATTCCCTTCATTTAATTTGCAATTTTAGATGGAACATGGATTAATTAGTAAAATTATTTTAAGCACGATACATCATACAAATGTGTCCATTGAATACCAGTCGCTGATACATTAACAGGTAAAAGCATTGTAGTTTTGAAATAGCGTAATGATACCCACTTGCTTAAAAGGTTCATGTGCACCAAATTGGTTTAGAGCTCTTTTGCCTGATTAAATAAAAATTAAAATAAAATAAAAACTTCAAAAATAATTGATAATTGCAAAAAAAGGTAAATTTGGTCAAACATATAGCGAAAAAAAAATCATCGGGCCATCATGAATTTGGGCAAGCTAATTATTACATCGATTTTAAAAAAAATTGGCAAAGTTTCGTTTAAAAATAGATATCCAGACAAATCTAAACCTGTCTATAAAACTTACAATCATCCATACATATCCAAACCACAAAAAAAAACCATCATTTCATACCCAAAATCATCACACCATGCAAAAATTAATACATATTCAATAAGTAACACATATTCAACCACCAAAATATCAAGCTAGTAGCTACTAATTTCTTGAAATTTCGGCAGAGTTTCCTTTAAAAATAGATATCCAGAAAAATCTAAACCTGTTTAAAAAACTTACAATCATCCATACATATCCAAACCACCAAAAAAAACATCATTCCATACTCAAAATCATCATAACCATGTATAATTACCCAACTTAACAAAAGACGGAGAACAAAAATACATATATGCAGAAAATAGAGAAACAACATGTTGAGCACCACCCTTTACTTTACATCTTACACCAAATATATTCTTTACAGCTTACACCAAGTATCCTTCAATATATACCCAAAAAATATATATAATAATATTTACCTTGTAGATCATCAAGCTCTACCATGTCTTTAGTACATAAACCTTTGAAAAGAAAGGCTATCCATCTAAGAACGTCCACACGACCAACAAATATTGTTTATAACAAAAATCTATTATTTATAAGAGAAAGCAAAATGTTAGTAGTATCGCAAGAACGAAACAATTGACACGTGATTACTTGGATACGATTTAAGAATTGCAATAATGTTCAAGCGGATAGTTCAAAGCCTATATAGCAATGCTATTGTATTTCTTCTAGATTGTTTGCTCTCTCTGAGATAAAGTCATTTATTTATTTTTCCAATACATGAAAGGATAGGCAATAAGTTTGACACAAAAAAACTTGTGAACTTGATAAATTACTGACGTGTCTGCTTATTTAAGCTTATAATTAGATAACTGTACAATGCAACTTAGAATTAATTAAATGGAATTACTCATGACTGCATGTTTTGTCATTTTTCCATACTTAACAATAAGTGATATGGCATTTATTTGATTTTTTAGGGGATTTTTTCTCCTTTACTTACTGTCAATTAATCCCCAATCTATCTATACAAAAAATTACACCTATACATGTTATGTAGTTTGGAAAATTACATCCATCGGCATTAATGGCTCAAATATATGGGGAATATGGACAATTACAATGATATTCAAGCGGATAATTCAGCCTATATAGCAATGCTATTGTATTTCTTCTAGATTGTTCGCTCTCCCTAGAGATATAAAGTCATTTATTTATTTTTCCAATACAGGAGAGGTTAGGCAATAAGTTTGATAGCAAAAAAACTTGTGAACTTGGTAAATTACTGATGTGTCTGCTTATTTAAGCTTATAATTAGATAACTGCACACTGAAGTAGAAATATCTTCACAATCAAGAATTTGACCCTAACGTAGCAGTTAAGTTTCTCCACAAATGTCAATTAATCCACAATAAAATAGTTTTGAAACAATCAACCACATTAGAGGTATGCAAATATTTTTGAAGCAAAATCAATACAAATTAATGTTGAAATTAAAATGATAGTTAAAATGGAACTTGAATCAAGAGGACTCTACACAGAAGGTATAGATAATAGGCCTTAAGTTTGGTAATAATCAAAATCTACATATATGCAATCTATCTATCCCACATTATGCACAATTTGAGGACAAAATCGGAGATATCACTGACTTTATGCAGGATTTGGTACTGGCAAAGAATCGTAGGAGAGTGTGAGGAGATGGCCACGAGAGGGAGCGAAGTCGATGGACTGAGAGGAGGAAGAAAAGCACCAAGTCTTTGCAATAAGAGATCAAATGTTCTATAAGCACAAGTCAAAATTTGAGATTCCTTGTTTACTATATGTAGGATCCACTATGGGTAAAAATGGAATATATTTGATACTCTCCTCAAAAGGGTTTATTTCTTAATGACAACAAAAGTAATTTCTTAATGAAGGAGTATTTCTTAATGACATCAAAAGTAATTTGAGTATTTTATTTTGGGTGCAATATATTCATGAGTGATATCGCAACATTTGAATAGTGACCTTATAAAAGATCGGTGGATTTACATCATTTTACTCCATAGGAGTGAACCAAAACGATCCCGCCATGACGTCGGATTTTTTTAAATCGTTATAGCATATAAAGCCGATGACATAACTATGACTATGGTAATGAGTTATAGCCTAAAGTTGTTGCCAAATGAACGTCATTGTATTTAGTTCGAAACTATCTAATTGTACTTGAGTTAATGTGAAACCGGAGGATTTAAGCTTTCCGTGCATAGAAAATTAGGAATTGAAAGAAATGCATTATTCCCTTATTTTTATCAATTATTTTCAACAATGATCTATCTCAGATATTGTTCTACATCAAAATAGTAACACTCTCGAATATATTGTTTTGTTTGCACTTTGCGAGTTTGCGATAGCAGAATATTTGGAGCGTGTATGCAACGCAGATTGTACACTACGATGTTTGTCAAATTTCTTATTACAATAATTTCGTAAAGCTATCCAAATGGTTCGGTTTACAAATTTACTGAGTGTTAAGCGTATTGGAAAATATAGATAAAAGCATTTGAAGCCACGCTTTGTGCACTTTATAATCAGTAGGTATAAATTTGGTTAACCCTCTTGCTATGTTAGTCATTACACTCAATTTTAATATAAGTGGTTTGAGAATTTTAAGTAATTATTAATTATTTAGTTTTCAATATTACTCCAAGTATAATTTTTTGCTAAGAAATATAATTTTGGTTCTCTCACTATTTTTTGCTAAGAAATAACACTCTCTTTTTATAATATAAAGATAATATAGATAATTAATATTATATTTAAAGTTATACAATTATTATTTTTAATACTGTACACAATTCTAAAACGACTTATATCAAGAAATGGATAAAGTATGAATTAGGATAAAGTTTTATGCACGGACTCGTTCAATCTCTAATACTAACTTTTTACTGGAGTTGCTAAAGTTTTATCTTTAAATAAATTACATTTATGATACTGGTGACAAAATTTCTTCATTGCATGCAATTATCTTGTCAACTCAATTTATCCCTAACATTACAGATTAATTTTTTTTTATCGTATTATAAAGAGAGTAATAATACTAAAGTCTACAACCACCAAAACTAATAATAAACAGAAACTAATTTTGTGTGTACTAAATTAGTATGCTTTTCCTCCTCACATTTCTCTACTTGCGCTTTTTTGAGCAATAATTCAAGAGAGAAAGCAGTAGATATAACAAATATATCCCGTGTAACTTGCAATTTTCCTCATTTGACATAGCAAATATACAATACATATGTCCGATAAATAATATATATGTGTGTGTTTGTGCGTGTAGAAAAGATAAATAAACATACAAATTATGCAACTTACAATAATTGAAGACAAACCCACTACAGATAATTAGTCAGCAGCATCCACTCCTGCAAAATTGCCATTGAAAACACAGATTTATACAACAAAACTTGGGTCATAAGCGTGCGTAATTGCAAAGCAAAAAGAACGTAATGTAAAACTTGATCGTGAGAAAACAACAAATATCATACTTGAATCAATAAACAATTAAAACAATTACATGAAATTAAGTGAAACTCTGAATACATGAAAGTTTATTAAAGCTAAGAAAAAAATGGGTTGATTTAGATTCCAAAATATTCAGAAAGCATTTGAAGCCACACCTGTACACTTTATAATCTGTAGGGTATAAAGTTGGTTAAACTACTGCTATGTTAGTCATGACACTCAATTTTAATATAAGTGGTTTGAGAATTTTAAGTAATTATTGATTATTTAGTTTTCAATATTACTCCAAGTATTAAATATAATTTTGGTTCTCTCACTATTTTTTGCTAATAAATAACACTCTCTTTTTATAATATAAAGATAATATAGATAATTAATATTATATTTAAAGTTATACAATTGTTTTTTTAATACTGTACACAATTCTAAAACGACTTGCATCAAGAAACGGATAAAGTATGAATTAGTTCAAAGTTTTATGCACGGACTCGTTCAATCTCTAATACTAACTTTTTACTGGAGTTGCTAAAGTTTTATATTTAAATAAATTACATTTATGACACTGGTGACAATTTATTCCTTGCATGCAATTATCTTGTCAACTCAATTTATCCCTAACATTACAGATTAATTTTTTTTTTATCGTATTATAAAGAGAGTAATAATACTAAAGTCTACAACCACCAAAACTAATAATAACATAAACTAATTTTGTGTGTACTAAATTAGTAAAGTTTTCCTCCTCACATCTCTCTACTTTGCAGCTTTTGAGTAATAATTCAAAAGAGAAGCGGTAGATATAAAAATATACACGTGCAACTTGCAGATTTTCCTCATTTGACATAGCAAATATACAATACATATGTCGATAAATAGTACATATATGTGTGTGTGTATGCGATGTAGAAAAGATAAATAAACATACAAATTATGCAACTTACAATAATTGAAGACAAACCCACTACTGAGATAATTTGTCAAAGATCCACTCCGTAAAATTGCAATTGAAAACACAGATTTATACAACAAAACTTGGGTCATAAGCTGCATGCAAATTCAAGCAAGCAAAAAGAAGTAATTGTAAAACTTGATAGTGAGAAAACAACAAATATCATACTTGAATCAATAAACAATTAAAACAATTACATGAAATTCAATGAAACTTTGAATACATGAAAGTTTATTAAATCTAAGAAAAAATGGGTTGATTTAGATCCCAAAATATTCAAAAAGCATTTTGTGTAAAATGCAACTCCAGTAAAAAGTTAGCATTTTTATTTTTGGGTATTAAAGAGGTGGGATTAGAGATAATAAATGAGGAACATTTTGTGTTTTTAAGGTGCAAGTGATATTGGGTATTTGGGATTAAGCAATGGTTATGAATATAATGAGTATCTCAATGGAACAGAGGTTTCATTTCAAGATTATGTTTTTGGAGTCTCTGTGCTGCGGATATAATCCTCTTGGTGGGACTCACCATTGTTCGAGGATTTGGTGCTTAAAGGTATTTGTACAATCCTTTCTCTCTTTCTCTGTAAGTTATATATGGATTTTGGGTTACAGTCTGGTCATACAAAACGCAGACACAACTTCAGATTCATACAAAACGTAGTTCATTTACTAAACAAACAACAGAAAATAATCTACTTACTAATCTAAAATGAAGGCACCAATAACGATAGAATCAAGATAATTTACTTACCTAAATTTAGTAAAAGGAAATGTGCGAAATTCCGTTGATCAAAACAAACCCAAAATTCCTTTTTCCTGACTACTTAAGCATCACGACAGATTCACCTTCATCCAATCAAGTCCCAAGAACACTACACACCAAAATTGCATGAACAGAGAAACTCAATCTCAACCCAGTAAGTTTCCTTTAGAATTAAAACCAATAAAACACTCGGTCAAATATCACCCCTCAAAAAAAACACATAAGGATCAAAATCAGACAAAAACCCAGATCTTATTATTGATACAAAATTAGATATATCCATATTTACTCAAAATTAGGTGAAATTAGGCACTACTTATAAGATTCTTGCATAATTAAACCATTAAAATAAACAAAATGACCATACGGAAATCAAATCACATAATCTAAACGTCATTTCTAATAGTCATCAATTTTATATATTAAAAAAGTGTAAAGATTCAAACTTTAGCATAAATTACCTTCAGATTGTACTTTCTTTCAGAGAAGAACATTGAGGTGGGTTGTTAATGGAGGGGGGAAATGGAGAACTATAGAGAAGGGGAATGAGGAGAGAAAGAGACTGAGCCTTTTGGGTTTTCTTTTTTTCTTTTAGTGTATTTTCTCTCACATCTTCTCTCTGTCATTTTCATTTTCATTTTCATTTTCTTTGGATTTTCAAGAACTTTTTTTTTAACTTATCTACACTATGACTCCTAGTAAAAAAAAATCTCTAGCTCCATTTCATGTTCCTCCACAATATTAAATGCTACCAGATACCACTCCTACCCATCCTAACTTTCAAACCCTAGTATGCAAGTTACTAAATTTTTCATCAATTACACAAATGAATAAAGAGTACTTCCTAGAGGTCTGAAATGATGTTACATTATTTTGGTTAACAATATCACTTGTGATTGGCCATTTAATAAAATAAAATTACAAAGATCCATGTTGAGAACCCTCTAATTAGGAATAAGTTGCAAGCATTTTTGGAATACATTACATCATCAAAGGAATGCTTGCTTATTTCATACCGTCGAGGTTTACCAAGAGAGAAAGCGAAATATATGTCACAATACTTCAACGGTCAAAGAAAAAAGAAAGTAACATTTTCGCTAAAAGGTCAAGATAAACATGATTAATGCAGGAAAAAAAAAAAAAGCTAAAAATTTGTAACAGATAACATGGAAAGAGACATGTTAAGTTCTACAACTGTGCATCCCAGAGTTTTGGTTCTCTCTTATATTCCTGTGCTAGCAAATGTACAATGATGTGCCCATAATACAGACCCACAAAACACGTAACAGCAGCCATCAACGAACTAAAAATTTCATCCAATAAAACAAATGAGCAATTTGATAAGAGAACCTAGCTTCAAGAATGATAGATGCTGAGTCCAAAAATTATCATCTATGATTAATAGGTAATACGTGAAGCAGAACCTAGCAGTGCACAAAATATTGTAGGTGTTATTTTGATTTTCATGTATACAAATATAATAAAATGCTATCAAGTATAATAATAAAGAATCCAATACTTGTAATGTCCACAAAAGTCATAAAAATGAACTGATAAATCAATGTAGCAAACATTTTCATTCCATAAGCTTTACAAATAATTGACAACAATTATACCTATCTATACAGACTACTTATGTTAGTTATCATAGTTGTTCCATAACCATTGTTCCATAACCAATCGTATGTTCAAACTTCACAGAGACTTGGCACAAAGTAAATGAGATAAGAGTCTTTTCTGATAAACCATGTCACTTGTGGTATTTTTTGAAATACCATTTGGTCATATTGTAATTGGACATGTAAAGCGAAGTGGCTAAGAGTTGCGTGAAAAGTTGCGGTCCAAAAGGACACAACAACTTTTTGGGTAGCATCTGTTCTTCTAGCTACATATAGACTCTATTGTTGGGGTTTTGTATATTTCACACTCTTACCGAAGCAAGGCATTGACAATTTTCACAAAAAAGAACATATTAGACACACAGAGAGAGCTATGCCTCTTTTTCTCCCCCTTTTTGTCATTAATCACTTGAGAGAGCTATGCCTCTACATGAAAAACACATTCAAGCCTATCAATTAAGGTGATAATATGGGAAACAACTAAATTATGGTACATGATACAGTGTTAATGGAGTCTAATATGTCATTCAATGGTTTAACTTTAACACCAATGTATATATCTAAATATGCATTTTGAACACTGCAATAGGTATTCAGAGTTCAGACCTCTGATCCTGGTACCCAAAACTTGAATTTTGCATCATGGATTAATTATATTCCAGGAGTTAGGTATTGAGGTGAAAACAATCTCACAAAGCCTTCTCCATTAACTTGGAATGAACTACACATGTTTCTTTTTTCCTCTTAAGACACCTTGTCAAATTTCATTATTATGCATTTTTTACTTCTCAAACCACTTTTCGCTTCCCTGCGCTTATCATTGTTGCGTCTTTAATTTGAACTACAAAGACCACTTGCAAGGAATCTATCGCACAAAACAAAATCATGGTAAATAGGTTTACCTGATCTCCTTTTTATATGGTGCTACTGCATTCTCTGCACCAACGGGTACTTGTGTTGTTTGTGTTGTTGGTGGCAAGAGGTCAGTTAGCACATTGTTTTTGCTCTGAATATTTTGGCTTTTGACTTGATCCATCTTGCGAATTTGTTGGTCGGCTTTTTCCTTTTTTGCATCCTAGAATTAAAATTTCTCAACTATAATTCATAACTTTTGATGTAAGAAATCGCTTTTGAACTATCTTTCATTACTTGTGACCTACAATGTGAGGTCAAGTACTTTACCTCCCATGTGAAGATAAATGTATTTCAAAGTTCATATCGTCAAATGATTGCATATATTGCATATGTTTAAAAAGGAGTTGAAAGTTGGATTATGAGAAAGTATAATTTGATAATTGATTTAGAGTTTAAGACTTTTTTTTTTCAGGTACTAATTTATCAATTATAGATGATCTAGATCAATTTTGTAACCTGAGAAAGAAGTTAATGAAGAAGATATTATGAATTATGATCCTTGGTTTTGCCTTTTTTTTCCTTTCCTAATGAGCCCACTTCCAAAATTAAATTATAAAACTCATAAGTTTACGTAAAATGATATATTGGCTATTGATTATGTTAAAGACAAACTTTCCTTAGAATCTTATAAGTTTTATACTTGGATAGTTAATTTCAGACAAAGGTAGTAAATAATTCCTTCCTTTTCAAGTTGAATTTTTGGTATTATTATATGTAACTATGTTAGTTCCATTTATGAGGTCCGAATGCATTATGTCAATGGAGTGCTGACTTTTTGTTGTCTGTTGGCACATTATGCCCCTTCATTTCCTCGACAACTACTCAAGATTGGTATCTTGAAGCTAAAGCTTACACTCAAGTATTTTAGTGAGTTCACTTGGGTAGTTGGATAGTGAAGGGGTTTGTTTGTTAGGCTGTCCTACTCACCTTTTAGCCCCATTTGGCTGTCATGTGTTTACAACAAAGTCCATGACTCCCTTACTTGCACCATTAATCTTCCTATCTGTTACTGAACATGTGAGAAACCATTGCATAATCGCTTTTAATATACTAATTTAATTTTGTAATCTTCAAAGTTTGTGTTTCTAAAAGAATGTGTTGGACTTGTGTAGATCACTTATTGCCAACTTGTCAGCTGCAAACTACTATAAAGTAGATCACTTGAAAAAGCCTGAAAATTGGGCACTGGATACTATATCTCTCCCCTTTTTTATGGACGACTTAATATCAGATGAAGTCCTTTTAGTATTTCTAAAAGTTTTTTGTTCTGTCGAGTAATTTTCCCATTCCCTATATTTCAAATTTAACCTTCAAAGTTTCATTTATTGTTGACATGTGTTATAGGAAAAACAGAATCCATCAAAACTAAAACGCTACCGACCCCAAAGGACAAAACACTCCACATTCAAACAACTTACTGCAATCAATTCCCATTATATCAAAAACAAATGCTTCAAAATTCAACCAAACAAAGATTATAATCCAAAATCCATCAAAAAAACCCCAACAAATCCAATAAAGCACAATCCAAAAAGCAAGCTCAAAATGTACTAAAAACTACATAAATACTAATCAGTAAACAAATTACATGACATAAGCAATAGAACAACCAATCACGAACACATATGAGCGAGTGTATATACATAAATCACATATAGTAAAAGTGAAAAATTAATTGAGAAATAAAGATAGAACCATTACCAGAGAGAGTGAAGAACGTAAAAAGGATAGAGAAAAAGCCCTAGAATTGAGATGCTTATGACTCGGGACAGAATTTAGCGGTCAAAATCTATAACGTAGTAATTTCTCTCCTGTTGTAGACCCAAAACAAAGAGGTCAAAAGGGAAATTGAAGAACTAAAACGAAAGAGGAAAGAGGGAAAGGAAAGAGGGAAATTAGTTTGATAAATTAAGCGCACAAACTCACGGAATTGATGTTGTCGACCCGAGACGTGGGGCACATCTTCGACCTCCCAACCTTCCGGAAGTTTGAAACGCGAGGTGGTAGTGGCGGAGGAGTTGTGGAAGCAGAGACATTGCCATGGCGCGGAGAGGCTCAAATCTATGGGGTTTTATTGAGATGGTAAAGGGATTGGGTAGAATGGGTTAGGGAGGAGAGTATGATAAGGTTTAGTAGTTAGATTGACAGAGGGAATGATAGTAAACCAGCTTAAACAATTTAAAGCAAAAAAAGGACTTGGTATTGAATTTCACCATCAATTTCATACGCAGTAATTTAAAACAGGATAAAATACTAATTTTTCTACAAAATTTGGCATCAATATCATCCTCGGGGATAATTCCAGTGACATCATATTCCGGTGACATCAATATATACTTTTAATTTAATTAACCTGATAACAAATAGTAAATATCTATTTTATTACCAAGAAACAAAGTTACATAAAAAAGGAAGAAAGAGCACAAAGACACAAAAATTACGGTCTAGCATGACACAAACGCAAAAACTAAATCTTTATTTTAAAAAAAGATAAGTACAAAGGAATTGATGATCAATTCAAAGCGAAATCCAAAATAAACCAACAAAATGAATGTGGAAAGCAATCTCACCGACAATATAAATGCATGCGAGTTAGATAAAGAATCAAACTAAGTTTTAGTTATGCGAAAATAGATAAAACAACAAAAGTCTTCCAAAACTAAATGTTTCGCCACAAAAGCATAACGATAGTGAAAAATCTAATTCAAATGACAATAAGAGAGACACTTGCAAAATAAAAATTGAATATGAACATTGAATCAACATGTACAAAATTTCAAATCACAGATGAAAACAATATTATTAAACCAATAATATTGAAGCAAAATCAATACAAATTAATGTTGAAGCAAAATGACAGTTAAAATGTCACTTGAATCAAGAGGACTCTACATAGAAGGTATAGATAATAGGCCTTAAGTTTGGTAATAAATGAATCAAAATTATGCACAATTCAAAATGAGATATCACAGCTTTGTCTAGACTTGCCAGCAATAAATCACCAGACCTAAAATGAAGAAATCGAATGAGGGAGAACTAAAATGAGAGGGGAATTGGAGAACCAAAACAAAGAGGTCAAAAGGAAAACGAAAGAGGGAAAGAATACATGTAACTCATCATAATTCAGTGTAAAAGGTTAGGAATTTCCTTCAATTCCTTTTAAATAAAAGCAATGCAAAGAGAAAACAAAAAAAATACGTCACTTGGTGAAATTATGACTACATGACTACCATCAAAGTTCCATTTCAACACCTTGATAAAATTTATTAAAAAATGGTTTTTAAGTCGGAAAAATAAAAATATCTCAGTTCATTCCCTATCATCCCAAACTCGAAATAGACCATCACTCACCACACTAAAAAAAAGGGAAATAAAGAAATAAGTCATTTGAGAAAACGGGGTAGAATAGACAATCATGAGAGCATCAAGTGATTTAACTTGTTATAATTAGATAAATTTAAAAACACACTAATAGTACATATCTTTTCCAAAATCTATGTTGTTGCTATTTAATGAGTATTATAGAGCAAATTCGGTAATGTTAGCAAATATAGACAAACTTTTATCATCTAAAACAAACACGGAAACTAAAAAATACCAAAAATGTAAACTTGCAAATACACAAAATAAAGGCTACGGAAAAAGTTGGTATAATTTTAAGCTAAAATGCACAATGATTTTGTCCTTGTTACTCAAGAACACAAACCCAAAACATGAAACATGTGAACCAAGACAAAAAAAACCAATAATACCTTGCATTATTCAAAACAAACCGGAAGCGAGAAAGAAGTACTTTTTTCAAAGCCATAGAATATCGGGGAGTACAAAAAAGAACATCCTTTTCTATCAATCGACATTTTTTTCTCATTTTCCTTAAATAATGATGAAAAAAATAACATAAACATCTGAAAATTTAGGAATAAATCTCAAGCTCCTTAAATAAAAACTAAAAAGGACCAATAAATGATAAAAACACAAACAAATATACTCTCAAGAACTCCTACCCATGTTGTGATGACAAAAGTAAAAAATAAGTCCCCATTAATTTATTTCAAGTGGGCTTAGAAGGATTTAACTATACAGCAAAAGCAGACTTGTTAATAAACAGAAAAAGTAAGTAATATAAACTAAAACTCATAGCTAAAATGCCCAAAGTTTATGCGAAAATAAAAGCTTGTTCAGTACAATCGTTCTCAGGGGGAGAATATGTACCTCGAGGTTTTCTTCGCCGCCGTTTCTGTCGTCGGGAATCATCGTCGGTGGCAGTAGGTCGAGAATCATCGCCGGTGGCAGTGGGTCGAGAATCATCGCCGGCTGCTGTCGTCGTTGGAGAATTAGAGAATCGCCGTTGTAAATCATCGGGAATCATCATTCTTTCATTTCTTTATCGTCGTCCGAAACCTATTAGAGAATGGCGGTGGGTCGTCAATCGGGAACTATTAGAGAATGGCGATGGGTCGCCCGCCGTCATCATCGTCGGAATCTTCTTTGTAGAAATCGGTCGATTAACCTCAATCGTCGGAACTATTCGAGAATGGCGGTGGTTCTTCTTTGTAGAAATCGGGTTCGATTGTGTTGGCGTGGGTCGCTTCGGTTTGATTTAGATTGAAAAGAGTTTGAAACGGCAGAAAAGGAAGAAGAGCCTTGAATCGATGGGTTGAGGTTTTTCCTCGGTGTTGTGTTAACCTTAGTAACGAAGGGTCGATTTATCCAATAGTTTTGATTTGCCTAGATCATTTAATAAAGCTCGAAAGCGGAAATTAAAGGTTTTCAAATTCAGTTGTATTTTGTATGGATAGATATGTAAAAAGTCTATAAACATTATAATCTACATACAATTTAGTATTAATCACAATGTTTGCTTTTTTGAAAATCTAAATATATATGTTTCGTTAATTATAGAAATGGTCAATTTGTCCATAAAAGTGAATGGATGACTTTTATTTTGGGACGGAAGGAGTAATAATATTAAAATATTTTCTAAACGTACTCATGTTGTCCACATAAGAATACCAAATTATGAAGAGTTTGAATACTCATAATTGTCAAAAACTCGACTCGCAGCTACTAATGTTGAATTAGATTATGACTGAAAATGAAGGTTTCTACTTTTAAGAATAAAATGTACTCCATTTTTCAAAAAAAGATTGCCATAAGTGAACAGGCTATGCTCTGACAATATTAAAAATAGAATACACAGCAAGTACACTGTTTCACAGTTCACACACAAATGCAAATACTGAGTACACAACATGTTTGATTCTCATCAGTAGGAAATATGCGATTGACATTCTCACAGGTCCATAGTTCTAATGCAAGGACAAAATTTCCCATCTCTCCCACCACAGTTGTAGGCGAGCAACTAAGCATATCAATTATATTGCAAATTTAAATCTTCATTGTCATTACTTGCCTTTTAATCTTAATTAAAAGAGAGAATATCATGCAAAGAAAATTTAGAAACACTTGGCTCTTTGATTTGCATATTCAATTTCAAAACAGACCACAAATGAGGGAAAGTTTCAAGCAATTAATCCACAAATAAAATCGTACTAATAATATAGTTGGTTAAAAAGAGCATTTGAAAAATCATGTCAAAAGAATCTAATTTGTTAGCCTTATCATAAATATTTATCTAGCTCTCCCAGTGTAAAAGGAATCCATATCACATAACCTATACTACCATTTAGTTCTCCCAGTAACTCAATTTTTTATTTTTTTATTTTTTTTATTTTTTGGATTTCAAGTATGAAATTCGAAAATTCAAACTAAATGAAAGAACGAAGTCAAACATCCTAAAGAACTCATTTGATGATCAACCAGTGTAAATAATTCATGCAGGAATATTAGTACCCCATCATCAAATCTGCTCTATTGCAGATTTAAGAAAAAACAGAGTAAATAAACTCAGTTACTGGCGGCAAAGAATCGCAGGAGTAGCGAGGAGATGACCACGGAGGGAGGGAGAAGTCGACGGAGGGAGAAAGAGAAGCACCAAGTCTTTGCAATAAATCGGAAGACCTAAAATGAAGAAATCGAAGGAGGATAACTAAAATGAGAGGTATAAGGATTAAATGAAGAAGAACTAAAGTTTGAAACCCTTGTATTTTGTAATTATTTAATACTTAAGGATAAATTAAAATGTGTTTACAATGTTTAAAGAGTATATATTTGATAAAAATTAGAAATTTTCGTAATTATTTGTAAATAAGAAAATTTCTAATCAAGATAGACATCCCACCCAAAAAATAAAGAAGTCAAGAATTTTACCACAAATTATATCTACATACTCATTATTAACAAATTGAGACTGGCATGAAAAAATGAATTTGTTAAGGAAACAACTAAAACCAACATCCACATTCACTCAACAATAAATTTGACCTAGGCCAGTTAACTACATTTATTAAATTCGAAACAATCCCAATGCCAATGACCTTCATATTTTCTTCAAGCACATTTAAAAGCACTTCTCTTCACGTATATGCTATTGATTCCCTTCATTTAATTTGCAATTTTAGATGGAACATGGATTAATTAGTAAAATTATTTTAAGCACGATACATCATACAAATGTGTCCATTGAATACCAGTCGCTGATACATTAACAGGTAAAAGCATTGTAGTTTTGAAATAGCGTAATGATACCCACTTGCTTAAAAGGTTCATGTGCACCAAATTGGTTTAGAGCTCTTTTGCCTGATTAAATAAAAATTAAAATAAAATAAAAACTTCAAAAAAATAATTGACCCAACCGCAAAAAAGGTAAATTTGGTCAAACATATAGCCAAAAAAAAATCATACGGGCCATCATGAATTTGGGCAAGCTAGTATTCATCGATTTTAAAAAAAATTGGCAAAGTTTCGTTTAAAAATAGATATCCAGACAAATCTAAACCTGTCTATAAAACTTACAATCATCCATACATATCCAAACCACAAAAAAAAACCATCATTTCATACCCAAAATCATCACACCATGCAAAAATTAATACATATTCAATAATTAACACATATTCAACCACCAAAATATCAAGCTAGTAGCTACTAATTTCTTGAAATTTCGGCAGAGTTTCCTTTAAAAATAGATATCCAGAAAAATCTAAACTTGTTTAAAAACTTACAATCATCCATACATATCCAAACCACCAAAAAAAACATCATTCCATACTCAAAATCATCATAACCATGTATAATTACCCAACTTAACAAAAGACGGAGAACAAAAATACATATATGCAGAAAATAGAGAAACAACATGTTGAGCACCACCCTTTACTTTACATCTTACACCAAATATATTCTTTACAGCTTACACCAAGTATCCTTCAATATATACCCAAAAATATATATAATAATATTTACCTTGTAGATCTGTCAAGCTCTACCATGTCTTTAGTACATAAACCTTTGAAAAGAAAGGCTATCCATCTAAGAACGCCCACACGGCCAACAAATATTGTTTATAACAAAAATCTGTTATTTATAAGAGAAAGCAAAATGTTAGTAGTATCGCAAGAACGAAACAATTGACACGTGATTACTTGGATACGATTTAAGAATTGCAATAATGTTCAAGCGGATAGTTCAGCCTATATAGCAATGCTATTGTATTTCTTCTAGATTGTTCGCTCTCTCTAGAGATAAAGTCATTTATTTATTTTTCCAATACATGAAAGGATAGGCAATAAGTTTGACAGCAAAAAAACTTGTGAACTTGATAAATTACTGACGTGTCTGCTTATTTAAGCTTATAATTAGATAACTGTACAATGCAACTTAGAATTAATTAAATGGAATTACTCATGACTGCATGTTTTGTCATTTTTCCATACTTAACAATAAGTGATATGGCATTTATTTGATTTTTTAGGGGATTTTTTCTCCTTTACTTACTGTCAATTAATCCCCAATCTATCTATACAAAAAATTACACCTATACATGTTATGTAGTTTGGAAAATTACATCCATCGGCATTAATGGCTCAAATATATGGGGAATATGGACAATTACAATGATATTCAAGCAGATAATTCAGCCTATATAGCAATGCTATTGTATTTCTTCTAGATTGTTCGCTCTCCCTAGAGATATAAAGTCATTTATTTATTTTTCCAATACAGGAGAGGTTAGGCAATAAGTTTGACAGCAAAAAAACTTGTGAACTTGGTAAATTACTGATGTGTCTGCTTATTTAAGCTTATAATTAGATAACTGCACACTGAAGTAGAAATATCTTCACAATCAAGAATTTGATCCTAACGTAGCAGTTAAGTTTCTCCACAAATGTCAATTAATCCACAATAAAATAGTTTTGAAACAATCAACCACATTAGAGGTATGCAAATATTTTTGAAGCAAAATCAATACAAATTAATGTTGAAATTAAAATGACAGTTAAAATGGAACTTGAATCAAGAGGACTCTACACAGAAGGTATAGATAATAGGCCTTAAGTTTGGTAATAATCAAAATCTACATATATGCAATCTATCTATCCCACATTATGCACAATTTGAGGACAAAATCAGAGATATCACAAACTTTTGTTCAGGATTTGGTACTGGCAAAGAATCGTAGGAGTAACGAGGAGATGGCACGGGAGGAGCGAGAAGTCGATGGACACAGAGGGAGGAAGAAAAGCACCCAGTCTTTCGCAATAAGAGATCAAATGTTCTATAAGCACTGGCCCAAAATTTGAGATTCCTTGTTTACTATATGTAGGATCCACTATGGGTAAAAATGGAATATATTTGATACTCTCCTCAAAAGGGTTTATTTCTTAATGACAACAAAAGTAATTTCTTAATGAAGGGAGTATTTCTTAATGACATCAAAAGTAATTTGAGTATTTTATTTTTGGGTGCAAATATATTCATGAGTGATATCGCAACATTTGAATAGTGACCTTATAAAAGATCGTGGATTTACATCATTTTACTCCATAGGGAGTGAACCAAAACGATCTCGCCATGACGTCGGATTTTTTTTTTCGTATTATAAGATATAAAGCCGATGACATAATAACTATGACTATGGTAAGCAAGTTATAGCCTAAAGTTGTTGCCAAATGAACGTCATTGTATTTAGTTCTCGAAACTATCTAATTGTACTTGAGTTAATGTGAAACCGGAGGATTTAAGCTTCCTGCATAGAAAATTAGGAATTGAAAGAAATGCATTATTCCCTTATTTTTATCAATTATTTTCAACAATGATCTATCTCCGGATATTGTTTCTACATCAAAATAGTAACACTCGTAATATATTGTTTTGTTTGCACTTTGCACCGAGTTTGCGAGAGAGAATATTTGGAGCATGTATGCGATCAGCAGATTGTACACACACAGTTGTTTGTCAAATTTCTTATTACAATAATTTCAAAAGCTATCCAAATGGTTCGGTTTATAAATTTACAAGAGTTGTTAGCGTATTGGAAAATATAGATAAAAGCATTTGAAGCCACGCTGTGCACTTTATAATCTGTAGGGTATAAATTTGGTTAAACTACTGCTATGTTAGTCATGACACTCAATTTTAATATAAGTGGTTTGAGAATTTTAAGTAATTATTAATTATTTAGTTTTCAATATTACTCCAAGTATAATTTTTTGCTAAGAAATATAATTTTGGTTCTCTCACTATTTTTTGCTAAGAAATAACACTCTCTTTTTATAATATAAAGATAATATAGATAATTAATATTATATTTAAAGTTATACAATTATTTTTTTAATATCGTATACAATTCTAAAACGACTTATATCAAGAAATGGATAAAGTATGAATTAGGATAAAGTTTTATGCACGGACTCGTTCAATCTCTAATACTAACTTTTTACTGGAGTTGCTAAAGTTTTATCTTTAAATAAATTACATTTATGATACTGGTGACAAAATTTCTTCATTGCATGCAATTATCTTGTCAACTCAATTTATCCCTAACATTACAGATTAATTTTTTTTTTTATCGTATTATAAAGAGAGTAATAATACTAAAGTCTACAACCACCAAAACTAATAATAACAGAAACTAATTTTGTGTGTACTAAATTAGTACAGTTTTCCTCCTCACATTTCTCTACTTGCAGTTTTTCGAGCAATAATTCAAGAGAGAAACAGGTAGATATAGCAAATATATCCTGGTGCAACTTGCAATTTTCCTCATTTGACATAGCAAATATACAATACATATGTCTGATAAATAATATATATGTGTGTTTGTGCGTAGAAAAGATAAATAAACATACAAATTATGCAACTTACAATAATTGAAGACAAACCCACTACAGATAATTAGTCAGCAGCATCCACTCCTGCAAAATTGCCATTGAAAACACAGATTTATACAACAAAACTTGGGTCATAATAAGCATAAAATGCAAAAAAAAGAATGTAATTGTAAAACTTGATCGTGAGAAAACAACAAATATCATACTTGAATCAATAAACAATTAAAACAATTACATGAAATTAAGTGAAACTCGAATACATGAAAGTTTATTAAAGCTAAGAAAAAATGGGTTGATTTAGATTCCAAAATATTCAGAAAGCATTTGAAGCCACACCTGTACACTTTATAATCTGTAGGGTATAAAGTTGGTTAAACTACTGCTATGTTAGTCATGACACTCAATTTTAATATAAGTGGTTTGAGAATTTTAAGTAATTATTAATTATTTAGTTTTCAATATTACTCCAAGTATTAAATATAATTTTGGTTCTCTCACTATTTTTTGCTAATAAATAACACTCTCTTTTTATAATATAAAGATAATATAGATAATTAATATTATATTTAAAGTTATACAATTGTTTTTTTTTAATATCGTACACAATTCTAAAACGACTTGCATCAAGAAAGCGGATAAAGTATGAATTAGTTCAAAGTTTTATGCACGGACTGCTCAATCTCTAATACTAACTTTTCTTGGAGTTGCTAAAGTTTTATATTTAAATAAATTACATTTATATGATCTTTGGTGACAATTTATTCCTTGCATGCAATTATCTTGTCAACTCAATTTATCCCTAACATAACATTACTGATTAATTTTTTTTTATCGTATTATAAAGAGAGTAATAATACTAAAGTCTACAACCACCAAAACTAATAATAACATAAACTACTATTTTGTGTGTACTAAATTAGTAAAGTTTTCCTCCTCACATCTCTCTCTACTCATAGCTTTTTCGAGTAATAATTCAAAAGAGAAACAGTAGATATAAGAAAATATACCACCGTGCAACTTGTAGTTTTCCTTTTCCTCATTTGACATAGCAAATATACAATACATATGTCGATAAAATAGTATATATGTGTGTTTGTGCGTGTAGAAAAAGATAAATAAACATACAAATTATGCAACTTACAATAATTGAAGACAAACCCACTACTGAGATAATTTGTCAAGATCCACTCTGCAAAATTGCAATTGAAAACACAGATTTATACAGCAAAACTTGGGTCATAACTGTGCAAATTGCGAGCAAAAGAACAGAATTGTAAAACTTGATAGTGAGAAAACAACAAATATCATACTTGAATCAATAAACAATTAAAACAATTACATGAAATTCAATGAAACTTTGAATACATGAAAGTTTATTAAATCTAAGAAAAAAATGGGTTGATTTAGATCCCAAAATATTCAAAAAGCATTTTGTGTCCGTGCAACTCCAGTAAAAAGTTAGCATTTTGATTTTTGGGTATTAAAGAGGTGGGATTAGAGATAATAAATGAGGAACATTTTGTGTTTTTAAGGTGCAAGTGATATTGGGTATTTGGGATTAAGCAATGGTTATGAATATAATGAGTATCTCAATGGAACAGAGGTTTCATTTCAAGATTATGTTTTTGGAGTCTCTGCTGCTGCATATAATCCTCTTCTGGTGGGACTCACCATTGTTCGAGGAGCTGGTGCTCAAGGCGCTGGTACAATCCTTTCTCTCTTTCTCTGTAAGTTATATATGGATTTTGGGTTCTGATCGGGTACAAAACGCAGACACAACTTCAGATTCATACAAAACGTAGTTCATTTACTAAACAAACAACAGAAAATAATCTACTTACTAATCTAAAATGAAGGCACCAATAACGATAGAACTGCATAATTTACTTACCTCGCTAAAAAAAAGGAAATGATGCGAAATTTCGTTGATCAAAACAAACCCAAAATTCCTTTCTCAAGACTACTTAAGCATCACGACTTCAGATTCACCTTCATCCAATCAAGTCCCAAGAACACTACACACCAAAATTGCATGAACAGAGAAACTCAATCTCAACCCAGTAAGTTTCCTTTAGAATTAAAACCAATAAAACACTCGGTCAAATATCACCCCTCAAAAAAACACATAAGGATCAAAATCAGACAAAAACCCAGATCTTATTATTGATACAAAATTAGATATATCCATATTTACTCAAAATTAGGTGAAATTAGGCACTACTTATAAGATTCTTGCATAATTAAACCATTAAAATAAACAAAATGACCATACGGAAATCAAATCACATAATCTAAACGTCATTTCTAATAGTCATCAATTTTATATATTAAAAAGTGTAAAGATTCAAACTTTAGCATAAATTACCTTCAGATTGTACTTTCTTTCAGAGAAGAACATTGAGGTGGGTTGTTAATGGAGGGGGGAAATGGAGAACTATAGAGAAGGGGAATGAGGAGAGAGAAAGAGACTGAGCCTTTTGGGTTTTCTTTTTTTTCTTTTAGTGTATTTTCTCTCACATCTTCTCTCTGTCATTTTCATTTTCATTTTCATTTTCTTTGGATTTTCAAGAACTTTTTTTTTTAACTTATCTACACTATGACTCCTAGTAAAAAAAAATCTCTAGCTCCATTTCATGTTCCTCCACAATATTAAATGCTACCAGATACCACTCCTACCCATCCTAACTTTCAAACCCTAGTATGCAAGTTACTAAATTTTTCATCAATTACACAAATGAATAAAGAGTACTTCCTAGAGGTCTGAAATGATGTTACATTATTTTGGTTAACAATATCACTTGTGATTGGCCATTTAATAAAATAAAATTACAGTATCCATGTTGAGAACCCTCTAATTAGGAATAAGTTGCAAGCATTTTTTGGAATACATTACATCATCAAAGGAATGAATGCTTGCTTATTCATACCGTCAAGGTTTACCAAGAGAAAGTAAATATATGTCACAATACTTCAACATCAAAAAAAAAGAAAGTAACATTTCGCGCTAAAAGGTCGATGATAAACATGATTAATGCGGAAAAAAAAAAAAGAAAGCTAAAATTTGTAATGAGATAACATGGAAAGAGACATGTTAAGTTCTACATTTGTGCATCCCGTAGTTTTGGTTCTCTCTTATATTCTGTGCTATAGCAAATGTACAATGATGTGCCCATAATCTGAGACCCACAAAACACGTAATAATGACCGTACCATCAACGAACTAAAATTTCATCCAATAAAACAAATGAGCAATTTGATAAGAGAACCTAGCTTCAAGAATGATAGATTTGAGTCCAAAATTATCATCTATGATTAATAGGTAATACGTGAAAGAACCTAGCAGTGCACAAAATATTGTAGGTGTTATTTTGATTTTCATGTATACAAATATAATAAAATGCTATCAAGTATAATAATAAAGAATCCAATACTTGTAATGTCCACAAAAGTCATAAAAATGAACTGATAAATCAATGTAGCAAACATTTTCATTCCATAAGCTTTACAAATAATTGACAACAATTATACCTATCTATACAGACTACTTATGTTAGTTATCATAGTTGTTCCATAACCATTGTTCCATAACCAATCGTATGTTCAAACTTCACAGAGACTTGGCACAAAGTAAATGAGATAAGAGTCTTTTCTGATAAACCATGTCACTTGTGGTATTTTTTGAAATACCATTTGGTCATATTGTAATTGGACATGTAAAACGAAGTGGCTAAGAGTCTGTGAAAAGTTGCGGTCCAAAAAGGACACAACAACTTTTTTGGGTAGCATCTGTTCTTCTAGCTACATATAGACTCTATTGTCGGGGTTTTGTATATTTCACACTCTTACCGAAGCAAGGCATTGACAATTTTCACAAAAAAGAACATATTAGACACACAGAGAGAGCTATGCCTCTTTTTCTCCCCCTTTTTGTCATTAATCACTTGAGAGAGCTATGCCTCTACATGAAAAACACATTCAAGCCTATCAATTAAGGTGATAATATGGGAAACAACTAAATTATGGTACATGATACAGTGTTAATGGAGTCTAATATGTCATTCAATGGTTTAACTTTAACACCAATGTATATATCTAAATATGCATTTTGAACAACGCAATAGGTATTCGAGTTCGGACCTCGATCCCGGTACCCAAAACTTGAATTTTGCATCATGGATTAATTATATTCCGGGAGTTAGGTATTGAGGTGAAAACAATCTCACAAAGCCTTCTCCATTAACTTGGAATGAACTACACATGTTTTTTTTTTTTCCTCTTAAGACACCTTGTCAAATTTCATTATGCATTTTTTACTTCTCAAACCACTTCTGCTTTCCTGCGCTTATCATTGTTGCGTCTTTAATTTGAACTACAAAGACCACTTGCCAAGGAAGTACTGCACAAAACAAAATCATGGTAAATAGGTTTACCTGATCTCCTTTTTATATGGTGCTACTGCATTCTCTGCACCAACGGGTACTTGTGTTGTTTGTGTTGTTGGTGGCAAGAGGTCAGTTAGCACATTGTTTTTGCTCTGAATATTTTGGCTTTTGACTTGATCCATCTTGCCAGAATTTGTTGGTCAGTTTTTCCTTTTTGTGCATCCTAGAATTAAAATTTCTCAACTATAATTCATAACTTTTGATGTAAGAAATCGCTTTTTGAACTATCTTTCATTACTTGTGACCTACAATGTGAGGTCCGAGTACTTTACCTCCCATGTGAAGATAAATGTATTTCAAAGTTCATATCGTCAAATGATGCATATATTGCATATGTTTAAAAAGGAGTTGAAAGTTGGATTATGAGAAAGTATAATTTGATAATTGATTTAGAGTTTAAGACTTTTTTTTTCGTGTACTAATTTATCAATTATAGATGATCTAGATCAATTTTGTAACAATTTTTCGAGAAAGAAGTTAATGAAGAAGATATTATGAATTATGATCCTTGGTTTTTTTTTTTTTCCTTTCCTAATGAGCCCACTTCCAAAATTAAATTATAAAACTCATAAGTTTACGTAAAATGATATATTGGCTATTGATTATGTTAAAGACAAACTTTCCTTAGAATCTTATAAGTTTTATACTTGGATAGTTAATTTCGCATAAAGGTAGTAAATAATTCCTTCCTTTTCAAGTTGAATTTTTGGTATTATTATATGTAACTATGTTAGTTCCATTTATGAGGTCCGAATGCATTATGTCAATGGAGAGGTCGACTTTTTGTTGTCTGTTGGCACATTATGCCCCTTCATTTCTCGACAACTACTCAAGATTGGTATCTTGAAGCTAAAGCTTACACTCAAGTATTTTAGTGAGTTCACTTGGGTAGTTGGATAGTGAAAGGGGTTTGTTTGTTAGTCGTCCTACTCACCTTTTTAGCCCCATTTTGGTCATCGTGTGTTTACAACAAAGTCCATGACTCTCCTTTACTTGCACCATTAATCTTCCTATCTCATTCATCGAACATGTGAGAAACCACCTGTGCATAATCGCTTTTAATATACTAATTTAATTTTGTAATCTTCAAAGTTTGTGTTTCTAAAAGAATGTGTTGGACTTGTGTAGATCACTTATTGCCAACTTGTCAGCTGCAAACTACTATAAAGTAGATCACTTGAAAAAGCCTGAAAATTGGGCACTGGATACTATATCTCTCCCCTTTTTTATGGACGACTTAATATCAGATGAAGTCCTTTTAGTATTTCTAAAAGTTTTTTGTTCTGTCGAGTAATTTTCCCATTCCCTATATTTCAAATTTAACCTTCAAAGTTTCATTTATTGTTGACATGTGTTATAGAAAAAACAGAATCCATCAAAACTAAAACGCTACCAACCCCAAAGGACAAAACACTCCACATTCAAACAACTTACTGCAATCAATTCCCATTATATCAAAAACAAATGCTTCAAAATTCAACCAAACAGTACTATAATCCAAAATCCATAAAAAAAAACCCCAACAAATCCAATAAAGCACAATCCAAAACAGCTCAAAATGTACTAAAAACTACATAAATACTAATCAGTAAACAAATTACATGACATAAGCAATAGAACAACCAATCACGAACACATATGAGCGAGTGTATATACATAAATCACATATAGTAAAAGTGAAAAATTAATTGAGAAATAAAGATAGAACCATTACCAGAGAGAGTGAAGAACGTAAAAAGGATAGAGAAAAAGCCCTAGAATTGAGATGCTTATGACTCGGGACAGAATTTAGCGGTCAAAATCTATAACGTAGTAATTTCTCTCCTGTTGTAGACCCAAAACAAAGAGGTCAAAAGGGAAATTGAAGAACTAAAACGAAAGAGAAGAAGAGGAAAGGAAAGAGGGAAATTAGTTTGATAAATTAAGCGCACAAACTCACGGAATTGATGTTGTCGACCCGAGACGTGGGGCACATCTTCGACCTCCCAACCTTCCGGAAGTTTGAAACGCGAGGTGGTAGTGGCGGAGGAGTTGTGGAGCAGGACAGACGGCGGCGGCAGAGGGCTCAAATCTATGGGGGTTTTATTGAGATGGTAAAGGGATTGGGTAGAATGGGTTAGGGAGGAGAGTATGATAAGGTTTAGTAGTTAGATTGACAGAGGGAATGATAGTAAACCAGCTTAAACAATTTAAAGCAAAAAAAGGACTTGGTATTGAATTTCACCATCAATTTCATACGCAGTAATTTAAAACAGGATAAAATACTAATTTTTCTACAAAATTTGGCATCAATATCATCCTCGGGGATAATTCCAGTGACATCATATTCCAGTGACATCAATATATACTTTTTAATTTAATTAACACAATAACAAATAGTAAATATCTATTTTATTACCAAGAAACAGGTTACATAAAAAAAAGGAAGAAAGAGCACAAAGACACAAAATTACAGTCTAGCATGACACAAACGCAAAAACTAAATCTTTATTTTTAAAAAGATAAGTACAAAGGAATTGATGATCAATTCAAAGGCGAAATCCAGCGAAACCAACAAAATGAATGTGGAAAGCAATCTACCGACAATATAAATGCATGCAGTTAGATAAAGAATCAAACTAAGTTTTAGTTATGCAGAAAATAGATAAAACAACAAAAGTCTTCCAAAACTGAATGTTCTGCCACAAAAGCATAACGATAGTCGAAAAATCTAATTCAAATGACAATAAGAGACACTTGCAGCGAAAAATTGAATATGAACATTGAATCAACATGTACAAAATTTCAAATCACAGATGAAAACAATATTATTAAACCAATAATATTGAAGCAAAATCAATACAAATTAATGTTGAAGCAAAATGACAGTTAAAATGTCACTTGAATCAAGAGGACTCTACATAGAAGGTATAGATAATAGGCCTTAAGTTTGGTAATAAATGAATCAAAATTATGCACAATTCAAAATGAGATATCACATGACTTTGTTCAGACGCCAAAGAATAAATCACCAGACCTAAAATGAAGAAATCGAATGAGGGAGAACTAAAATGAGAGGGGAATTGGAGAACCAAAACAAAGAGGTCAAAAGGAAAACGAAAGAGGGAAAGAATACATGTAACTCATCATAATTCAGTGTAAAAGGTTAGGAATTTCCTTCAATTCCTTTTAAATAAAAGCAATGCAAAGAGAAAACAAAAAAAATACGTCACTTGGTGAAATTATGACTACATGACTACCATCAAAGTTCCATTTCAACACCTTGATAAAATTTATTAAAAAATGGTTTTTAAGTCGGAAAAATAAAAATATCTCAGTTCATTCCCTATCATCCCAAACTCGAAATAGACCATCACTCACCACACTAAAAAAAGGGAAAGTAACCGAAATAAGTCACTGAGAAAACCGGTAGAATAGCACAATCATGAGAGCATCAAGCTGATTTAACTTGTTATAATTAGATAAATTTAAAAAACACACTAATAGTACATATCTTTTCCAAAATCTATGTTGTTGCTATTTAATGAGTATTATAGAGCAAATTCAGTAATGTTAGCAAATATAGACAAACTTTTATCATCTAAAACAAACACGGGAAACTAAAAAAATACCAAAAAATGTAAACTTGCAAATACACAAAATAAAGGCTACGGAAAAAAGTTGGTATAATTTTAAGCTAAAATGCACAATGATTTTGTCCTTGTTACTCAGTAACACAAACCCAAAACATGAAACATGTGAACCAAGACAAAAAAACACCTTGCATTATTCAAACAAACCAGAGCAGAAAGAAGTACTTTTTTCAGGCCATGGAATATCAGGGAGTACAAAAAAAGAACATCCTTTTTCTATCAACTGACATTTTTTTTCTCATTTTCCTTAAATAATGATGAAAAAAATAACATAAACATCTGAAAATTTAGGAATAAATCTCAAGCTCCTTAAATAAAAACTAAAAAGGACCAATAAATGATAAAAACACAAACAAATATACTCTCAAGAACTCCTACCCATGTTGTGATGACAAAAGTAAAAAATAAGTCCCCATTAATTTATTTCAAGTGGGCTTAGAAGGATTTAACTATACAGCAAAAGCAGACTTGTTAATAAACAGAAAAAGTAAGTAATATAAACTAAAACTCATAGCTAAAATGCCCAAAGTTTATGCAAAATAAAAGCTTGTTCAAGACAATCGCTCTCAGGGGGAGAATATGTACCTCGAGTTTTCTTCGCCGCCGTTTCTGTCGTCGGGAATCATCGTCGGTGGCAGTAGGTCGAGAATCATCGCCGGTGGCAGTGGGTCGAGAATCATCGCCGGCTGCTGTCGTCGTTGGAGAATTAGAGAATCGCCGTTGTCGTCATCGCTGGGAATCATTGCCGGCTGTTGTCGTCGTCGAAACCTATTAGAGAATGGCAGTGGGTCGTCGTCGGGAACTATTAGAGAATGGCAGTGGGTCGCCGCTGTCGTCATCGTCGGGAATCTTCTTTGTAGAAATCGGTCGATTAACCTCAATCGTCGGGAACTATTCGAGAATGGCAGTGGTTCTTCTTTGTAGAAATCGGGTTCGATTGTGTTGGCAGTGGGTCGTCGGTTTGATTTAGATTGAAAAGAGTTTTGAACAGGTAGAAAAGGAAGAAGAGCCTTGAATCGATGGGTTGAGGTTTTTTCCCTCAGTGTTGTGTTAACCTTAGTAACGAAGGGTCAGATTTATCCAATAGTTTTGACGGTCTAGATCATTTAATAGGCTTGAGCGGGAAATTAAAGGTTTTCAAATTCAGTTGTATTTTGTATAGATAGATATGTAAAAAGTCTATAAACATTATAATCTACATACAATTTAGTATTAATCACAATGTTTGCTTTTTTGAAAATCTAAATATATATGTTTCGTTAATTATAAAATGGTCAATTTGTCCATAAAAGTGAATGGATGACTTTTATTTTGGGACGGAAGGAGTAATAATATTAAAATATTTTCTAAACGTACTCATGTTGTCCACATAAGAATACCAAATTATGAAGAGTTTGAATACTCATAATTGTCAAAAACTCGACTCGCAGCTACTAATGTTGAATTAGATTATGACTGAAAATGAAGGTTTCTACTTTTAAGAATAAAATGTACTCCATTTTTCAAAAAAGATTGCCATAAGTGAACAAAGCTATGCTCGACAATATTAAAAATAGAATACACAAGCAAGTATTACTGTTTCACAGTTTCACACACAAATGCAAATCTCGAGTACACAACATGTTTGATTCTCATCAAGTAGGAAATATGCGATTGACATTCTCACAGGTCCATAGTTCTAATGCAAGGACAAAATTTCCCATCTCTCCCACCACAGTTGTAGGCGAGCAACTAAGCATATCAATTATATTGCAAATTTAAATCTTCATTGTCATTACTTGCCTTTTAATCTTAATTAAAAGAGAGAATATCATGCAAAGAAAATTTAGAAACACTTGGCTCTTTGATTGGCATATTCAATTTCAAAACAGACCACAAATGAGGGAAAGTTTCAAGCAATTAATCCACAAATAAAATCGTACTAATAATATAGTTGGTTAAAAAGAGCATTTGAAAAATCATGTCAAAAGAATCTAATTTGTTAGCCTTATCATAAATATTTATCTAGCTCTCCCAGTGTAAAAGGAATCCATATCACATAACCTATACTACCATTTAGTTCTCCCAGTGTAAAATGAGCCTTATAACTCAATTTTTTATTTTTTTATTTTTTTTATTTTTTGGATTTCAAGTATGAAATTCGAAAATTCAAACTAAATGAAAGAACGAAGTCAAACATCCTAAAGAACTCATTTGATGATCAACCAGTGTAAATAATTCATGCAGAATATTAGTACCCCATCATCAACCGCGCTCCTATCATAGATTTAAGAAAGAAAAGAGTAAGTAACTCAGTTACTGGCAAAGAATCGCAGGAGTAGCGAGGAGATGACCACGGAGGGAGGAGAAGTCGACGGAGGGAAAGAGAAGCACCAAGGTCGCAATAAATCGGAAGACCTAAAATGAAGAAATCGAAGGAGGATAACTAAAATGAGAGGTATAAGGATTAAATGAAGAAGAACTAAAGTTTGAAACCCTTGTATTTTTCTGAGGTTACTGAGGTTGAAAATGAGAGGTATTTTTCTTGGTATTTTCCTCGCAGGAGTAAAGCAGAAAATGAGAGGTTACCCGCTTTTTTCCCAAATTGCATTTCTCACCCTTCACGCATGAGTGCGACGACGCGATTCTCGTATGGTGGAATTCGATCCCCACCGCCGCCGCTATCTCTCCACCGATCCTCTCCATAGTCCCGCTTCAAGATCTTTGACCAAATCCAAGACGTTGATGCAGAATGATGATATTTGTTCCTCCGTGCTACCGACATCCATCACCGCCTTTACGAACCTCTCGTGTGGCGGCTCGTACGGGAGTTCCAAACGTCCGATTCGTCGAGTTCGTACATCGAGTCCGTCATGATCGGACTCGTTCTTTGGCTGGGGAGGAATCGGTTGTTTGATAGAGAGAATGAAGAATAAGCAAGAGAAGTATGAAACCCTTGTTTTTTTCCTCCGTGTTTTCTTAACCTGATAGATACAATTAGTATTGAACGGTTAGATTTATCCCAAGTTTTTAACGGTCCTGATCTTTTAATAACTTGAGCGGGAAACTTAGTTTTTTCAAAATCAATTGTGTTTTGTATAGATAGATTAGTTTTTAGAGGAAAATATGGTCCTTTATAGGAAATGTAGTCTTTTATGAAAAATATAATCTTTTATAGAAAATGTAATTTTTATAGGAAAATGTAATTTTTTATAGGAAATATAGGAAAATGGAGTATTTTATAGAAAATGTAGTCTTTTAAATTTAATATTGTCTCTTTCTCATATATATATATATATATATATATATATATATATATATATATATATATATGAAATTATTACAATATAGAGTATAGTTTCTTAATACTGGGACTTAAAAAATATATAACATATTACAATTTTAGTAGTTATTCCTATTTATAACTTGGACCAAATTGGGACCAATTTTTTTATAATATTGTAGAGGTCATTCTTATATAGAGTATTTCTAAATAGGAGTTTTACTGTACTATGAATCATTATCATATATATATATATATATATATATATAGGGCTATGGATTAAAAATTAATAAATATCATTGTTACCTTCCATTATAATTATAAGAAAAAGTCTCGGCAGACCAGAAATTGGGACAAGAAAATTGGACATTTTCGATTTATTTTTTTTTGGCTTGTGATGCTTAAAAAATGTATAGTATTTATTTTAACAGAAATTTTTACAAAATACAGTATTTTAGGTGTAATTTAGATACATATACAAGAACAGGGTTGTACAGTCTGTATAACCCTGTTCTTGTATATGTATTTAAATTACACTTAAAATACTGTATTTTATAAAAATTCTTGTTGGAATAAATACTATACATTTTTTAAGAGTCACAAACAAAGAAAAAAAAATTCAAAAATATCCAATTTTTCTGTCCCAATTTCCGGTTTGTGTAGAAGTGCTCTAATTATAAAGGGTTACAATTAAAAAACACTATTCGTTATCCGCTAGAAGTACTAGTTGACGTGATTTTAATGGACAATTATGCCTAATAGAAGATTAAGATGCTATATGCTATTTTTGATCCATAACAAATAGATACTATGAATCATTACCCAAATATATATATATATATATGTGGACAATGATACATGCCCTATCAACGAGTTCCTAAAAAAAATTAATCTGTCCGCTAGAATTTCAAACGAATTTAATGTTTAGTCTATTGTTTCGCTCGCTGCCTTCATAGAAAGAAAAGGAATGTTGCCAATAAATGAGTGCAGAAAACTAGTGTTCTTTTAGATGTCACAATTGTATTAAAGTCTCGTGTTCCAAGTTTCAAAAAAGATGACCCAGAGGAGAAAGTTGTTTCTTCCCCCTCCTTTTTCATTAATTAATGATATTCTTACTTCTCCTCCGTCACGATAGCAATTTGACATTTTGATAGTATTTAAATTTTAAAATGAAACCATGAGTTAGACGACACAAGGTCTAAAAGAAATTCAATCTTGGCTCAGCAAAGATTTATAATAATCTAACTTCTTCTAAATAACAAGTTTAAGAGACATAAAAGGATTTCAAATTTTCTGTTTATTTTAATAATCAATGCTATTTACATAATTTATTGTTGTACCATAAATCACAGTGAGGAGGTGTGACAAATACCTATGATCTAAAATATACTACTTCAAAATTTTATGTACGCAATCACATATGTGGGAGAGGCTCATATATGCTTCTTTTTTCCAGCAAGAATGGGTTGAATTTGTAGTCTCCTACTAAATGCTTCATTGAAAAGGAAACGAGTTTGGAAAGCTGAGATGATAGGGAGCCATGCCAGAGAAGCTGTAGGCGCAAACAGAACAACACTCGTTCCATAATCATAAGCTTGAACAAAGACCCGAGTGAAGTGCCACAATCTTGTATCCTCTATTTTTGGCCTAACAGCTTGCCCAACCTGCAAAACACTAAAAATTTGAGTTGAAGGAGCATGCACCATGTTTCGCCTTCAAAAGACTGAGGAATGCATAAATTTAAAACTTACTAATATTAAACCCCAATCAGTTGGTAAAAATGCCAGACAACACAAATTACGTGCGAGAAAATGTGTTTTAATTGTATAATTAAATTTAATGTATTTTTACTATTGTGAAGTGTAAAATATCTAAAATGTATCATTAAACGAGAAAATTATATACTACAAGAAAAAAACTATAGATATTAGTTTGTTACAAATATTTTATTTTCAAAACTTGCGTGCGAGAATAAGAGTGGATGATAAATTAGTATTATCTTTCATTGAAAATGTTTTTAATTTGTTACTTTCTTAAGGATGTTTAAATTTTGATTGATTTTTATGATCAATGATGGATGATGATCTGCTTGACATTTTCCTTCCCTTTTATGATTAGGATGTGTAGACACTTGAAATTTTATTTTTCTGTTATTAACTATGCAGGAGGGTAAAAACATCTTTTTACACCCCGGAGACATCCCCGAAGGGCTAGATTAAACATCAAACCACAGAGACAGCACCGTGGGATATCAAATCAAACCCTGGAGACAGTCCCGTGGGCGTGGGACTCAAATCAACCTCAGAGACAACCCTGAGGAAAGACATTACCCTGGAGGCAACCCCGAGGGACAACCAAAAGCCACCTCAACCTTGGAGACCACCCCGGGAAGGCAAAGCGGGAATGTTGAAAATACAACATAAACAACATTTATCCAGCTTTAGATAAGGTCACAAGGAGCCGTCGCAGCAATCCCAAGTGCAAACTGCACAAGACAACTCAACAGGCTGCCTACGAAGACTTGAAGATGTTAATCTGGTCATGGACCCATCTTCTCAGATTTGGAAAAGGTCAAATCCTATTCATTGTATAGCTCTCAAAAAGATATTTTCAGAATGTTGTGACACATCTCCATCAGATTCCCGAATTGCAAGTTATAAAGGTTTCAAGTAGAATACACGTTGATTGAGGGAATGCACTTCAAGGTAGCAGGGCCCACCTAGCCCAGTCGCAGGTAGACTTGCGGATGCTCGGATCTTTAAATATTATCCCCCAACTCATTTTCATCAAGAGAAAAGAGAAAGGGCCCAAGAGAGAGAAAATCCGAGAGTTTAAGAGAGAAATAACTCAAATCTAGCTTCAATCTTTGTAAATCTTAGTTATAAACACTCATATAAATATATACTTCTATATATCAAGTTTTAACCAGTAAAATTCAAGTTTTTTTTGGAGATTTTAGCCTTCCGTTTGCGAGTCTAGCTCCATATTGTAAGATCTCTTCAGATCTGGGCTTATTTACTGCTTTAATCTGCATATAAGTGCTAGATATACATAGATCTTGGTTGTTTGTGGTTAGATTTAGTTTTTTAACCATTCATTATGGTAAATAGTTAATATTTGAAGTGTATTGACTAGATATATACTAGATCTAGCCATATCTAGCTTTTAACCGGTTCAAAAGCTATAAAACCTGAACCGTTGAGGTAGAATGACTAAGATCTGGATAAATTTAGTTTAATTTATAGTTTTGTAAATATTTAGCCAACCACGTGACCCTAGATCTATATCTAGAGGAAACGGGAAGCTCATTTACTCGTATACGAGGATTTAATTGATAAATTCCTTGTTCGAGTAAAGTTTGTAAGTTATTTATGTTTTATTGCAATATCTATTTCATGCAAGCTTTTAAATGATGTGATGTGAACCTAAGAACCATTCGGGTAAAGATTTAATCAATGAATCTAAAACTTGATTCCCGTGATGGACTTGTTTAAGTTGTACAATTAGCTTGCAACCCATTGTATATGTAATCCTTGGGCCTTATAACGACTATCCGAATTTAAGTCCCCGAAATAGTGAAAATCATGTATGTGGTGCTCGGGCTACTTCGATGGCTTCCATGCCCATAAGGAGCCCGACACTTGTAAATAGTTTAATTTACTGTCAAAGATGCTTTACATCTCAATAAAATCAAATCAAACTGAAACTAGTTAAAATGGAAGTATTAAAGGGCCTTGATTCCTATTTGGCAAAAGGGTTTGAAAATCAGCTTTCAAAACCTCACCTTCATATACTTTAAATGAAAAATGAACTTTTATATAAACAAAACCCTTTATACATAGGTTCAAAGAGGCACAACACTACTTTCAAATAAAGGACTAAATATCTTGTCAAAATAAAAGCTTTCAGAACACACACACATACATATTAAATATGGAATGAAAAGACGCGGTAACCGTGTTTCACGGAAGTCAGGGGGGTGCCTAACATTTTTCCCTCGCTTAAGCAAACCCCCGAACTCTATGTATCTCAAGTTCTAGATCAATTATATAGAGTCACATACTGGGCCATATTGCGAAAACCTTTCAAAACTCCGGTTGAGTTGGTACAACTATTTGAACTCATACCAACTGACGGCTCTATTTAATTTGGCCTAATCATTAAATTCAAAATTTTCAAAATCGTCAACATATGTGTCGGTCCTTTTCTAAAATCTCACCCTTAAGAAAGATAAATTGTGACGCCCCTAAATTCAGACACTCATACCTCGAATTTGGTTCGTCACGTGCTAATTCTAATAACATACTAAAATAATCAACAACGGAATAATAGAATAATTTACATTGATATAATATAAATATTCGCGTCCCAAGGTCTCGTGAGCATTACGACAACGTTCCAGTAACTATAAACTTAATCATGACTGAAACATAATTTGATCATCCTTTAATACAACATTATAAACATAATAATAATAATAATAATAATAATAATAATAATAATAATAATAATAATAATAATAATAATAATAATAATAATAATAATAATAATAATAATAATAATAATAATTCTACACTTAAAGGACTAAGCTATTCTATAGCCTTGCCTTTTCCTTTCTCCTTTTCTGAAGTACGACCTTGCTCTGCCTTAACTGTAATGCTTTTTGGGAAGCAAGAATGAGCAACAAGTTTGCCCATGAAGTAATATAATAATAAAAATAAGCAGTTATAACGTTTGAATCTCAAAGGTATAACAGTAAATGATAGTTCAAGGATAACGAGAAGTATCAAAAGTTCTCAATAAGTGTCGCTATAGACTGAAGGATATCAACAAGATTTCAAAGTTTATTCATTTCAAGGTTCAATAAGAATGAACACTGAGCAGTCACTAAGGACTAAGAACTCTTGCTAGAATTAACAATATTATACTGTAAATCCAATATAAATGAGTACAACAGGTGATCAGCCTAAAGTACCCTATGTTATGCATAACATTTAAACATACTAGTATGTGCGCACATCAGTTTCTCGAAAATTATATAATTTCCCCTTCAATGAGGATTTTTCATCTCAGTAGATTTACTAGAGTCCGTACCAAGTCAATTGGTTTGGATAGCTTTCTAACACATGATAATAGTCTAGCCGAATCAAAGGCTTAGACAACTTTTATAATGCATTTAAGAACAATAAGTTCAATGCTTGCAACAATGTCAAGGTAGACAAATGATTTCTGAATATTAATAGATATTTGCTCGATATAAATATGGTTGTTATGACAACAATTCAAATTATACAATATATATAGTGTAAGAATTAGAGAACTTGCAATAATGTAGGAAGTTTAAGGTGAGAGACTTGCCTGAGTCGTTGACTATTCCCGACCTTGACTTCTTATCCTTTGAATAACCTATTGTTATCGTAACGATTAATCTCTATCAACCAATAGATATAAATCTTATTCGATCTAAGAAATAGCCTTAAATAGCTAAGATTTCATAAATCTAGTTGTTCTATTAATTATCTTTCTAATCATCATCCCCTTCATTCTATTCATTTTATAAAATAATCTTTTGTTGTTTGTTTAAGGTTTTACACCTTATAATGTAAGGTATTTGTTTCTTTAAGTAATTACCATTCATACATTATTAGTGCACTATACCTTGGTATTTATCTTAATTCGTAATTAGAATTTTCTCTTTTTATCGTTCTAATTATTTATGTCTCACATGACTACATTTAAATAATCTTCCAATCAATTAATTGTTTACCATTATCATTCCATACTTAAAGTAATTATTAACTCTTAATAAATGATTGAAATCGTCTTTAGTTTTAGTTGTTTAATTATAGTTACAGAAATCTTTACTCAATTAACAATTACAGTTACTTAGATTATTTAACCACCTTTAATTAACATAACCTCTAAACATTAATTTAATTATTTATTACTGAAATTATAATTTAATTTAGACCCGGTTTGACCGACCCGAATAATGGTGAAAGGGTGCTGCACGGGTGTCTTGTTTTAGAGCCTATAGGCAGTCGCAGACAAATATTATATACCGCAAAAGTTACGGTTCGACTGCACGGGCGCCGCATTTTTTACTCTAAGGTGGCATGGTGGGTGTGTAGATGATGTAGAAAATCTTAACAATGTTTCCAACATTTTAAGTTTCTTTATTCAATCTTGCATAAGTTGTTCATTTTATTACCAAATTAGTTCAAACCACTCCCATTATTTTGTTAACTTATATATCTTTGATATTAGATTTCTTAAATCACCTCTCAACAGCTTTAGCTAGTCACATTTTATTGATTTTAAAAGCTAGGGTTCACACTTGGACATGTTTCACTATATGTTTCGTCATGAGTTCGTTTTAAGTCTAAATCCGACGATTCCACTAGGGTTATGTTTGTTTTCCATATATGTTCAACGTAACATTCTTGGATTATACACATAGCTTACACATTATATGACATTAATCACAGTTATCAAACTTTCAAGCATACTAAGCTAGGTTTCATGCTCACATGCATTTTTCTTATTCATTTGGTTTTATTAACTCATACAAGGCATGTATATCACATATACTCCTTCCAATACTCATCCTTATACCTTTGGATCCATCATGATCACACAACACACAAACCTCCCACAATTAAACATGTATTTCTTACTTGAAATCATAACTAACCTATTTGAAAAAAATATGTAATAGATAGTGAACCTACCTCTTAGTGGCTTTCTTTCTCTTGGCTAGGAACTTTGAGTATGCCTCTACGTTGATTCCTTCTTCTAGGTTTTCTCTTGAACCACCAATTCACAAGAATTTCTCTAAGTTTCTTCCTTTTCTATCTAAATTCTCTCTAGCTCTCTATGTGAGATCCCGAATTTTATGAAATGAAAGTATTCAATTTTTTTATAATTATTATTCTACTTAGTAAATGGTTAAATTGATAAAAGGTTAAAGTTAAGGGTAATATGTGAAAAATGTTCAAAGTAAGCAAGTTGTCATAAAATACCCGGTAATAAAAGAAAAGAATGTCTGGCGTGTTGCAAAGTAGCACACCAGTATTGATTATTGATGCTTACATGAGAAATCACTCAGTTATACTCAATTATTGCTACAGTAATTGCTGCATAATATCTCTCATATTATTGATTCAATTATTGTCACAGTATCAATATTTTATATTATTAAATCAATAATTAAGATGATAAAGTTATTCATATTATTATTTTCAATATTGATAATGTCTAGAAAGTTCTGTCGAGGAGAGGTTTGGTCACCTAATTGCACGCCAATAGGGAGAAATCCTTATCGGAAAGCCCACTCTTTCCTGGGAATGATCTGGTTGTTAAATATTGTGAGTTATAATATTAATGATGAATAAGTTCGTGTTGATTAAAGATGAAATTGATATTTTCATTGTGTTGGGATTATTAGTGTTAGTGAAAATCGACATCTATTTTGATAATAATGGATGTCTGGAGGTTATATTGACCAATCGGGAAATTAATCGGATAAATGAACAATTAATTGCTATTAATTCACATGCTTATTACTATTTGTTCACATGTGTGTACTATTGATTCACATGATTTACTATTAGGGGAGTTGGTGCAAGATTGATAATACTTGCATGACTAAATTAAAAATGGAGGTATAGATGAAGGTACTATACTATAATTAGTTTTTTTCACATGATTATACTATTGAGTCACATGAATGAACTATTAATTCACATGTTTTACTATTAGGGGAGGTGGTGCAAGTTTGATAATACTTGCAGGACTAAATTAAAAATGAAGAAAAAGATGAAGATATTATATTATAATATTTTGAGCCCCAAAATGTGCAATTATCAAAACTATATTTCCCTATAAATAGAAGCTCATTCTTCCTTCATTTCTCACCAATTCACTAAGTTTCACAAGAGCAATTATTATAGAGAGAAAGAAGAAGAGAAGTCTGCTACCTCACTATTCCAGTATCCAGTTTTCTTCTAAGGTAAGGGGTATTATTTCTTTCGTATTCATGAAGAGAGTTATTTTCTTTCAATACTCGTAAGGGTTGTTATTCCATTCTTTATTATTCTGTTAGAATAACTCGCTCTATGATGGACACGCATACATGGTGAATTCTTCAATTATTCCATTCTTTATTATTACATTGGAATAACTTTGTCTAAGCGGACTCACCGCATGCATGGTGAATTCTTACATTATTCCATTCTTTATTATTTCATTGGAATAACTCTCTCACGGACTACCATATGCATGGCGTAATTCTTTTGTTATTCTATTCTTTATTACTCGGTTGGAATAACCTCGCCACGCGGACTACCTCATGCATGGTGAATTCTTACATTATTCCATTCTTTATTATTCTGCATTGAAATAACTCGCTCACGGACTCATCAAGACGCATGGTGAATGACCCTTCGTATTCATTCCTTATTAAATTGGGAAATGATCCATCTACGTGGATTATCGCATGGCGGGTGAAAATCCATTTGCGATTTCATATATTCTATTATACTCGGTTGGTTAAAGTTTTGGCTTTTATACTCCATGAAATTAGTAGAATATCCTTGATACACTACAAGAAAATAGGTTTATAGCGACGATTTCACGATCGTCGCTATAGATAAAAAAAGACCGTCGCTATAGGATATAGCGACGGTCGTCACGATCGTCATATAGAAGCCGTCATTGAAACCTATAGCGACGGTCTTTTTTCTTATAGCGACGGTCGACCGGCCGCTAGAAAACTCCACAAAAGCAGCTTGAAGGTTTTTACCGACGATTCGAAAGTGGATATACAACCGGCGATGACCGTCGCTATAGAAGATTTGGTTGTGAGCTATTCATGACGACGCCGTGGCCGTCGGTATAGGTGAGATTTGGCTATGAGCTATTGGTGATCGCCGTAACCGTCGCTATAGGTGAATTTGGTTTGAGTTATCGACGATCGTGAAACCGTCGCTATAGGTGAGATTTGGTTGTGAGCTATTCAATGACGTCGGCCGCCAATCGTCCGCTATAGTGAGATTTGGTCACATAGCTCTTTGATGATGGTCGTGGCCGTCGCTATATCTTCCCAAATTTTTAAAGAAAATCTTTGTTTCCATACAATAATTTTATTTATTTTTACCGTTAAGAAACATAACCACATTCAACCATCCAATCTGAATATAACATTTACAACTAAAAGAATAAAACAAATAAAGTCTATTAATGTATAATATCATCTAAATATACATAACCATCCAAAATATCATTATTATGTATCAAAACGAAGACATAACCAACAACACATTTAACATATTTTTAGTATCACATCTAACAAATTTTCATCAAAATAGTGTTACATATAACAAATTTCAAAGAATGACGTGACATGTCACGGTGTCCTCTATAGGATTATTTGATCCGCTAATATCACCATTATCTCCTACGTGTATCGATCCTACAAATTAATTATCAAGTGAACTTGTTAATCCATAAAAACATAATGATAGCCCCAAAAATTTAAGTATAAGTGAAGTGAGAGAGAGCAACACACCGATTGTTGGATTGAGCATTTGGGCTCGATGAATTCTTCATAAATTCTCATCATAATTGATAATAGTTCATCCACTTTCCTTGCGCAGATCATCTCTTTTTTCCGCACCTTTTTCAACTCAAATTTTCAATTCTTGATTCTCACGTTGTACCTCATTATTTGTGTCACGAGGCCCCAAGTGTTTGTAGGCTGTGGCACCAACTCCACCTTGTCAAGTCTACCGTGTCGCTCTGGTCCAAGAACTTGTGCAAGTATATCATTCCGTCTCTGTCTTCTCGCTTTCACGATCGATTCACGAGTCTTCTTTAACTCAATAATTTTTTCTGTGAAAATATATAAGGCAAATTATACACAACTTAAATATACAAGGCAACTTAAATATACAAGGCAATTCAACATAACTTAAAGAAGAGTAGCAAATAATGGCGATTCTGCAACAAAAATGGCATCGGATCAGAAGATTCACACATTTGAGGAGGTAGTAGCTACACAACAAAACCAAAGATTCTTTGGCTTGTTGTTTACGGAAAGGTCGGATCTCTAATTAGTTTTGATTGATTCTCGATTCTAGATTTTTTTAATCGGGTTTGTGCTTTTCTCTTCTTCTAAGTTTGAATTGGTGACTTTAGATTAATTCTTCTAGTAGTAATATTTGACTTTGGTTGTTTAAGAAATGGAATTGTTTTGAGCTAGTGTAAACAATTGCTTAGCTACTAATTGTGTAATAAAGTTTATTTACAACAACCCTGTTTTGCTAATTGTTGATAATAATGTTGACTTTCAATGAGATTCAAACACTAATTAGTAAAACTTGCTTATTGCTTGATAATTTCCTAGTTCTAAGTAAGTATGGTGATTGAGGCCAAAGAACCTTGAGGTTAATCCTCAAGGCCTCTCGCCATTTTACTTAGTCGGTTTACATTTTCAATTATTATTTAGATTTTATTTTTATTTTTATTTTACTTAGTCGATTTACAACAACTTTGTTTTGCTAATTGTTGATAATAATGTTTTATTTTTATTTTTTATAAACTATTATTTAGATTTTATAGTAACCATCTTTAAAGCTATTGCCATACGTTGACTTAGAATAACATGTCTTTCTTCTTTTTTTTGCTCTGAGAACCAACTTGGTGGTAAATTGTTGATTTTCGAATATACACTACCATCACTTGGTGTTGGCCGCTTAAGGTTGCGTGGAGATGATCTCCGTATTTATGGAGCAGATAAAGAGCATGCATTAAGAATACCGGAAGATCCATTTTATAAACAAATGGTCTGCGATTTTACAAAGTACAGATTACGGTCAATATATATGCATTCAAATGAGAAGTATATTGATATAGCTTCTATAGGTATGTGCTAATGTTGGATTTGTCTCGATTACCAAAGTTTTTGTTGTGAAAATTCTCATTATGAGCCTAAAGTAGTTCATGAGTATGTAAAAGGGTAAAAAGAGGAGCCTAAAGTAGTTCATGAGTATGTAAAAGGGTAAAAAGAGGAGTAATCATTGAGAAAGGATGGAGTTAGCGTGCATCTAAATTTATATAGCAAATCGTCCCAAAGCATATCATACACATAACTACTAGCAATTTAGTTGGCAGTTTTATATGCTCGTTTTGGCCATTGAAGGATGAGTTCCAAAGTTGTGCAGCCTCGGAGAAACCACCTCCATACCATAACTCTCCAAACCGGTTGCTTCTATTCATTGTTCTCACTCCATCTTGTTGACTTCCAAGTTTGAAGTATCCTCCCGCAAAATTCTGTACAAAATTGTCTATGGGTTGTATTCTTAAGGGAAAAAAGAAAGATCAAAACGATGTCCTGGGATGTACCGAGGCTCTTCAAGCTCAAAAATAGAAGCGAGACGACTCGCAGATTGCATTATATTCTCATGTACAAACTCCATTCAGTAATTCACCACCGCCAGTATCATTATGACATACTCATACAAAGAAAGCTAAAAAGCAAGTCTTGGAGAAATTACTAGAAGGGTTTATCATACTAGTACTTGGGTTAGTGCAACCGATGACTCTTGATATAAGGCAAGGCTTCGATACTCAATCGAGAAAGAAACTCTTCTAACTCGGGTTCCTCGGATGTGGCACCATCATAATCATTACTTGTTCCATTGAATCGATTTTTGTGTCTTGAGAGCCACTCACATCATCTTCCTCTTCCGATCGGACCATTCTTGCTCATTGTCGTTATTTTGGTCATCAACAGATTCAACCACATCTGTGTTTGTTGCGCTCTCTTCCAAACCCAAATTTTCTAGGATTGGATTCGCCTCTGCTTTGGCCTCGGAATTCTCACATACGCAGTGTGAAGGATTCTCATGAAACTCACCCCTGCCTGGCCTTACCTCCTTCGGTTCCCCCATGAAGCCCCTTTGATGCTTATGAACTCTAGAGGCAAATTCTTCCCAAGTCATGTTATTACGGTTCATAAACAATCTATAAAGTTTTTAGCATTTGGACGAATGGTAGGTTTATATCCAAAATATCGCTTTGTAATCACAATATGTGTATGATAGTTAACACTTTTAAAAGTTGCTTTAGGAAGAGGTATGTCGGTCCTGTACTATTGAACATGCAAAACAAACCTATCCTCAGACTTGCGGTTTAATTCGACACGATGCATAAAACCTTACCATCCTTGACATGTGAACAACAAAACACATCCTTAACGGGAACATACAAAACAAGTCAATGCTTCTATTTAGGTCAATTTAAGTGACTGCGCATCGCTTTTTTACGTATCTTTCATCGCTTTAACAAAAAGAATTTTATCAATTTTTTCTCTCGGTGTGTACGCTTCACATCTTATCATGGGAACTTCATGCTAACATCCGCTTTCGATGATATAGGACTACAAGGAGCCACCACCAAAGCACCCTTGTTTGAGCCGAGGAGCTCACCTCATGGTCCTTTTCTCGAGTTTGGAATTGCGAGTTCATTGCTACCTTCTTGTTCTTATACATCACTTTGTCTTGATCATTATGGGTGTGTCCAGGGCACCTAACAAGTGTGCCTCTGTGGGTATTCAAGGAATTGCTTGGGCCTTTGGTGGTATGATCTTTGCCTCTTGCTCATCGTGACCATCGGGTATTTCAAAGTTAGCAACACATGATTCCTCTCTTTTCCCCTGTCTTTACTCTAAATTTTTTGTGTCCATTTAACTTGAGTTATTTGAGCTATATTTGAGTTTTTAAAAGATGTGATCCAAGTTGAGAACAATTTATATAACTCTTATTCCTTTTTCAACAAGAAATATGGGTTTTAACTTTGGTTGTATATCTGTTTAGTCTTTTGAAATTGCTTGAGGCCTAGTATTGATTTATTGTGTTACTTGATGGGAAGCAGGAGGACATATTAACCCAATTTGTGACCTTTGGTTTGCTTTTTGGCAAGGAAGCTTTCCTGACTGGGCTTTGTTTCTACATGGTGATGCGATTGCCTTGGTGTCATTTGTGGTCTTTGGTGTTATTAAGGGGTTTGAGGATCATCCAAATTTGAGTTTTATGGTGGTGGGGCTAATGTTGTGAACCATGGCTACACAAAGGGTGATGGTCTGTGTCTTTGAGATTATTGGCACCTTTGTTCTTGTTCTACCTTGTGTTCTCTCGCCATCGATGCCAAGAGAAGCGCCAGAGACTCGACTTTTAGGAATGTATAGAAAACACACAAGTGAAAGTGTTGTCAAGTATAGATGCGGAAGCACTACTAACCCAACTATTTAACCTCACAAATGGTGGCAAGGCCTCGAAAGTATCTGGTTCACTGGTATTCAAACCATCGATCAAAGCAGAATGTAAGTACATAAAATGAATATTTAGTTTATACATGTTATGTATGTGCCCTTCATCAATTTAGCAAAGAATGTTGATGCGTTTTCAAGAGGAATACACTAATTAAGAATCTAAAACTCATTATAGGCCTTCCTTAAGTCGGCACACGCCTAAGCACATACTAAACAACTTAAGCTTGTACTCTATTGTAGTAGGGGATGGTCTCATGTTTCTTATATGCTAAAAGCTAGTTGAACATACGCGGAAGTTTAAAAATGTATTCTTATCAACAAGAATTTTGGTGTTCAAGTTATCAAATGCCACACTATATATCTTGGTGCCTCCATAATGTGACTTAACTATATTCTTGTAGGGATCACGTGTATTTAGTATCGAAAAGGCAGTTTAAATTCATGTAAATGAATGCTCTAAAACAAACTCACACACACATACAGGGATAAAGAGTTAAAAAAACCCATTGTTTGAGGATTGATAAATCGTACCACATTCGAGGATGCTCCGGTAAAATTGAGTTATCACTTGAGTGTGGATTTGTATATACATATCCGCTCGATCAATCTCTTTTTATTTATTTGGTACTACAAATAAAACAAAAAATAGTTCATAATTAATAATAATACTCTATTTATAAAAGTCGAATACATGATTAACGATAAAAAATATTGAAATAACATCAAATATTACCAATTCATGCTTCTTTTTTGGAATTGATTTAGTGCCCAATGTATGACCTACCAACAATTTTTTCCGATTTTCACAATTTTTTGTTGCTATATCCTGCATTGTATGTATTTATAAATTAATAATAATATATAACAATAAGTAAGAATTGATAATACATAAATTAGAATAAACATAACCTGTGCATTATCAGTTAGCCAATAATCAACCAACGCAGCCCATTGATTAGGATTTACTCGATCATTGTTGATAGTATTCGCTATCGATTTGGCACGGTCACCAGGCACAAAATTATTACTCTTTAAGTTAGACTTCCAATCTCTCCACCTATTGTTCATGATAGTCATCAGTTTTCTCTTAGCATTGGGGTGATCTGTGGTAAATCGTTTCTACAACAAACAAATTTACATATATTAGTTTGTTTCAATGTGCTTAATGTCAAATTCTATAAAATGGTATGATTAATAACCTGAATTTCATCCCAAGCCCTTGTCATGTTAGCCTCGTCATATTGGACCATGTTGGAGTACTTATTGGAAAAAATTCTCCATCATGAGCAAGACACCGAGAAAAGTGGTTAACTTATTGGCCTCTCCCCCAACAGGCTGACCATTTGCATCATAAATTACTTTTTTGGGTGCATCGTTATTTGACCATAATTTTGCTCCCATCGTTGGTCCACGCTTCCTCTTAGGTCGAGAACCTAAAAGAGAGAAAGAATCAAGAACTATGTATTGAACAAAAGATGAATTGAACATATAGAACCTTCAGTATTACAACTCGTGTCTAAAGTCCAGGGAGTCCCACATACATTTATTCCCTTGGGGTTCAAAGACTTCCACTTACAAAATTTTATAATCTACAAGTTATATAAGCACATTATTAGCTCACTAGATGAAGGATGAAGTATGAACTAAGCTGGATAGCAAGATTTTAAAACCATGAAGTAAAATATACATAATACAACTTTATATAGATGCTCAAACTATAAAAACTTACGAGTCAGCAAGGAAATTTAATCAAATTAAGGTTCTGAAAGAAAGCACAACACCAAGTTAATTCTCATGACAATGCAAGTATAAGAGAGTCAAAAACAATAAACGTTGACAATAAACGTTGTGGTGTTTTAGAGAGAGAAAGATAGGCAAGGGTGAAGAGAGTCAAAAACATTGTGGTTTTTAAGTTTTTTAGGCTTTGCGGTTTAATAATTGGGAATGTCAATTTTTATTTTTTCAAGCTATGTGATGTAATGTACATGCAAATGACAATTTTATTTTTATTTTTAAAATTTACTTATTATCCATGATTGAATATTGGATAGGAGGGTTATTTTGATAATTTTTCACCAACATTATTAAATTACTAAGCATTTTGGAGATGTGTTATAAGTCATAAGGATTGCGGTTATAATAGAACTTTACCTAAAGACTCTTGTTCCTACTCGGAAAAGAGCATAGAAAATTAAGGAGGCGTGAATAAACTATCATAATTCAAAGTTCGAGGTTCCTCATATAATTTATTTTTACACACTAGAGCAAATGAGCAATTACATACTTTTATTGTTGACGTTTATGATACGTACCTACTCTCACATCGGAGTTAGTATTAGCATTTCAAATATGCTAGATATTAAATTTTTAGTATTAGCATCTTTGTGTCATTTCCACTGCATGTATCACGGGTCTTGTTGATGCGATCTATGCCCGATCCCCTAGATAATTTCTTGTTTTATAGTCATATTTTCCTCTTCCTTCTAGCATTTTAAATATAGTATTTCAAATATGGCTGGTAATTGAAAATTTGCAGCATCAGTTGCTTCCCATCAAATTTAATTAGTACCTGCTACCAATGTCATATGAATATGACATTGAACCCGAACCTGATGGCTCACAAAACACCCTTACGAAGGGTGTCCCAAAATTAGAAAATTTAGGGCTTGTTAGAAGGAGGAGAGAAATAGAGAAAATCATAACAACTAAGGGTAAATAAAATTGAAAACCTAAAGAATGAAATTATACCTCCTCAAACAAATGCATCCAATATGATCCTTTCAAAGGGACGGAGAGATGGAGTGAGACGAAGTCCGACGAAGTCCTACTTAAGTCTGGCATATACTAGATGATGATGCGGAGGGAGTGAGAACGTCAAGATCTTGATCGAGTTACTAAGATGTTAATCGAATGATTAAGATGTTGATTTGGGGAAAGAATATGAGAGATCGTGGTGATAAAACTCCCTTTAACCCTCGTATATGATCCTTTCTACGCCTCCCTTATATGACCCTCGTTAATTAAAATCCTTAAAAAATTCCTATCTGAAAGCGGTCTTTTGTGACCCTCGCATGATAGACTACCTTGAGGTCTATACCGAACCAGTCGAGAAGTGACCGTCGCTATATATACCCTATAGCGACGGTTCCGTGTCGACCGTCGCTATATCTCGTCGCTATATGTTGAATTTCTAGTAGTGATATTTGCGCTTCATCCAGTATCTTTTCATGGAAATATTCTTCTGAGCATTCTTGAATTTTACTCCACAAAGCAGTATCATGTTGACAATTTGGACGTTATTGATTTTTGGATAAATTAAATTATAAATCTTTAAAATTTATCCTTGAACTTGTTTTATTGAATTGTTATGTCATGGTTGTGACGCCCCCAAAATAGGTATACATCACCTATTCTGAGTTGTCAATACATGGTACAGAAACAATTACAACTTTATTATTACAACAGTAAAATTGTGAGTTTGAATACAAATATTATCTTCTAGACAATATCTATACTCAAATAAATCCTCATCACATTTATTGATACATTATTTTACAAAAATGGTGAGGACTACTAAACAATTCTCTCTAGAACCTTCATTCCATACCCCGACTGTACTCGCTTATATTCTCGCCTCCGAGAAGAAAAATGGAACAAAAAGGAAAAGGGTGAGCTCAACTAGCCCAAGAAAGAATATTATGACTAAGATAATATACAACAAATTATCATTAGTCTTCAACAGGAAAAAATCTAATTGAATACAATAGATAACAAGTTTTAAATCAATATTCGCAATGAAATAATAATTCATTAGAAGAGTTAAGTAGAGAATGCAAACTACTATCTTCTATGTATGAATTTAAAAGTTCATCGCTCATCTTTTATCCCCGTAACATCAATCAATATATATCTGGAATCAAATATTCATCTTTGCACTACAGGCCAAAGATATTCATCAGTTGGTCATGTTCATCTAAACACTTGTTCATCTTTGCACTACGGGCCAAAGATATTCATCAGAAATCATTCATCTTTGCACTACAGGCCAAAGATATTCAATAATATCATCATTTAAGACTGAGGATGATGAAAAATATTTTAAAGAAATGAATCCAAAGGAAACAAAATGACAAGGATTAAGGATTAAGGATTAAGGATTCGTATTTTTGTTTTATCCATGTCCAAAATACCTCAAAAATAATCATAGTGGTGTAAAATTCAAGAATGATCAAAACATGGATACAATCAAAGCTAGTATCCACAATAGATATTTTAGATTTAAAAGGAAAATTTTCATTTTTCGATGAATAGTGCCAGATTCGTGAATAGTGTGAATAAGTATCGTGACGTGAATAAGAACTCTGACACCAAAAGTTTTAAATTTGATAAAAACTTCAGATCAATATTTCAAAGATAATGATATTGAAGAAATAATATCATTACTTAAAAAAAAATATCCCTTACCTCGAAAAGATCAAGATTTCTAAATTAAACACCTGATATAGAGACTATAACTTGAACTTGCACCGTATAGCAATACTCAAAATATACTCAAAATACTCACAAGAATACGCTCGATAATATAAAGAGAGAAAACTTCAGTTTCTGGTGAGATTTTCAATTCTAACCTAAGCACCCTATTTATAGGAAAATGCTTAGAACACCAAAGTAGAAAATTTAATATAATATTATTATTTATATTAACCATTCCTACGCACACCTTTGAATTCAAAATTCAGCAATTGCACATATGCAAAATGAGGCCCACACATTGAAAAAACGTTTTTGTGAATATAAATATTTAAAACTTCCAAAAATCAATTATTTCGGAACTTCAGAACTTCAATAATTCATAATAAATAGCCCTTTTATCAGAAAATTCGAATCTCGCGACTTTTTATAGGAAATTCAATTCTATACAACTTTGCAGAAGAAAGTTTTTCCAAATTCCAAACAGAAATTGATCAAAATCCACAAACGGGCGATTTTACAGGCTATAATCAAATTTCGGTCAATAATTGTGTCCTCCAACACACAAAATATGTGTGAAACATTTAATGGCACAAAAATACTCTTCCTCCTCATATACTCATATATCCCACATTCATTATAAAAATATCACCGTTAATATATTATTAAAATAATATATTTAAATAAATTATTTTATCAGAAAAAGATAAAATATTAATTTTCAACAATTGTCACATTAAAAATTTTTTCCATCTATATCCACATAAAATCAATATTTTCCTCATTATATAAATCAATAATTAATTATTCACAAATAATATTACAGAATCACAAGATCGGGCAACCGTGTAGCTCCTGTGAAAGAGGGGCTTTCAATAAGAATTTCTCTCATCTGGCGTGCAATTAGGTGACCAAACCTCTCCTCAGACAGAAATTTCTAGACATTGCCAATAATGTTATCTAATAATATTATTCAGATAATATGAATTATTGCTTCGATAATGAAAAATACCGTGTAATGACAATTATCAAACAACAAAGAATATAAAATATCAACGCAAGAATTATTAAATCAATAAAATAATTTGAATAAAGAATTATCGTAACCATTATTAAGTAGTGCCTTCACGTAAGAATCAATAATTGGTGCAATACTGCAAAGCTACCGTGTTTTAACCAATTTAGTATTTTAACAAAGATAATCAGAATAACTACGCCAAGTTATTTTTAAACAACTTATATTTGTCATTTTCTTCATCCAATCGCTTTCCGTTATGGGGCCCATTAAAAATCGCTACCGTCGCATTTAATATTCTTCTTGATGTTAAAGAATATTCCACCACCAAACTAATATTCCCCGACAACAATGAATATTTTATAACCACTTGCTTATTTTAAAATATTCATGATTTTACCCATAACTATCCACATTAATCAAATCAACCCTTACTATTTCAAAATAATAAATAGAGAAAATTAAATTTCATTAATAATAAGTTGGGGTCTTACAACCTCCCCCTTATGAAATTTCATCCTCGAAATTGACGACGACTGTGTGTTTTGAAAAGGTGAGGATACCTCGCTTTCATTTCCATTTACAATTCCTGTGTCATTTCTTCTATAGCATGATTCCTCCACAAAACTTTAACTTGTGGTATGACCTTTCATGCGTAGGACATGCTCCTTCCTATCCAAGATCTTGACAGTACCTCCTCACACGTTAAGTCTTTGGCTATCTCGTCCGTTCTAACTCTATAACGTGGTTCGGTCTTTCACATATTTACAAAAGTATGATATGTGAAACACATTATGAACACGAGACATACTTGAGGTAACGCGAGTCTATAGACTACATTTCCTACTCTCTCAAGAATTTGAAATGGACCAATAAATCGTGGATCGAGCTTTCCTCTCTTCCCAAATCTTGTAACTCCTTCCATGGAGTAACTCGCAACAATACATGATCCCCTATACTAAATTCCACGCCCTTTCGATGAAGATCCACATAACTCTTTTGTCGATCTTGTGCCGCTTTGTATACGCGTTATCGAATCATTTGGATCTTTTCAGTAGTCATACGTATTAACTCGGGTCCCAACAATGTTGCTTTCACCCACCTCATCCCAACATATCGAGAGAGCGACACTTTCGCCCATATAATGCTTCAAATGGAGCCACACTATACTTGCTCGATAACTTTGTTGTCAGGAGAATTCCACCAATGGTAAATATTTATCCCAACCGCCTTGAAGTCTAGGACATGTAGTCTTAATAAATCTTCAAGAGTTTGAATAGTCCTATCTCGATTGTCCGTCCATTTGAGGATGGTATGCCAATCAATCAGAACTGCGCTCATAGCTTTTTGCAAGCTAACCCAAAATCTTGAAGTGAATCTTGGGTCACGATCCAAACTATGGATACGGCATGCCATGCAACCTCACAATCTCATTTACATATATACTAGCAAGACGTTCAAGGGAATAAGTCTCCCGTATCGGCAAGAAATGAGCAGACTTGGTTAATCTATCAACAATAACCCAAATAGCATTGATGCCTTGAGAAACCGTAGGAAGACCCAGAACGAAATCCATGGTAATGTGTTCCCACTTCCATTTCGGAATCTCAAGTGGTTGCAACGGACCCTTAGGTACTAGATGCTCCGCCTTTACACGTTGATAAGTTAAACACATTGAGATAAACTTTGCAATCTCTCTCTTCATATTGTTCCACCAAAATGTATGTCGTCAAGATCACGATACATTTTAGTACTTCCAGATGGATTGCAAATGGTGAATTGTGTGCCTCCATCATAATCTTGTACTTCAAATCGTAGTCGTTAGAACACAAAGTCTAGAGTGGACTCAAGTATTCCTTCTTCATCAATTCTCGCTTTAATAACTCCTTCAGACTTTCTTCTTCATACGACACTTCACCTGGGTCGGTGGCTTGAGCAACCTTAACTTTTTCTATTAAAGTTGGCTCTTTGTGTATACTTGACATCATCGCACTCATTCCTGTATATGATCTTCTACTCAACGCGTCAGCTACCACGTTCGCTTTTCCAGGATGGTATTGAATAGTGTGGTCGTAGTCTTTCAATAGCTCGATCCAACGTCGCTTCCGCATGTTGAGTTCTTTTTGAGTGAAGAAATATTTAAGGCTTTTATGGTCTGAATATATCTCCACTCCACTTTCTCCCCATATAGATAGTGCCTCCATAGCTTTAGCGTGAAAACGACTGCTGCCAACTCTAGATCATGAGTAGGATAATTCCTCTCATATTCTTTAAGTTGTCGTGAGGCATAGGCTATGACTTTCCCATGTTGCATGAGAACACATCCTAACCCTTTGCCTCAAGCATCATTCAGAGATAACAAATCCATCCGAACCAGATGGTATTGTTAGAACAGAAATCAAATGAGTCTCCTCTTAAGCTCTTGGAAACTCTTCTCGCATTCTTCGCTTCCAAACGAATTTTGTATCCTTCCGAGTTATTTGGGAAGTTATGGAGTAGCGATTCGAGAAAATCCTTCCAATTAATCTCCGATAATAACTAGCTAGACCCGTAAAGCTACGCATTTTGGCCACCGACTTTATTGTTCCCAACTTTCAGATTGCTTCAATCTTTCGGGTCCACTTGATACTCCATGTTTTGACACTGACACGCGCCCAAGAAATGCTACTTCCTCAAGCCGTAACTCGATTTCTTCAATTTGGCATATAGTTTGTTTTCACGAAGCCTTTGGAGTACCAAATTTTCAAATGGTGCTCATGATCTTCACGACTTTTGGAATATATGAGGATGTCATCAATAAAGACAACAACAAACCGATCCAAATATTCCTTGAATACTCGGTTCATCATATCCATGAAAGTCATAGGAGCATTAGTCAATCCAAAGACATGACTAAGAATTCATAATGCCCATACCGAAGTTCTCAAGGCGCTCTTTGAATATCCTCGTTCTAATCTTCAATTGATGATATCCGTAATCTAAGATCGATTTTTGAAAAGAATTGTGCCCCTGCAGAATCTGGTCAAACAAGTCATCAATACGAGGTAGAGGATACCTATTCTTGATGGTGACATGGTTCAATTCCCGATAGTCAATATAAAGTCGATACTCCCGCCTTTCTTCTTTACGAATAAAACAGAGCACCCCAAGGAGATGTACTAGATTTAATGAAATCGATGTCCAACAATTCCTCAGATTTGGACCTTTAACTCCTCGAAGTTCAATAGAGCCATTCGATATGGGGTTTTAGAAATGGGCTTTGTACCAAAGTTCAAGATCAATAAAGAATTCAACTTCACGCTCGGGGTAGACCGGAAGTTCTTCAGAAATACGCCAGAAAGTCAATAACAACAGAATATTATTCAAATTTGACGTGTCTTTATTCAAATCCATAATATGGGCTAAGAAAGCTTGACATCCGCTTTTTCAATAAACGAATAGCTTTATGATTAGATATGATGTTGATTGATTTTAATGGTTTAGTTGCTTGAATTGCATAATTGGTTGGTTAGGAATATGAAAATTAACAACCTTACGAAAAACAATCAATTTTGGCATGATGAGTAGTTAACCAATCAATCCCTAAAATCACATCAAAAGCAAGTATCTTTAAAGAGATAAGGTCAATGTGTAAGGTGATGGTGCCAACTTGAATCAAACAAGATTTATAAACAAGTGGATGTGATGAAAGTTTCTCCTAACTGAGTTTCCACAGATAGGTCAAAGTCTAATTTCTCCTGAGTCAAGTTTAAACGTTGAGCACAAGGAGAGAGATAAATGAATGGGTAGACCCCAGATCAAGTAAGGTATAAACTTCGCAAGAATTTATAAATAGCTTACCCGTGATCACCTCGTTTGGGTTCCTCGATTTTGACCAACCACAACAAACGCTCTTCCGGAACCCGCTGACTTTTGATTTTTTTCGGGATGTTTTTGAGTCACCCATCCCCATCGAACTAGGTTTCGCCACCGCATAATCTCGAAGCGATATGTCCTTTCCTTTCCACAATTATAGCATACCTTGAACTGTTGTGGACATTTTGACCGATATGTCCCTCTTTCCCGCATTTATAAGATATGACCGGTGGTCGTTTCCTCCTTAGAACCGATTTGTCACGTAAGATCGCTGCCTTCACATGGTCGTTGTTAAATCTCCTCTTTTAAAATCTCCTCCGACTCGCTTCTTTCTATTTTCATGGCAATAATTACCACCCGAGTGGTTACCATTTTTGTCCGCTCATTTCTTTCTCCACCGGGTTATCATTATTCTATTGATCGCTATCTCAGTACGATCCCGGTTATGGTCCCTCGGTTGAACATACTCATTATCTCGCTTCTAACAATTGAGCCTCGTTAACAACATCCGAATAGAGAGAAAATTTATGAGAAATGAGATATCGACGTACGCCGGGTTTCAAACCTCTAAGAAACATCCGCCATACGCTCCTCATTCTCCACCAAAAGAGGTGCAAACTCGATAACTCGCAAACTTTGCCTCGCATCGAGACACCGCCATGTTGTTTTGTTCTAATCGATGAACTCCACTTCCTTCATACGATTTAACACTTTCGTGAAAGTATTTGTCATTAAATAGTTTTTCAAACGTCTCCCAAGACATGCCGAAAAGTATTGGATGGGTACGCTTCATGACTCCCACCAAGAGTCTCCGCCTCGCTTACGGAACATAAAGGTGGCGAATGGAACCTTCGTTCCTCCGTGCATCCCAAGACATCGAATATCTTGTAATTTGCTTGACCCATGTTTCCGCCATGATCGGATCCGCTTTCCTTAAATTTCGTGGTCCCAACTCTTTCGAATCGCTTGGGTCTGTGACAACCCGTGAATTGCTATCATTTCTCCTGTATTTTGAACACGAAGTCTCCTCGTCTCGATTTTGCATGAATCGCAAAAAGCTTCTAAACATCCCCTCGCTCATCATCCGCTCTGGTGGTGTTGTTCACGGGAGGAACATTGCCACTGTTGCACGTTCTCTCCTCGCTGGTGAGTACAAAGCGTCTCCATGGTCTCATTTCCATTGTTAATATTCTCAACGACATTCTCAAACATCGCTATAAAACAAGGGTTAATTAAGGAAATCAATATATCACATAATATCTCTATATACTCGACCAACTAACAAATAAGCTTAGGTAGGTAGGACACACTAGCGAAGGATTTACTCGCTCTCCCTCCTAGTTCTATTCCCCGATCTCCGCCAGAGATCATATCCTAAGCTCGATACCAACCGTGACGCCCCCAAAATAGGTATACATCACCCATTCTCGAGTTGTCAATACATGGTACGTAAACAACTACAACTTTATTATTACAACAAGAAACTGTGAGTTTGAATACAAATATTATCTTCTAGACAATATCTATAGTCAAATAAATCCTCATCACATTTATTGATACATTATTTTACAAAAATGGTGAGGACTACTAAACAACTCTCTTTAGAACCTTCATTCCATACTCCGACTGCACTCGCTTATATTCTCGCCTCCCGAGAAAAAAATGGAACAAAAAGGAAAAGGGTGAGCTCAACTAGCCCAAGAAAGAATATTATGACTAAGATAATATACAACAAATTATCATTAGTCTTCAACAGGAAAAATCTAATAGTAATACAATAGACAACAAATTTTAAATCAATATTCGCAATGAAATAATAATTCATTAGAAGAGTTAAGTAGAGAATGCAAACTACTATCTTCTATGTATGAATTTAAAAGTTCATCGCCTCATCTTTTATCCCCGTAACATCAATCAATATATATCTCGAATCAAATATTCATCTTTGCACTACAGCCAAAGATATTCATCATTGGTCATGTTCATCTAAACACATGTTCATCTTTGCACTACTACGCCAAAGATATTCTTCAGAAATCATTCATCTTCACTACAAAGCCAAAGATATTCAATAATATCATCATTTAAGATCGAGGATGATGAAAAATATTTTTAAAGAAACGAATCCAAAGTTAAACAAAATGACAAGGATTAAGGATTAAGGATTCGTACTTTGTTTTATCCATGTCCAAAAATACCTCAAAAATAATCATAGTGGTGTAAAATTCAAGAATGATCAAAACATGGATACAATCAAAGCTAGTATCCACAATAGATATTTTAGATTTAAAAGGAAAATTTTCATTTTTTCGATGAATAGTGTCGAGATTCGTGAATAAGATCAGATATACGTGAATAAAGGCCGTATACGTGAATAGTAACTCTACACCAAAAGTTCCAAATTTGATAAAACTTCAGATCAATATTTCAAAGATAATGATATTGAAGAAATAATATCATTTAAAAAAAAAATATCCCTTACCTCGAAAGATCAAGATTTTTAATTAAAAACACCTGATATAAAGGCTATTACTTGAACTTGCACCGAGATAGCAATACTCAAAATATACTCAAAATACTCACAAGAATACGCCGATAATATAGAGAGAAAACTTCAGTTTCGGTGTGATTTTCAATTCTAACCTAAAGACCCTATTTATAGGAAAATGCTTTGTAACACCAAAGTAGAAAATTTAATATAATATTATTATTTATATTAACCATTCCTACGCAAACCTTTGAATTCAAAATTCAGCAATTGCACACATGCAAAATGAGGCCCACACATTGAAAAAACTTTTTTGTGAATATAAATATTTAAAACTTCCAAAAATTAATTATTTCGGAACTTCGGAACTTCAATAATTCATAATAAATAGCCCTTTTATCAGAAAATTCAAATCTCACGACTTGTTATAGGAAATTCAATTCTCTACAACTTTACAGAAGAAAGATTTTCAAAATTCCAAACAGAAATTGACCGAAATCCACAAATGGGCTATTTTACAGGCTATAATCAAATTTCGGTCAATAATTGTGTCCACCAACACACAAAATATGTGTTAAACATTTAATGGCACAAAATACTCTTCCTCCTCATATACTCATATATCCCACATTCATTATAAAAATATCACCGTTAATATATTATTAAAATAATATATTTAAATGAATTATTTTATCAGAAAAAGATAAAATATTAATTTTCAACAATTGTCACATTAAAAATTTTCTCCATCTATATCCACATAAAATCAATATTTTCCTCATTATATAAATCAATAATTAATTATTCACAAATAATATTACAGAATCACAAGATCGGCAACTGTGCCGCTCCTGTGAAAAGGGGCTTTCAATAAGAATTTCTCCTCATTTGGCAATTACAATTAGGTGACCAAAACTCTCCTTAGATAGAACTTTCTAGACATTGCCAATAATGTTATCTAATAATATTATTCAGATAATATGAATTATTGCTTCGATAATGAAAAATAATTGTAATGACAATTATCAAACAACAAAGAATATAAAATATCAACGCAAACAATTATTAAATCAATAAAATATCAATAAAGAATTATCGTAACCATTATCGAGTAGTGCCTTCTTACGTAAGAATCAATAATTGGTGCAATACCGTGTGCTATCGTGTTTTAACCAACCGAGTATTTTAACAAGATTAATCTGTGAATAACTACGCCGTTATTTTTAAACAACTTATATTTGTTGTTTTCTTCATCCAATCGCTTCACATATGGGCCCATTAAAGAGACTACGTCATTGCATTTAATATTCTCCGACAGCAAGAATATTCCACGACCAAATGAATATTCCCCGACAACAATGAATATTTTATAACCACTTGCTTATTTTGAAATATTTGCATATTTTACCCATAACTATCCACATTAATCAAATCAAACCTTACTATTTCAAAATAATAAATAGAGAAAATTAAATTTCATTAATAATAAGTTGGGGTCTTACAATGGTCATCATCCTCATGCTTATATTGTGATGAAAGTCATCTTTGGCTTACGTGCATAGATGGACTTGGTATGATTATGACCAGGGATTATTCGGTATAATCATGACCATAATGTAACGAATGATATGGTAAAAGTCCTCATTGGCATGTAGTTCATTGATGGACAGTTGTTGGTATGATTATGACCAGGGATTATTCGGTATAATCATGACCATTGATAATTACATGAATATCCTTGGCCGTGGTGCAGGGATGATTCGATTTTATTTATTAAGCCGAGTCTCAGCGATAAAGTTGATGAAAAATATTTTAAATCATAAAAGATAGTAGATATCATGCTCTACTTGACTCTTCTAATGGTTTGCTTATTCCACTGTAGTTGTTGATCTAAAACTCGTTGTCTATTATATTCTATCAGTTGTTATACTGTTGAAGGCTAAGGATAATTTATTCTGCATTATCTTAGTCATAATATTTCTTACCGGGCTAGTTGAGCTCACCCTTTTCTTTCATTGTTCTCTTCAGAAAATAAGAATATAGCTGGGACGAGTCGGGGAATGGAGTGATGGTCCATGATAAGCGGCTTTAGTAGTCCTCACTATTATATGAAATAGTGTGATAATAATTGTAATGAGGACTCCATTGAGTGCGGATATTGTCTAGAAGACAATATTTGTGTTAAAACTCTCAGCTTATGTTTTGTCGTATTTTACATGACAGTTGTATAATTAAGTTTTTATTTGTATTCTGTACCATGTATTTTGTGACTCAAGATGGGTGATGTATACCTGTTTTGGGGGCGTCACACTCTATATCTCCCAACACTTAGGATTTTTGACAAATGAGAAGATGAATTGGGTGATTGCTATTTATAGAGGAATCATTAACCAATTAGCTAGGATATTAACCAAGGGTAAAAGTGAAGTTGGTGAAAAGTTATACCAACCAACAATATCCCTACACTATTCCTAGTACTCACATAATCATTCCCCCTACATGGACTTTGCTTGTGAGATCAATAAGCCAAAAAATCAGCATTTTGGCAAGGGGAAGGGGGGTGGTCGGTTGGGAGGGGTATTAGGGATAGGCTAGTCTTTTTATTTACCTATTATACAAAGTGCTACCAAGTGTAGGTCTATATACACACATATATGTATATATACTTATATACATACTCCCACATATATACCTACATGTACATGTATATAAATACATATATCTACCATCCATACATTACACATTGGGCTAAATCTCAAGCTAAATTAAATTGGGCTAGGTACAAATGCTAGTACAATATGGACTCTAACATTATTCTAGTACATCAATTGTTTGGGCCTCACTTCCCAACTCTTAAAAGCATGTCACATTAATAAGTTTGGGCTTGGATATACCCTAGGTTCAATACTTCAATAAGTTATCCATCAATTAATCTCATTAAGAAATTAATTATGCCACAAAAGGCTTAACACTTATGCTTAATTAATCATAACCAAGCTTATCATCATTATCAATATATTTCTTAACCCTTTCATACATGATTCAATTTGTATTGAATCATTAGTTACATGTCACACACACACACACACACATATATATATATATGCATACAAACAATTGCAAATACCTTTGTTTTATTACTACATTATTTATAAAATTCTCGGGTATTACATAAATAAAATCAACAAAAGACAAAGGGTATATATACATAGGAAAAGAAGCATGAAAAAATTTCCTGGCGTCGACAAGTGGCAACTCTGCTGGGGATAGTTGAGGGCTTAAGCCTTATTTCAATCTTTTCAATTCCCTTTTATCTGCATCTGTGTGAATTCTTGCTTTACATTGAATGAATGCTTACTTATAACACTTTATATTAGTGTTTCACATAATGTCATCATAATGCATGAGGTGAGGCACGATGAATGTATATGAATTTATGTTGTGTGATTCCTCCATCAGGAGGCAAACCCGTCGATGGCTGATTACTGGACTCAAGAGGATCATAATCCCGTGAGGCTCAGGAAAAGCGCCACTCAGATCCGCTCCAATTGAATGATAAGATTAATTTCCCATCTAGTAGATTGTGATGATCTGGGAACCTTCATGCCAAAAAGCCCATGAGAGTAAACCTAAGATAGGTCAGCCTCTGATAAACAAAACGCAAAGGGAAGACTCTTCATGCCTTTCCTCTTTTAATAAATGTCAAATGTTAATTCCTTTCAAATATTAAATGTAAATTCCATGTCAAATATTAAAACTTGTCATAAATGTTATGCTATCCTGTCATCAATACAACTGACCTTTGTTTTGCAGGAAAACATTAAAAAACCTTAAAACTGACTCATTGCATGGCATGTATACTGTTAGTGTTTATTAAGACTAAACTACATACCCCTTTCTTGTAGGAATAATTGGTCCAATTACTATATCCAAGTCTAAACAGACACAAAGCCCATCTTCAAACATGGCTGAAAGTGCCCAATCTACCCCTATATCTCAAGAAGAGTTTGAGGGACTTAAAAATTGGATAGCAGGATTAGCCATCCTATTGAAAGAACAGACTAAAATCACTCAGGGCCAACAGATACCCACTCAGCCAGAGGCAACCAGGGTTATGACAAAAAGGTGGAAATACAGATACCTGAACCTCGTTTCACTAAAGGAACTAACAAAACCTCTGAAATCACAAATCTCATGGAAGACTGAAAAACTGGTGAAATTAGAAAGAAAGTCTAAAAAATGGAAGAAATTATTCGGTTGATCAAAGGAACTGAAACTTATGGAAGTATGAACTATTCATATTTCTGTATATTTCCAGGGGCTCGATATCCTAATAAATTTCAAGTCCCGGATTTTGAGAAATACAACTGATTAGGATATCTTTATACCCATCTGAAAGTATATATTGGAGTGCTCAAATCCTATGCAGAGGATGAAAAATTGAGAATGCAACTATTTTAGAAAAGTCTGACTGGAGAAGCCAAAGCATGGTATGCTCGACTTGATAATTCCAAAGTCCACAACTGGAAAGAGCTGGCCCATGCCATCCTGAACCAATACAGTTTCCAATCACAAATGGGACCTGATAGATATCAACTGACCAAAGTTAAAAATCAGAAAAATGAGTCTTTTCGGGAATACGCCCAAAGATAGAGGCGTATGGCAGCGCAAGTCAACCCAGCCATGAGAAAGACTGAAATGGTGATGACATTCATTGACATTAGAGACACTCAAAATTTTGTTTTCCTGTTACTAACCCATGCAGGAAGGGCAAAAATATCTTTTTCCACTCTAGAGACAACCCTAGAGATTCACACATTCATTCTGGAAGACAACCCCAGAGAAACTTTATCAAATTAAACTCTGGAAACATCCCCGGGGGATATCAAATTAACCTCGAAGACAACCCTGAGGAAGAATAGAATCGGCTGCAATCAAACCTAGGAGACAACTCCAAGAGACAGCCAAAAGCCCCATCAACCCTACTAACAACTCCGGGAGGGAAAAAAGGTCATTTTGATAAGACAACATCAACAACCATAGTACAGCTACAGATAGGGTCACAAAGAGCCATTGCAGCACTTCCGAGCATAAACTATGCAAAACAGCTCAACGGACTTCTTGCGAAAACCCGAAGATGCCAGTTTGGTCATGGACCCATCTTCCAGGATTCTAAAAATAGCAAGCCCTATATCATTTTGTATCTCTCAAAAAGAGCTTTCTGGAATGGTATGGCAAATCTCTATAGGATTCTCAGATTGCAAGTTACAGACATTTTAGCAGACTGTGCAACAATCGAAGTGCACGAACTTTGGGGCGGAGAGGTCCACTGGGAATTTCTGTAGGTGTACCTTCTGAAGCCGCAAGTCTACCAGCGAAAGCCTGGGGCTATATATATCAGCCCCATCATCACATAAATTAGGGATAGGGAGAGAGAACGAAGGGCCTAGGAGAGAAATCTGACCCCTGCAGTGTAAAAGAGCTTAAATCTTGCTTCTAAACGTGTAAATCTCATTGTAAACCCTCATATACATATATAATACCACATATCAAGTTTTAACCAGTGGAAATCAAGTTTAAAGGCGCCAAAAGTCGTTCGATAGCCCATCTCGTGCAAGGGTGTAAGATCTCTTCAGATCTGTGTCTTTGTCTTGTTTTAATATATATATATATATATATATATATATATAAGTACTGTTTATATATATATTGGTTAATATTGCATAAATATAGCTTTTTCACCATTCATTTTGTTTAAATAGTCAATATTTGAGGTGTATTGACTAGATCTATACTAGATCTAGCCAAATCTAGCTTTTTTAACCGGTTCAAAAGTTGTAAAACTTGAATTGTTGAGTTAGAATGGCTAAGATCTATATAGATCTAGTTTACTTTCTAGTTTTTTTGTAAATATTAAGCAACCATACAACCCTAGATCTGTATCTAGAGGAAATGGGAAGCTTGGCTACGTGCATGCATGGATTTAATTGATGAATCCTTTGTTTTGCGATATCTAGAGGTAAATATGCATTTTATTTCAATATATTCATTGTGCAAGCTATGAAATAATGTCATGTGAGCCTAGGAGCCACAGGGTCGATGATTCAATCAATGGATCTTGATCCGGTTCCAATGATGAAGTTGTTTAAGTTGTACAATCAGCTTGCAATCCAATGTACATGTAATTGCGGGGCTTTAAAACGGTTATCCGGATTTAAGGCTTCAAAATAGTAAAAATCATGCATGGAATATGTGAGTAAAGGTTTCAATTCCTATGGAATAAAATGGAAGTATCAAAGGTTTCAATTCCTATGCAATAAAATGGAAGTATCAAAGGTTTCAATTCCTATGTGAGCAAAAGGGTTTGAAAAAAATCAGATTTCAAAACCTCACTTTTATATGCTTTCAAATCTGTTTAAAATGAACTTTTATGGAAATCAAACCCTTTGTATATAGGTCCAAAGAGGCATAGCACTGCTTTTAAATAAAGCAAAAAATATATGTTCAAATCAAAAGCTTTCAACACACACACACACAATGCATAGGGAATGAAAAAGTAGCGATAACCGTGTTTCACGGAAGTCGGGGGATGCCTAAAACCTTCCCATCGCTTAAGTAATCCCCGAACTCCATGAATCTCGGGTTCCAGATAAATTAAATAGAGTCACATATTAGGCCATATTGCGAAAATCTTTCAAACTCTGGTTGAGTTGGTACAACCATTTAAACTCATACCAATTGGCGGCTTTGTCTAATTCAGCCCAATCATTAAAATCAAAATTTTCAAATCGTCGACATTATATGTCAGTCTTTTCTAAAAATCTCATCTTTTAAGAAAGATCAAATCAAACATAGAACAAGCACTGCTTCCAGATAATTGCACATTGACCCACACACACACACACATTCATATAACAGTTTAAATTAAAAAGTGGCGGTCACCGTGGTAACACGGATGTCGGGGGGTGCCTAACACCTTCCCTCCACATAATCAAGCCCCCAGACCCTAACGAATCTCGGTTTCATAGACTAGTTAAGCAATGTTACATCACTGGGTCAATGTGCAAATCTTTTCTCGGTTGAGTTGGTGCAACCATTTAAAAATACCAACTGGCGACTCTTACAGTCCAATCATCGACATATACATGTCGGACCTTTTCACAACTTGTTTTTCAAACAAATCTCACCTAACATGAGAACACCAAAAGACAAGAACAGAAAAGGGACAAATAAAAATCCCGACGTCGACAATATATATATATATATATATATATATATAATTATTAAAACAAAACTGAGATAACTTTCTACCGATGATTTTGAAAAATGGGTAAGTGGGGGTCCATACAATAAGCCAAATTTACAACAAATACTTCATAAAAATCCCCTTTATTTATCTCAATTCACTTGGCTTTACTAAACATATTTTTAATAACATTTTTTCATCATTAATATTATAACTCACAATATTAACAACCAGATCATTTCCAGGAAAGAGGGGGCTTTCCAATAAGGACTTTTCCTTATTGGCGTGAAATTAGGTGACCAAACACCTTTCCTCGACAAAACTTTATAGACATCGTCAATAATGCAAATAATAATATGAATAATTTTGTTGTCTCAATTATTAATTTAATAATATAAAATATTATGACAATAATTGAATCAATAATGTGAGATACTATGCAGTAAATACTGTGGCAATAATTGAATAAAACTTAGTGACTTCTCACGTTAGCATCAATAATCAAAGATATTGTACAATACCATGTGCTACTGTGCAACCACGCGTATTACTGTACTCTTACCACCGGGTATTTCAACAGTTAACGGTAAAACCTTTGCCGTTATTTTTATAAAAATTTATTTCTGTCATTTTCTAACTCCGACAATAATTTCGTTCTGGTGTCCACCAATGATTGTACCGTCATATGAATATTCCCTGATAAAACAAATATTCCCCGACCAAACGAATATTTTATGACAACTTGCTTACTTTGCAAAATTTGTAAATATTATCCACAACTATAACATTATATCAAATCCACACCTTATTATTCAAAAATAATATTTAGAGAAAATTAAATCTTTATTCATAAAAGTTGGGGTCTTACAATCATCCTCTATGATGCGTACCTCATCATCATCATTTATGATGAATCCATACATTTTAGGTATCTTCGGTACTCCTCCTGATTTACGATTTGGTTGTGGTACAATAAGTCTATCTATAGGTTCCTCTATTTGACTTATAGTGTTTTTGGTTCCTGAACTTCTTCAAGATATATCTTCCTCCCACTAGCTCCTCTAAGGATAAACTCCTTTTTCAATGAAGATAATGTGTTTCGCAACAAAAACCTTTTGCTTAGTAGGATTATAGAAATAAATCCCTAAACTTACTTTAGGATGTCCCAAAAATCTGCACTTGTCAAATTTTATCCCAAGTTTATCATTCTCAAACATTTTAACATAAATTGGACAACTGCATGTCTTAACATGCTTAATACTAGGTTTCCTCCATAGCCATAACTCATATGGAGTCTTCGGAACGGATTTTTAAGATACCTTATTTAGTATATATGCAGTCGTTTCTAAGGCATAACCCCAGAATGATACTGGAATATCGGTAAAAATCATCATGGATAACACTATGTCCAACAAGATACGATTTCTCCTTTTAGATACATCGCTCAATTGTAGCATACCAGGAGGTGTCCATTGTGAGAGAAAACCATTTGAGATGATCTAGAAACTTATTGCTTAATCATCCCTTCCTCGATCCGATCGAAGAATCCTAATACTTTGCCAGTTTGTTTCACTTTTGAATTCTTTGAACCTTTCAAATGATTCAGACTTGTATTTCAATAAATATATATTCAACTCTTTGAATGATTATCTCTTTTTTTTATTAGTTTGTTCAATTTGTAAGATATTTTCATGTAAGTCAAGTATATAAAGTCCATCAAGTAATCTTCCAGTTCCAAACAAAATATTATCATTATAAATAAAATAACCATTGTTCTTTATTATAATACCAAAACCTTTCTTGTCCAACAACGGAATGGAAATAATATTTCTAATGAGAACTGGAATATAATAACAACTTATTAACTTAATAAACTTGCCCGTAAGCAATGCTAAACTATAAGTTCTTACGGCGAATGCAACAACCTTTACTCCATTCCCCACATGCAGGACTACTTATCCTTTGTTTAGTTTTCTACATCTGCTTAGTCCCTGTATGAAATTGTATATGTGAGAACCATAACTAGTATCCAATACCCAAGTAGAACCTTGACTTACATAAAGATTTATTTCAATCATGAACAACCCTATATCTGTAATCGAATTTTCACTAAACTTCTTCTGGCTAGCCTCTGCAAGATACTCCTTGCAGTTTCTTTTCTAGTGTCCAAACTTATTGCAGTGGAAGCAAACTCCTTTGCTATTCACAACAGTTTTGTTCTTATTTTTCTTTATTTTTTCCTTTCCTTTTGTTTTCTTTAAATTTTTCTACTTTTTAGAATATATTTTGGCCCACTTCTTATTCTTAGAAGGTTCATCTACCAGTAAGACTTGGTCTTTCTTTACTGGAAAGTGGCTCTCAACAGTTTTCAACATGTTAAGTAACTCAAGCAGATTAATATCTAGCTTGTTCTTGTAAAAATTCACAACAAATTGTGAGGAGTTCGGGAGTGAATGCAAGATAAAATCTTGGCTCAACTCACCATCCATGATAAAACCAAGTTGTCATAATTGTTCAATCAAATTGATCATTTTTAGGACATGTGTTTTTACTGTAGTGTCATCGGTCATTCTAGATCGAAAAAGCACTTTAGATATCTGATATCTAGCAGGCCTACTTTGTTCACCAAATAAATCTTGAAGGTGCAACAACATAGTAGGCGTATCCATTTTCTTGTGTTGACGCTGTAACTCGTTAATCATGGATGACAACATAATGCACTGAGTCATATGTGACGCCCCTAAAATAGGTATACATCACCCATCTTGGGTCGCCAGATACATGGTACAGAATACAAATACAACTTAATTATACAACTGTCGTGTACAATACGACAAAACATAAGCTGAGAGTTTTAACACGAATATTGTCTCCTAGACAATATCCAAACTCAAATTCAATCTCATTACAATTATTATCACACTATTTCATAGAATAGTGAGGACTACTATGTGACGCCCCCAAAATAGGTCCATTCCACCCAACCCATTCTGAGTCGCCAAATACATGGTACATAAACAACTACAACATCATTATTATAATTGTCGTGCAAAATATGACAACAGTTATACTGTGAGTTTAAATACAAATATTGTCTTCTAGACAATATCCACACTAAAATAAGTCCTCATTACAATTATTGATACACTATTTTATAAAATAGTGAGGACTACTAAAACAACTATCTTGAAACATCACTCCACACCCCGACTAGTTCCTGCTATATTCTCGCCTCCTGAGAAGAAAAATGGAACAAAAAGGAAAAGGGTGAGCTCAACTAGCCCAGTAAAGAATATTATGACGAAGATAATATACAACAAATTATCCTTAGTCTTCAACAGGGAAAAATTTGATAGAATATAATAGACAACAAGTTTTAGATCAATAACTGCAGCGGAAACAACAATTCATTAGAAGAGTTAAGTAGAGAATGAAATCTACAATCATCTATGAATTTAAAAGTCCATCATCAATATTTTATCCCTGTAACATCAATCAATATACATCTTGAATCAAATATTCATCTTTGCACTACGAGCCAAAGATATTCATTTGTATCACCAGTTGGTCATGGTCATCTCAACACTTGTTCATCCTTGCACTATGGGCCAAAGATATTCATCAGGTAATCATTCATCTTTGCACTACAGGCCAAAGATATTCATCAAGTATCACCATTAAGGACTGAGGATGATGAAAATATTTTTTAGAAAGCGAATCCGGTGAGACGGAAGGACAAATATTAGGGATTCGTATTTCGGTTTATCCAAATTCAATAATACTCCATAATAACCAATTATGAAGTAGAATTAAAAAAATAAAGATCAAAATATGGATACAATCAAAGATAGTAACCATAAAAGACATCTGGGATAAAAAAGGAAAAATTTTATTTTTTCTATTGAATAGATGTCGATTAAATGAATAGTGTAAGTATAAGTGAATAGTAACCCCAACACAAAAAGGTAGAAATTCCACAATAAAATTTATATCAATATTTCAGCATAATGATATTGATGAAAATAATATCATTTACGAAGAAAATAACATCTCTTACATCAAAAGAACAGTATTTCTGATCGGAATATCGGATGTAAAGCCGAAGGAAACTTGCACTGAATAGCAACTCTCAAAGTATCTAAATACTCACAAAAAATACGCTCGACAATATAGAGAGAAAAAACTTATGTTTCTGGTGTGATTTTCAATTCTAACTTAAGCGCCTATTTATAGGAAAATGCTAGAACGCCATAGGAGACTAAATAATAAAATAATATTATTATTTTTTCAATCTTCTACGCATGACACTTTTGAAAAAACTTCAGCCACCACAGTGGGGCCCACCCAAAATCAGCACATGTTTTCACAAAAAACAAAAGTGGGTCCCACCCTTAATTAATAAAAACATTTATTTTCCGAAACTTCAATAATTCATAATAAATAGCTCTTTTATCAGAAAAATACAAATTTTATGTTCATTCCATATGAAATCGAATTTTCTACAACTTAGTAGCTTTATGTTTTTCCAAATTCCAAACCAAAAATATCCGAAATTCACAAACGGATGCTTTTCAATACCTCATAAAATTCATAACAAATCATACGTTAATTTTTAACGGTTCAAAATTTGTGGACATATACTCAACTTATATATGTATAACATATCCAAAAATCACAACGATCCAACGGTCGGATCAAAATTATAACTCACACAATAGAGCTTAAGAACACTGATTTGATTTTCGGACTATAAGTCCCTTATACCAGTTTCACTCAAACAGTCACCACAAAAAATTTTTGGGTGATTCCAATTTCTACGGTTAGCTTACTTCCAGGGCTTTCTTTTGATATATGGCTCATCTCCTAAATCATTATACACAAAGAGTTATGGATTTTACAAAATCAAGTAATAAACTAATTTTCTTAAAATTTCCAAATTTCGTTCTTCATTTCGACAAAATACTAATAAAACACCTTAGCATTAATTCCTTCATTTATATCCATATAAACATATATATTTCCTTATCATATAAATTCATAATTAATTATTCACAAATAATATTACAGAATCACAATAATGACAACCAGGCCGTTCCCAGGAAAGAGGGGGCTTTCCGATAAGGATTTCTTCTTATTGGCGCGCAATTAGGTGACCAAACCTCTCCTTGACAGAACCTTCTAGACATTGCCAATAATGCTATCTAATAATATTATTCAAATAATATGAATTATTGATTTGATAATGGGAAATATTGTGCAGTGATAATTATTGAAATAACAATAATATAAAATATCAACACAACAATTATTGAATCAATAAAATAAAATATTTAATAGTAATTACTATAACAATTATTAAGTAGTGTCTTCTTACGTAAGAATCAATAATTCAAAAATATTGTGCAATATCGTACATCTTCACAAACCCGCGCCAGACATCAGTATATTAACCACCGTGTAACCCAACGTGTTGTTAAGAATAACAATTACGCCGTTATTTATAAAAACTCAAACTTGTCGTTTTATTCACTCGACAGTTATTCCGTTATGGGGCCCACACATGGCTGCACCGTCGTACGAATATTCCCCGACAGCAAGAATATTCCACGACTAAACGAATATTCTCTGATAACAATGAATATTTTATAACCACTTGCTTATTTTGCAAAATTTGCACATTTCACCCATAACCAAAGTATTATATCAAAGTATCACCTTATTATTTCAAGATAATAAATAGAGAAAATTCAATTTTATTTATAATAAGTTGGGGTCTTACAACCTCCTCTCCTTATGAAATTTCATCCTTGAAATTGACGTACGTACCTGGTGTTTCGAAAAGGTGAGGGTACCTCGCTTTCATTTCCGATTCCAACTCTCAGGTCATTTTCTCAATAGCATGGTTCCTCCACAAAACCTTAACTTGTGGTATAACCTTTGTGCGTAGGACATGCTCTTTCCTATCCAAGATCTTGGCAAAGTACCTCCTCGTGACGTTAAATCCTCATTTATCTAAATTCGGTTCTAACGCAATAATGTGGTTTGGGTTGTCCACATATTTACGTAACATCGATACGTGAAAAACGTTATGAACACGCGACATACTTAGCGTTAAGGTGAGTCTATAGGCCACAGTTCCTACTCGATCGAGGATTTCAAATAAATTGAAGGTTTGAGCTTTGTTCTCTTCATCGACTCTTACTTCTAGAATAACGCCTTCTTGCACCTTCTTCTTTATATTCATCAGCTCCGGTGTGTAGCTTGAGCGATTTTAACTTTATCAATTAAAGTCGATTCTACTCGTATATTTAACATCATGACGTGGGTCCCTAGAGTCTTTAACTCTATCTTTATCCTTTGTAAATTATACAAAATAGGTTTTTATGTTCAACAATATCGCACTAGTACTCGCGTACGATCTTCTACTCAACGCGTCAGCTACCACGTTTGCTTTTCCAGGATGGTATGGTCAGAACATGTGCCAAAATGAGTTGCCTCTTGAGCTCTTGGAAAATCTTCTCGCATTCCTCGCTCCATACAAATTTTATATCTTTCCGAGTCAGCTAAGTTAACGGAGTAGCGATTCGAGAAAATCCTTCCATAAATCTCCGATAATAACCAGCTAAGCCCAGAAAGCTACGTACTTTGGTCATCGACTTCGGTTGCTCTCAACTATGATTTATATCCCAATCTTGGATAACACGTGACAATAACACCTATCGTTTTACCACCACACAAATATAGTGTCCCCTACGAAGAGTCTGACTTTGGTGCATTCCACAAAGGAAGTCACCAGATAGAGGCTCGGGTACCAACTCTTGTACTTGGGTTTTTAACTCCTGAAGTTCAATAGGAGCAATTCGATATGAGATTTTAGAAATGGGTTTTGTACCGGGTTCAAAGTCGATACAAAATTTAATATCACACTCTAGGGGTAGGCCAGGAAGTTTATTCAGGAAATACGTCAGGAAATTCACTAACAACAGAAATATCATTCAAATCTGACGTATTTTTGTTTAAATCCATTAAATGGGCTAAGAAAGCTTGACATCCATTTTTCAATAAGCGAATGACTTTATGTCTTAATATGAAAGTGTTTGACTTTAGTGGTTTGGTTGCTTGAATTCGTATAATAGGTTGGTTAGGAATATGAAAACTAACAACCTTACAAAAATAATCAATTTTGGCATGATGAGTAGTTAAACAATCAATCCCTAAAATCACGTCAAATGCAAGTATCTTTAAAGAGATAAGATCAACAGGTAATGTGATTGTGCCCACTTGGATCAAACAAGATTTATAAACAGTGGATATGATAAAAGTTTCTCCTAACGGAGTCTCCACAGATAAGTCAAAGACTAATTTCTCCGGAGTCAAGTTTAAACGTTGAGCACAAACATGGGAGATAAAAGAATTAGTAGAACCGGTATCTAACAGGATATAGACTTCGCAAAAATTTATGATTAACTAACCCGTGATAACTTCATTTAGGTTTCTCATTTGTTGGGAAGTTATGACAACCGCTTTCCCTTGAACTACCCGGCTTTGACTTGTCTGGGGCAGCATTTGGTGTCATCACTACCATTGAAATAGACTTTTCTATAGGGCATATTCCACCCTCAACTGCTTCATCGTACTCCTGTTTCATAATCTGAATCATTAATCTTTGATCCATATCGAATTGGGGTTGACCGCAATGTAAAGGGTAATTCAAAACTCGATGTTGGGTTCTCTCAATTGTTGTCCAAAAAGAGAAATATATATCATCTATTTTAGCCTTCTTAGATCGGACTGAAAGTAATATGCACACAAGCCAATCATGTTTGATGATAAAGCATATACTTTGTAACAATCTTATTCATTTATTAATAAAAAGTATTAATTTATTAAAGGCTTTTAATTATCTACATGATGCTGTTTTATAATATGTGATAAACCCATAGTTTTAAGCAATGCTTTTAGAATAATGATGATGATCATTCTAATGAGATCTAAATTCTTAGAAAGCTTAAAACTAAAATAGTTCCCAATCATTGGATTACTAAATTTGGGATTAGTGAATCCAGGATAGATTGGTACATCGTGCTTTGCTCATTCGATGAGGATGATTGATCTCATGATCATTTGTGTGGAGACACTAAAGCAAGTATGTAGGTGCTTATTAGAGAATAAGTTCACTGAACGTGGCTCGCTAAGGAATACCTAATGGAGTTTTACTTGCCTGTCAATAGGAATTCCTGTAGTGATAGTAGTATAAGTAATCCTTGGACTTGAGATCATCATAGTATCTTGTGTATGATGAGTTATACTTTGACTTATTCCTTAAGACCCTTAGGGTATATCAAAGGGTATGCTTGGGTATAACAAGTTGTACATGGAGATAATATATGATCAATAAAGAATCTACCACTTCTAATAAAAGAAAAGAAATGTCCTATGTGATTCGATAAATGACAACCCAGTAGTCCTTGGCCAAGGCAGAATGAAATTAGAAAGGAGTTTCTAATTTGCATTATTTGGAGTTGTGCATTTAAGGATCGAAATACATATAATTAAATAAAATAAGACTTGTGAAGAATTCCATGTCTTATATTTAATTGGGACATTGTATGGTGGAAGGATTGAATTGTACAGTAACTATTTACTCAAAGGTTCTTTTATGATTAATGTTGAAATCTATATTATACGGAAAGTCGTTGATCGCTAGGGAGGTTTATCCTATTGTAGAATAAATATTATTTATTTAAATAAATTAATTATTTAATTTATTTATTTAAATGAGATTAGAATTGTTCTAATTGATTTATTCACAACTTAGGTTTTAATATGGAGAACCTAAAGGGTCACACCATAAAAGGAAGAATAATTATTTAAGAAGTTAATGGTATAATCGTAATAATATGTTATGTATATTTAATTTAATCTATGGTGATAGAATAAATTAAATAGCTTAATATTTATTATTTAATATTTTAGAAATATTAAATATAAATTAATAAGAGAGTCTTATTAATATTATTACAATTATTATTATTATTTTAATTTCTAAAAGAGTTTAGGAATTAATTTAATATAAGTACTCTCATTTATTCCTAATTGGATTAGGAAGGAAAACTAGTTAAAGGAGTTTAATTAATTATCCCTAATAAGATTAGGGAGCCCCTTTAATTAAAAGGGTTTAATTAAATAATACCTTATTTTAATAGGGTTACTTGATATCTTTATAAGAGGAGTCTTATATCAGATATCAAGACTACGTTATAATTCCAATGGTTTTGAGAGTACGCTCCTTTTCTATAGAGATAGAAAAACTAGGGTTTAGCCAACCACCCATCTTCTTGAATTCTTCTTCTTCCTTGGTGGATCACCTCTAGAGGCCAAACACTTGGGTGGCTAACGTTGATCAAAGGAAGGAACCAAACCCGGTGGATTCAAGTTGAACGCGAAAAGGATTGGAGGTGAACTTGTACCTGAGGAAGCTCGGATCTTCAAGGGTATGTTTCTTATTCATCTTTTTCGTTTAATTAATAATTGTGCATAAAGGGTGATCCGGGTATATGGTTTGTAAAAATTTTAAACTCTGATTTTTACACGTTTCCGCTTATTTATGCAATTTGATTGCGTTCTTGAATATTACAATCCTAACACGGACATCTCTTTCTACAATATCAACGCGTCGTGCGGCTTTTACCCACGCATCACTCATTTTCACTCGTTCAGTTGTTTTTTCTTTCAGTTCAGATTCCAGCTTTATCATCTTATACTCTGCTAAAGAGTGTTTCTGTTCAAGCATCACATATCGGGTAACACAACCTTGAATTGTTGCATCCTTTTGCTCCACGACTGCCTGTCGTTCTTCAGCCTGCTCTTCTAACTCATGAATACGATTTTGCAATTCTAAATTTTGATCATAAAATTATTCTAATAAATTTTCATAAGGTTCCTCTTCTTCCTCACTCTCAGCTGCTACCTCTACGACTATCTCGAGTGCAACTATCAATTCTTCACTCACAACATGGATATCTCTAATTCCTTCTTCGCCTGACATCACATTATCCTGGTTGGTGATTGAAGGTTGTTCCACAGTCTCATACACTCTATTGTTAACGTTCTCAGCTGCAATTCTTAAAAACTGCCATAAAACAAAGGTTAATTAAACAAATTAACATATCACATAATATCCCTATATTATGATCGACCAATAAATAAGCTTAGGTAGGACACACTAACGAAGGATTTACTTATCTCTCCCCTCCTAGTTCTATTCCCCGATCTCCGGACCATATCCCTAAGCTCTGATACCAACTGTGACGCCCCTAAAATAATTCCATTCCACCCAACCCATTCTGAGTCACCAAATACATGGTACAGAAACAACTACAACATCATAATTACAATTGTCGTGCAAAATACGACAACGCATATACTATGAGTTTAAATACAAATATTGTCTTCTAGACAATATCCACACTCAAATAAGTCCTCATTACAATTATTGATACACTATTTTACAAAATAGTGAGGACTACTAAAACAACTATCTTGAAACATCACTCCACACCCTGACTAGTTCCTGCTATATTCTCGCCTCCTAAGAAGAAAAATGGAACAAAAAGGAAAAGGGTGAGCTCAACTAGCCCAGTAAAGAATATTATGACTAAGATAATATACAACAAATTATCCTTAGTCTTCAACGGGGAAAAATCTGATAGAATATAATAGACAACAAGTTTTAGATCAACAACTACAGCGGAAACAACAAATCTTTAGAAGAGTTAAGTAGAGAATGAAATCTACTATCATCTATGAATTTAAAAGTCCATCATCAATATTTTATCCCTGTAACATCAATCAATATACATCTTGAATCAAATATTCATCTTTGCACTACGAGCCAAAGATATTCATTTGTATCACCAGTTGGTCATGTTCATCTCAACACTTGTTCATCCTTGCACTACGGGCCAAAGATATTCATCAGGTAATCATTCATCTTTGCACTACAGGCCAAAGATATTCATCAAGTATCACCATTAAGGACTGAGGATGATGAAAAATATTTTAGAGAAATCGAATCCAGTGAGACAGAAGGACAAATATTAGGGATTCGTATTTCGGTTTATCCAAATTCAATAATACTCCATAATAACCAATTGTGAAGTAGAATTAAAAAAATAAAAATTAAAACATGGATACAATCAAAGATAGTAACCATAAAAGACATCTGGGATGAAAAAGAGAATTTTATTTTTCAAAGAATGGTGTCGTATTCGTGAATAGTGTGGTATACGTGAATAGTAACCCCAACACATAAAGATAGAAATTCCACAATAAAATTTATATCAATATTTCAGCATAATGATATTGAAGAAAATAATATCATTTACAAAGAAAATAACATCCCTTACCTCAAAAGAACAGTGTTTCTGATCGGAATATCGGATGTAAAGCCGAAGGAAACTTGCATTGAATAACAACTCTCAAAGTATCTAAATACTCACAAAAAATACGCTCGACAATATAGAGAGAGAAAACTTATATTTCTGGTGTGATTTTCAATTCTAACTTAAGCGTCTATTTATAGGAAAATGCTAGAACGCCATAGGAGACTAAATAATAAAATAATAATATTATTTTTTCAATCTTCTACGCATGCCACTTTTGAAAAAACTTCAGCCACCACAGTGGGGCCCACCTAAAATTAGCACATGTTTTCACAAAAAACAAAAGTGGGTCCCACCCTTAATTAATAAAAACATTTATTTTTTAAAACTTCAATAATTCATAATAAATAGCCCTTTTATCAGAAAAATACAAATTTTATGTTCATTCCATATGAAATCGAATTTTCTACAACTTAGTAGCTTTATGTTTTTCCAAATTCCAAACCGAAAATATCTGAAATTCACAAACGGATGATTTTCAATACCTCATAAAATTCATAACAAATCATACGTTAATTTTTAACGGTTCAAAATTTGTGGACATATACTCAACTTATATATGTATAACACATCCATAAATCACAACGATCCAACGGTCGGATCAAAATTATAACTCACACAATAGAGCTTAAGAACACTGATTTGATTTTCGAACTATAAGTCCCTCATACCAGTTTCACTCAAACAGTCACCACAAAAAATTCACAAAGAATTTTTGGGTGATTCCAATTTCTACGGTTAGCTTACTTCCAGGGCTTTCTTTTGATATATGGCTCATCTCCTAAATCATTATACACAAAGAGTTATGGATTTTACAAAATCAAGTAATAAACTAATTTTTTGAAAATTTTCAAATTTCGTTCTTCATTTCGACAAAATACTAATAAAACACCTCAGCATTAATTCCTTCATTTATATCCATATAAGAATATATATTTCCTTATCATATAAATTCATAATTAATTATTCAAAAATAATATTACAGAATCACAATAATGACAACCAGGCCGTTCCCAAGAAAGAGGGGACTTTCCGATAAGGATTTCTCCTTATTGGCGCGCAATTAGGTGACCAAACCTCTCATTGACAGAACTTTCTAGACATTGCCAATAATGCTATCTAATAATATTATTCAAATAATATGAAATATTGATCTGATAATGGGAAATACTATGAAGTGACAATTATTGAAACAACAATAATATGAAATATCAACGCAGCAATTATTGAATCAATAAAATAAAATATTGAACAGTAATTACTGTAACAATTATTGAGTATTGCCTTCTTACGCAAGAATCAATAATTCAAAAAATCTTGTCTTGCAATCTGAGTGTGCTTCTTTATGTAAACCACAGCGTATTCTTGTATTTTAACCACCAGATAACCCAACGGTGTTAACGGTAACAACTATGTCGTTATTTATAAAAACTTAAACTTGTCATTTTCTTCACCCGACAGTTATTCCGTTATGGGGCCCACACATGGTTGCGCCGTCGTACGAATATTCCCCGATAGCAAGAATATTCCATGACCAAACGAATATTCCTCGACAACAATGAATATTTTATAACCACTTGCTTATTTTGAAAAATTTGCACATTTCACCCATAATCAAAGTATTATATCAAATTATCACCTTATTATTTCAAGATAATAAATAGAGGAAATTCAATTTTATTTATAATAAGTTGGGTTCTTACATACTATAGCCACCATCTGGACCGTGAATCCATTCCCCGAGTAGTCCCAGCTATATTCTCATTTCATGAATAGAATAATGAAAGAAAAGGGTGAGCTCAACTAGCCTAGTAAGAAATATTATGACTAAGATAATGCAGAATAAATTATCGTTAGCTTCAACAGTATAACAACTGATAAAATACAATAGACAACAAGTTTTAGATCAATAACTGCAGCGGAATAAGCAATCCATTAGAAGAGTCAAGTAGAGCATGATATCTACTATCTTCTATGATTTAAAAGTTTACCATCAATTTTATAAATTTGAGACTCAAACAATAAATAATTCACATCACTGAATTATCCATGCACTACGGGCCAAGGATATTCATTATTATCATGACCACAAATTATTCATGCACTACGAGCAAAGGATATTCGTGTTTTCACCAATGGTCATGATCATGCCAAACAATAATTCATCTTTGCACCCTTGGCCGAAGAGAACACATGGTTATGATCATACCAACATCTGTCCATCAATGCACTACGGGCCAATGAGGACTTTTACCACATTATTTGTAACATTACGGGTCATGATTATACCGAATAATCCACTCGGTCATAATCATACCAATCAACGATCCATCTATGCACTACTACCAAAGATCACTTTCATCACTGATATAAGCGTGAGGATGATGACAATGATATAAGAATTCAATTAAATGAAAGCAAGGATAAATTTTAAAGATTTATAATTTAATTTATCTAGAATTCAATAATATCCAAATTGTCAACATGATACTGCTTTGTGGAGTAAAATTCAAGAATAATATTGTATCAAAAATGATTTGAACCGAAAATGTGAGACCCCAAATTTTATGAATAAAGATTTAAATTTCTCGAAATATTTTTTTCAAAATTATGGTGTGGATTTGAGATAATATTATAATTGTGGGTAATATTTATAAATTTTGAAAAGTATGCAAGTTGTTGTATAATATTCGTTTGGTTAGAAAATATTCTTTTTATCGGGGAATATCCGTACGATGGCACAATCATTGGTGGACCCCACAACAGAATTATTGTCGGATTGAAAAAACGACAAAAATATTTTTATGAAAATAACGGCAGAAGTTTTACCGTTAAAACTGTTGAACTACTCGGTAGTGAAAATACAAATACAGTAATACGCGTGGTTGCATAGTAGCACACGGTATAGATTATTGATGCTTACGTGAGAAGTCACTCAGTTTTGTTCAATTATTGCTTCAGTAATTGTTGCATAGTATCTCACGTTATTTGATTCAATTATTGTTGTTATTTTATATATTATTAAATCAATAATTGAGATGACAGAGTTATTAATATTATTATTTATAATATTAACGATGTCTAGAAGTTCTGCTAAGGAGAGGTTTGGTCACCTAATTGCGCGCCAATAGGGAGAAATCCTTATTAGAAAGCCCCCTCTTTCCTGAGAACGATCTGGTCGATTAATATTGTGAATTATAATAATGATGATAAATGTTGTTAAATATATTGAGGTGTCTTTTTGAAGTCACGGAAGTTATATATATATATATATATATATATATATATATATATAAATTTTATTTTATTAGTATTATTAATGTAATAAAAGCAGAAAAGTTTTTTATATAAAAGCAGAATACTTTTATAAAGTTATTTATTTTATTAGACAATAATTAGAATATAATATATTTTTTATTATGCATAGTGTTTTGCATAGTAAAATCTTTTTATATAAAAGCAGAATACTTTTATAAAGTTATTTATTTTATTAGATTATAAATAGAATATATTATATTTTATTTAAAATATTTTGTTTTATTAGAATAATTTATTAATTTCTATAGTAAATCAATATGGATCTTCCATTTAAAAGTAAATCAATCTGGACTGATTCATGAATTAGTTACTTATTGATCTATTCTCTATAAATAGAAGCTCATTCCTTCATTATTTCTTACGAATTCACTAAAACTAGAGAGAGAAATTATAGAGAAAGAAGAAAAGTATACGCTACCTCACTTTTCCAATATCCGGTTCTTCTAAGGTAAGGGTATTATTTTTTTTCGTATTCATGAGAAGAACTTACATTATTCCATTCTTTATTATTACTGTTGAAATAACTTTATATACAGGTTACTCTCTATACTTGGTGAAATTCTTACGTTATTCCATTCTTTATCATTATGTTGGAATAACTTGTCTATCTGAAATACCGCATACATGGTGAAATTCTTACATTATTCCATTCTTTATTATTACATTTGGAACACATCACATACATGCGTTTCGCGTGATTTGTTGAATTTCCGATTATTTATTATCCTGTTGGAATATCACGTGATGCATTGTGTATTACGCTTTGACTTTGGTTCCATTAATTATTATTCTATTGGAATAACACATATGCATGCGATCTATCGCATGCATGGTGATTTATGTTGTTATTCCATTCTTTATTATTCTGTTGGAATATCTCGGTCATTGTAATTTCTTTGACTTTGGTTCCGTTATTTATTATTACATTGGAATACTTTTATGCGTGTGGTCTATCGCATACATGGTGATCTCTTTTGTTATTCCATTCTTTATTATATTCAGTTGGTTAAAGTTTTGACTTTTATACTCTATGAAATTAGTGGAATATCCTTGATATTTGCGCTTCATCTAGCATCTTTTCATGGAAATATTCTTCTAAGCATTCTTGAATTTTACTCTACAAAGAAGTATCATGTTGACAATTTGGACGTTATTAGTTCCTGGATAAATTAATTCTTGAACTTGTTTTATTGAATTCTTATATCATTGTCATCATCCTCATGTTTATATTATGTTGAAAGTCATCTGTAGCCTGTAGTGCATAGATGGATTTGGTATGATTATGATCAGGGATTAATCGGTATAATCATGACCGTAATGTTACAAATGATGTGGTAAAAGTCCTTATTGACCCGTAGTGCATTGATGGACAGTTGTTGGCATGATCATGACCATTGATGAATACACGAATATCCTTGGCCCGTAGTGCATGGATAATTTGTGGTTGTGATACTAATGAATATCCTTGGTCGTAGTGCAGGGATGATGTGGATTATTTATTAAGCTAAGTCTCAGCGATAAAAGTGATGAAAAACCTTTTAAATCATAAAAGATAGTAGATTTTATTCTCTACTTGACTTTTTTAATGGATTATTTGTTCCGCTGCAGTTAAACTTGATGTTTGTTATATTTTATCAGTTTAACATTGTTGAAGACTAATGATAATTTATTTTATATTATCTTAGTCATAATATTTTCTACTTAGGCTAGTTGAGCTCACCCCTTTCTTTCTTTGTTCTCTTGAGGAAATGAGAAGCGTAGTAAGGGGACTAGTCGGGGAACGGAGTGACGGTCCAGATGATAGTATTAGTAGTCCTCACTATTCTGTTAAATAGTGTGACAATAAATGTAATGAGGACTCCTTTGAGTATGGATATTATCTAGATGACAATATTCTTATTAAAACTCTCAATTTATATTTCGTCGTATTTTACACGACTGTTGTATAATTAGTTTGTATTTATATTCAGTACCATGTATCTGGCGACCCAAGATGGGTGATGTATACCTATTTTGGGGGCTTCACAATTGGTATCAAAGCTAAGGGATATGATTCCTGGCTGAGATTTGAGACAAGAACTAGGAGGGGAGAGACGGGGAATTCCTTCGCTAGTATGACCTACCTAAGTTTATTTGGTATTTAATTAGTCGGTCAGAATATAGGGATAATATGTGATATGTCTATTAACCCTTGTTTTGTGACAGTGTTTGAAATGGCATCTAAAAATGTTAAGATAAGCAATGGAGCAAAATAATATGATCGTATCGCAGTACGAGGCTAAGTTTTCCGAGTTATCCCGGTTTGCATCCCATATGGTCGATAATGAGTAGCGAATGACACGAATGTTTCTAAGAGGTTTGAAACCCGATATATGTCAATACCTCATTTCTCATAAACTTTGTTTATATTCAGATGTTGTGAATAGGGCTCAGTTATTGGAGCGCGATAATGAGTTAGCATAACCAAAAAGTAACGACCAACAACACGATAATAATCATGGGGTGCAGCGTCCATCGAACAATGATAACCATCGGGGAAATTATCATGCCAAGAATGGTAACCACTTCGGTGGTAATCATGGCTAAGATAATAGAAGTGGAAATTTCAAGAAGAGGAGGTTCAATAATGATGGAAAGACAGCAGCATCAACACCCATTTCAAAGGAAGAAGAACGACTACCGGTCGTATGTTTCAAATGCGGACATGAGGGACACATCCGTCCAAACTGTACGTAGAAATCCAAAGCGTGTTTTAATTTCGGAAGAGAAGGTCACCTAGCTCAATTTTGTCGTGTAGTGAAGTCAAGTCCAGCTGGGATAGTGATGCCAAAGGATGTCTCAGACAAGTTAAAGCCGGTAGTTTAAGTGAGAGCGTTTGTCGAGGAACCCGAATGAAGTTATCACGGGTAAGTTAACCATAAACGCTTACAAAGTCTATACCTTATTTGATACTAGTTCTACCCATTCTTTTATCTCAATTGCTTGTGCTCAACGTTTAAATTTGACTCCGGAGAGATTAGACTTTGACTTATCAATTAAAACTTTGTTAGTAGAAACCTTCATTACCTCCACTGCTTATAAATCTTGTTAGATTCAAATCGACACTTTCATGTTACCTGTCGATCTTATCTCTTTGAAAATACTTGCCTTTGATGTGATTTTAGGAATCGATTGGTTAACTACTCATCATTGATTTTTTGTAAGGTTGTTAGCTTTCATATTTCTAACCAACTTTTGTTATGCGAATTCAAGCAACCAAACCACTAAAGTCAATCATTGTCATATCAAGCCATAAGTAAAAAGCCCCGAGCCTTTTGCTGGTGACTTCCAAGTCTTGGAATACACCAAGGACTTTCTGTAGGCGGCGTCGTGAATAGCGATGGCAAGTTGATAGGTATCAATGTGACGTGTCTTATCCAAGTCTTGGATGAGAGTCATGATTTTTATATGATATTTTATTTTAATAAATTTACGGACGTATTCTTGAAGACTTCTTAGCCTAACCCTAGGCGTGAAATCGAATTTTGTATTGACCCGAAGATAAAACCCATTTCTAAAACCTTAAATATTTCTTCAACTAAAATGCGAGCGTATAATATAATCGCCAAAGGCGTTGGCTCGAGGTTGTTGAAGATTACGATACCACCATTCAATACCACCATCGTAGAAAAGCGAACGTGGTAGGCCGACGCGTTGAGTAGAAGATCATATGTGAGTGCGAATATACGAACCTGATGAAGATGAGTTGAAGATAATGAATATACGATTAGAATCAACTTTAATCGATAAAGTTAAAGTCACTCAAGCTACAGACTCAAATCAGATGAATGTGAAGAAGAAGGTTCAAGAGGACGTTATTCTAGAAGAAAGAATCGATGAAGAGAGGAAATCTCAACCCTTGATTTTATTGGCCCATTTAAAATCCTTGATCGAGTAGGAACTGTGGCCTATAGACTCGTTTTACCGCCAAGTATGTCGCGTGTTCATAACGTTTTTCACGTATCGATGTTACGTAAATATGTGGATGACCCGAACCACGTTATTAAATTAGAACTAGACAAGATAACAGAAGATTTAACGTATGAGGAGATACGTGTTAAAATCTTGGATAAAAAGGATCGTATTCAACACTCAAAGGTTATACCTCAAGAGTTAGAATCTAAAATAAAGTCAAGGTATCCTCATCTCTTCGGCATACCAGGTACGTACGTAAATTTCGAGGGCGTAATTTCATAAGGAAGGGAGATTGCGAGACCCCAAATTTTATGAATAAAGATTTAAATTTCTTAAAATATTTTTTTTAAAATTATGGTGTGGATTTGAGATAATATTATAGTTATGGGTAATATTTATAAATTTTGAAAAGTATACAAGTTGTAGTATAATATTCGTTTGGTCGGGAAATATTCTTTTTGTCGAGGAATATCCGTACGACGGCACAATCATTGGTGGACCCCGCAACGGAATTATTGTCGGATTGAGAAAACGACAAAAATATTTTTATGAAAATAATGGTGGAAGTTTTACCGTTAAAAGCTTGTTGAACTACTACTCAGTAAAGAAAATCTGATGTCTGGCGTGGTTGCGTAGTAGCTTTGCGGTATAGATTATTGATCTTTACGTGAGAAGTCACTCGGTTTTGTTCAATTATTGCTTGATAATTGTTGCATAGTATCTCACGTTATTCGATTCAATTATTGTTGATATTTTATATATTATTAAATCAATAATTGAGATGACGAGTTATTAATATTATTATTTGCAATATTAACGATGTCTAGAAGTTTTGCCAAGGAGAGGTTTGGTCACCTAATTGCTTGGCATGATAGGGAGAAATCCTTATTGGAAAGCCCCTCTTTCACAGGAACGACACAGTCGATTAATATTGTGAATTATAATAATGATTATAAATGTTGTTAAATATATTGAGGTGTCTTTTTGAAGTCACGGAAGTTTATATATATATATATTTATATATATATATATATAAACTTTGTTTTATTAGTATTATTAATGTAATAAAATAAAAAAGCTTTTTATATAAAACAAAATACTTTTATAAAGTTATTTGTTTTATTAGACAATAATTAGAATATAATATATTTTATTATGCATAGTATTTTGCATAGTAAAATCTTTTTTATATCTTTTATATAAAAGCAGAATACTTTTATAAAGTTATTTGTTTTATTAGACAATAATTAGAATATAATATATTTTATTATGTATAGTGTTTTGCGTAGTAAAATCTTTTTATATAAAAGCAGAATACTTTTATAAAGTTATTTGTTTTATTAGACTATAAATAGAATATATTATATTTTATTTATAATATTTTGTTTTATTAGAATAATTTATTAATCTTTTGCATAGTAATCAATATGGATCTTCCATTTTAAAAGTAAATCAATACGGATAGTTCATGAATTAGTTACTCTTATTAGGTCCATTCTCCTATAAATAGAAGCTCATTCCTTCATTATTTCTTACGAATTCACTAAAACTCTAGAGAGAAATTATATAGAGAAAGAAGAAAAGTGATACGCTTTACCTCACTTTTCCAATATCCGGTTCTTCTAAGGTAAGGGGTATTATTTCTTTCAGTATTCATGAAGAGAACTTACATTATTCCATTCTTTATTATTACATTGAAATAACTTTTGTATCTGCGGGCTACCACCTATACTTGGTGAAATTCTTACATTATTCCATTCTTTATCATTATGTTGGAATAACTTGTCTGCATCACAATCGCATACATGGTGAAATTCTTACATTATTCCATTCTTTATTATTACTGTTGGAACATCACATGCGTGCGTTTACGCATGACACAATTCCGTTATTTATTATTACATTTGGAATATATCGTAGCCGGTGCGTATTACGCTTTGACTGGTTCCATTAATTATTATTACATTGGAATAACATGCATGCTTATCTATCGCATGCATGGTGATTTATGTTGTTATTCCATTCTTTATTATTACGTTGGAATATCATCGCTTCGTGTTTAATTGCAATTCGCTTTGACTTTGGTTCAATTATTTATTATTACATTGGAATAACTGCATGTCTGCGTGTGGTCTATCGCATACATGGTGATCTCTTTTGTTATTCCATTCTTTATTATACTCAGTTGGTTAAAGTTTTGACTTTTATACTCCATGAATTTAGTGGAATATCCTTGATATTTGCGCTTCATCTAGCATCTTTTCATGAAAATATTCTTCTGAGCATTCTTTAATTTTACTCTACAAAGAAGTATCATGTTGACAATTTGGACGTTATTAGTTCCTGGATAAATTAATTCTTGAACTTGTTTTATTGAATTCTTATATCATTGTCATCATCCTCATGTTTATATTATGTTGAAAGTCATCGTGGCACATGGTGCATAGATGGACTTGGTATGATTATGATCGAGGATTAATCGGTATAATCATGAGTAGTAATGTTACAAATGATGTGGTAAAAGTCCTCATTGGCTAAAGTAGTGCATTGATGGACGAGTTGTTGGCATAATCATGACCATTGATGAATACACGAATATCCTTGGCCGTAGTGCATGGATAATTTGTGGTTGTGATACTAATGAATATCCTTGGTGCAGTAGTGCGGGGATGATGTGGATTATTTATTAAGCTAAGTCTCCGGTGATAAAAGTGATGAAAAACCTTTTAAATCATAAAAGATAGTAGATTTTATTCTCTACTTGACTTTTTAATGGATTATTTGTTCATTGTGAGTTAAACTTGATGTTTGTTATATTTTATCAATTTAACATTGTTGAAGACTAATGATAATTTATTTTATATTATCTTAGTCATAATATTTCTTCTTTGGGCTAGTTGAGCTCACCCTTTCTTTCTTTTATTCTCTTGAGGAAATGAGAGCGTGGCGGGACTAGTCGGGGAGCGGGTGATGGTCCGGATGATAGTATTAGTAGTCCTCACTATTCTGTTAAATAGTGTGACAATAAATGTAATGAGGACTCCTTTGAGTATGGATATTGTCTAGATGACAATATTCTTATTAAAACTCTCAATTTATGTTTTGTCATATTTTACACGACATTTGTATTATTAAGTTGTATTTGTATTTTTGTACCATGTATTTGGCGACTCAAGAATAGGTGATGTATACCTATTTTGGGGGCGTCACAGAAAAGAAATCAATTTTTGTCATGAATAGTACTTCAGGAATAGTACTTTTTGAATAGTACCAAGTGAATAGTACTTCGTGAATAGTATCCCATGAATAGTACTTTGTGAATAGTACCGTATTTATGTATAGTACTGTATTTATGAATAATGCCCATAAATACTACTCTGTGAATAGTGTCGTACGTATGAATAGTGTCGTATAAATAAATAGTATCCATAAATAGTACTCCGGCATGAAAAGCTTAAAATTTAACAAGAATATTCAGAAAAATATCCTTGTGAAACGATACTAGATGAAACACAAATTTCAAGGATATTCTACTAATTTCACTAAGTATAGAAGCAATACTTCAACAAAATAAGTGTAGAATTAGGGATACGAAACGAAATAATATTACTCACATATTACAGAGTATGGAAGCAAATATTATTTCATATGAATATTGAACAAAAATAATATCCCTTACGAATAAGAAATAAATAACATCCCTTACCTTAGTAGAAGACTGGATACTATAATAGTGAATTAGTAGAATACTCTTCTTCTTTCTTTCTATAGCTTCTCTCTGTAGCTTTTCTCTCTATAATTTCTCTTGCGAGTCTTAGTGAATTGGTGAGAATGAAAGAAGAATGAGCTTCTATTTATTGGAAAACATAGTTTCGATAATTGCACGTTTTGGGGCTCGAATTATTACAATATAGTACCTTCATCTTTTCCTCCATTTTTAATTTAGTCCTACAAGTATTATCAAACTTGCACCACCTCCCCTAATAGTACATGCATGTGAATAAATAGTTCCATTCATTGCTCATTTATCCGATTAATTACCTGATTGGTCAATTTAACCTCCAGAAATTAATTATTATCGCAATAAATGTCAATTTCCACTAACACTAATAATCTCAACACAATGGAAATATCAATTTCATCTTTAATCAATACGAACTTATTCATCATTAATATTATCACTCACAATATTTAACAACCAGATCATTCCGTGAAAAGAGGGCTTTCAGATAAGGATTTCTCCTACAAGCGCCGCAATTAGGTGACCAAACCCCTTTCCTTGACAGAACTTTCTAGACATCATCAATAATACAAATAATAATATGAATAACTTTGTCGTCTTAATTATTGATTTAATAATACAAAATATTGTGCAGATGATACTGTGACAATAATTGAATCAATAATATGAGAGATGCTATGCAACAATTATAGTGGCAATAATTGAATAAAACAGAGTGACTTCTCACGTAAGCATTAATAATCAATACCGTGAGCTACTATGCAACCACGTGTATTAATGTACTTTTACCACCGGGTATTTCAACAGTTTAACGATAAAACTTTTGTCGTTATTTTTATAAAAAGATATTTCTATCGTTTTCTCATTCCGACAGTAATTCTGTTGTGGGGTCCACCAATGATTGTGCCTTCATATGAATATTCCCTGATAAAATGAATATTCCCAGACCAATCAAATATTTTATGACAACTTGCATACTTTGCAAAATTTATAAATACTACTCACAACTATAACATTATATCAAATCCACACCTTAATATTAAAAAAAACATTTTGAGAAATTAAATCTTTATTTATAAAATTTGGGGTCTTACAATCTCCCCTTCTTATGAAATTTCATCCTCGAAATTGACGTACGTACTTGGTATACCGAAGAGGTGAGGACACCTCGTCAGATTCTAAGTCTTGAGGTATAACCTTTAAACATAGAATATAATCCTTCTTATACAAGATTTTAACAGATATCTCCTCATACGTTAAATCTTCTTCTATCTCGTCTAGTTCTAATTCAATAATATGGTTCGGGTCGTCCTCATATTTACGTAACATAGATACGTGAAAAACGTTATGAACACGCGACATACTTAGCGATAAAGCGAGTTTATAGGCCAAAGTTCCTACTCGATCAAGGATTTTAAATGGACCAATAAAATCGAGGGTTGAGATTTCCTCTCTTCATCGATTCTTGCTTCTAGAATAACGCCTTCTTCCACCTTCTTATTGAATAAGTGGATTTTATATACACTTATCCGTTATGTTATGGGTAAAAATTTTAGTTTTTGAATTAGTTGTTTATATTCATGTGTCTTAGTTACTTTTCATGCATTTTGTGTTCATTTTGTAGGTACATATATGTTTGGGGAGTGGTGTGATAAGCGATTTTTATTGGTAAAGGTAACTTGAATTAGTTAAAATGTGTGTCTTAGTTACTTTTCATTCATTTTGTGTTCAAGGTTAAAAGCAAACTCGGACATCATTTCAATTGGGCTTTCATGTTCATTTCATGTTTTTGGCTTGGAACTTGAATTACATTGTAGAGCGTCTTCTTAGCTTTTCGGAATATGTTGAATCATTCCAATCGGAGTTCGGATGCAAGAGTTATGATCTTTGAATCAACGGACGTCGAACTTCGCTGTTTTGGTTAGCCATTTTCATAGAAGTCACTTCCAGCCCAATTTCAACCTTTATCGGGCCAGAATTTCTCAATCCTTAAAGAATGAAAGTTGTAGATCTCGTCGATATCTTCGATTTGATAGGTGGCAGGCCTCGTAATTCTTCTCGGATCAAGAGTTATGATCGTTTTACCAGAGGACGCTGTGACAGAAAAATGATGCCCGCTGGGGCGGGCTTTTCCTTAGTAAAACCCCCGCCGGGGCTGGGGTACCAGCTACAAAACAGTACTATAGCCCGCCGGGGTGGGCCCTTGACAAGCCTAGACCCCGCAAGGGGGGAAATGCGCGTAAAAAAGTGGTTTTGGCCAAATTTGAGTTCGGGAAGGATTGTTTTCGATGCAATTGACTCAAGGACTTCCAAGAGGACTTAAAGACATGTAAAATGGCTTATAAAAGGAGGAGGATAATAAAGATTAGGGGAGATTGGAGAGATTGGGAGAGAGCATTCCATTAGATTACATTAGAGTAAATTAGATCAAAACACTAGTTCTAAATAGTTTTGGAGATTGAAGCAACTTGAAGACCATTGAAGATCAAGAAGCGCAGGAGCTTGAGGAAGATGGAGATTTTTGACAATGATTCAATTCTTTACCCTACTCTTATTTTTATCTTTTAATGTTATTTCAAGTGTGGATTCTTAGTTTTAATTCAATGAACTAATTCTTTGTTTGAGATTACAATGGATCTTATTGTGTAGTTTATTTTAATATGCTTCATTTATCAATTATTATGTTCTATTGTGAGAATTGTCTATTGTGGTTTGGACTTGATTGTTTAATTGACTGGTCATCAATTACTGTGATAATCTATATGAACTCGAGAGATGAAGTGTAGATTTAGATCTGATCATGATAGCATGTGTTCAGGATTTTGTTAATAGCTTAAACTTGATGAGTGTTAAGGTAGAGATATGCTTGACACCGCATGTAATCGGATAGAGAACTTGTTCTTAAACCTTCTTCAATTGTAATTCACATAGAGATATAGTGGGTTAGTTGATTAAGGTGTTTAACGGATTTCTATCTTAATTGTGGATTGACATTAATACGGTATTAGTGCATCGAGAGGTGGTTAATACTACTTTAGTGTTCTTGATTAACAATTCGGGATAGAGAATAATTGATGAGAAGTGTGTTAACTTAAATAAAGTAATAAGTGAAGTTGTGATCTTAAATCTCCATAGTCTTAATTTAATTAGTGGAATTTAATAGTAGTTTAATTTATATAATTTGAAATTCATTCGTTTAAATAAGATTGGGTTGGTTACGGGTTAGTACTTGGTGATTTTTATTAAATAATTCTCTGTGGGAACGATACTCAACATATCACTTTATTACTTGTTGACCACGTATACTTGCGTGTTGTGCGTAATTAGATTTTATCCAACAAGTTTTTTGGCGTGGTTTCTTGGGGAATTAGTTTAATATTTTTTTACCAATATTAATTTCAATCAAATTAGTCTTAATTTAAACATTTTTATTTTTAATTATCTTCCTATATTTCTCTCTTTTCAGGTACCATGGATGACTTTGCATATCAATGGCCATACACGAACATGACTCAACCAAGGGAAACGGGGATTGATGGACTTAATGCATTTTCCACAATGTCAGCACAGATTGAAGAACTTTCGAGGAAGTTGGATGTTTTTGCAGCCCAAAGGAGTCGAAGGATTGCATTTATGTTTGACTATTATGCTGGCAATCACTCGAGTAATCAATGCACCATCAATCTTGGGCCGGTACAGTATGGTGGTAACTACCTCAATCAGTATGCATATGATAATTATGATCAAGTTTGGGGGTATCACCCGGATTCTTCATGGAGCTATACTTATAAAGACCAATACTCTACTCCAAATCCAACATACACGTCGAAATTCTCATATCCACCTCCAATGCGACAAGAAGACAATTTAGAGTTGAAGGAATTCATGTTAAGGATTATAGCAAACCAAGAGGAGAGGATGATGAGTCAAGAAATATCGAGCCACAATTTTCAGCACCAGATGGAACAACTTATAACCATTTCAACTCAATACATGGATTCCAAAACTGAGACAGATAATTCAAGTTTGGAGGATTTGTGGTTTAAGTTTGTAGCATCAACTAAGGTGAGGATGATTAATCAAGAGCGGTCAATTCAGAATCAAGAGATAGCAATTCAAAATCTTCAAAATAAGATAGATCAATTGACCAAAGCCGTAAGCAACCTTCCTCGAAACAATTGGTGTTATGATGAGGATTCGAGATTGATGAAGTGCCCGAGCCAAATCTACAACTGGATGAGCCACAAGATGTTGGAAAAGAGACAAATGGGGATAATAACAACAAGGTCGGTGAAGAACTAACTATAAGTACTAACAAGGATGAGCCGATGTTATTAGTGCCCCAATTTCCTTCTCCACCAAAGTTCACGGATCCGGTTAGATTTGCAAAACCATGTCTGCTAGGTAGTCATGTCGTCGGTGAAGCTCTTTATGACGTAAGGGCTAGGGCAACAATGAAGCCGTGGTGGGACGAGAAAGAGAAGATAGACGAAGAGCCCATTGTGTTTGACACACTTCCATGCCCAAATATGATCATAAACACAATAGAGATAGCACCTAGTTATTTGCCCTTCTTCATAGAGATTATACCAAAACAAAGCATGATAGGTGACTTTAATGCAATGGCTATCACAAATGGGAATCTACCGAAAGCTACATTATTTCCGATGGATGGAGGGTTCCTCAACTTTTGAAGAGGAATTGGATAGTGTTGACCAGACAAAATCAGGCTGAAAGACTTTAAATCAAGCTCTGACTGGGAGGCAACCCAGGAATTTTTCTATTTATATGCTTTACTAGTTTATTTAGTAGATAGGAATTAATTTTCTTATTAATCTCTCTTATAATCTAATCCATGTTGTCTCTCTTCATTGCAGGTATTGGAGGTTCAATAGATAGGAAAATGAAAAATCATCGCCATCGCCACCATCACTTCACGCTTAGGCGATTACGGGAAGTTCTCTTCTACTTATCGTTATATTCTTACAATGAGGACATTGTAATTGCTAAGTTTGGGGAGTTTAGTTTAGTTCTTTATTGCATGTTTAGTTTCATGTTTATGTTATGTTATTTTGCATATGTTGTTAATTTAGTTTAGTTTTATTATTATAAAAAAAATCAAATCAAAAATTCAAAATAATAGTTAGTTACTATGTTCATCTTGCATGAGTCCAAATTTGTTAGATAGTTCGGTTTATTTGGCCGATGATGAGATTGGAATTGAGTAGACAAGTATAGTACTAAATATTAGAACTTTGATGTGATTTCTTGTTATGAATTAAATCTTTTTACATTTGAAACTTGTATAATAAGGATAACACAAAGTAAAAAACAACTTGTTGATTGATTGAGTTTAAATTGATACATAATGGGACTCTAAAGGATAATGCTAGTTTGAATGAAAGAATGACAAGAATAAGTAGTGATGGCTAAAGTTAGACAAGAACCTAAGTTTGGGGAATATTTGGGATATATAAGCTATAAAAAAGAAAAAAAAAAAAAAAAAAAAAAAAAAAAAAGTATGAATAAACACAGTGGTGGCGTGCTTGTCTAGTTTTGTGGCCTTTGTTACTTGAATAAGTAAGCAGGGGATTGTCTTTACACCTAGCGCCCTAAGGTCTTAATGGTCTGGGAGTCGTTGGTCGAAAGCTCGTTAAGGTAGCATTGAAAAGCCTAAGGGAATAAGACATTGCATAGCTATGTATATATAAACGAAAAGAAAAAAAAGAGAGAATTAAACGGGAAATAAGAGCAAAAAGCCCCCGTAGATGAAAATAAAGCATAAGTATCCCATGTTGACCCTCGATATTGGTAATTGTTTGATTTTAGTTGGATCTAGCTTATTTTTGGATTTCTTGAGTTTACATTGTATAATGCCTTCAAAGAGACTTGTTATGTGTTAAATTTGATTTTATATCAGTTAACATTGTTGTGAAGCACACACGAGCTATATTAGTGATAACAGTCTAAGATTTGATGATTGATTGGGAAGTTACTGATGAGTTTTGATATGATGTATTATCATGTTTACTTGATTTCTCTAAGGCCGGTTGAATAGATTTGTGTTTATCAATACTGCTGGATTCGTAGGCATATATATTAGTTGCATTTCATTGCATTGCATTATGTTGTGTTGCTTAGAGACAAGCAACGATTTAAGTTTGGGGGTATTTGATAAGTGGATTTTATATACACCTATTTGGTATCTTTTACTTGAATTAGTTGTTTATATTCATGTGTCTTAGTTACATTTCATGCATTTTGTGTTCATTTTGTAGGTTATATGTTTGGAAGTGGTGTGAGCGACTATTGGTAAGGAAAAACAAAGAAAATGCAATCCAGACTTCATTTGGGCTTTCATGTTCATTTCATGTTTTTGGCTTGGAACTTGGCTTAAATTGTAGAGCGTCTTCTTAGCTTTTCAGAACATCTTGAATCATTCCAATCGGAGTTCGGATGCAAGAGTTATTGTCTTTGTATCAACGGACGTCGAACTTCGCTGTTTTGGTTAGCCATTTTCATAGAAGTCACTTCCAGCCCAATTTCAACCTTTATCGGGCCAGAATTTCTCAATCCTCAAAGAATGAAAGTTGTAGATCTCGTCGATATCTTCGATTTGATAGGTGGCAGGCCTCGTAATTCCTCTCGGATCAAGAGTTATGATCGTTTTACCAGAGGACGCTGTGACAGAAAAATGATGCCCTTAGGGGCGGACTTTTCTTAGTAAAACCCTAGGGGCTGGGTACCAGCTACAAAACAGTACTATAGCCCGCCGGGGTGGGCCCTTGACAAGCCTAGACCCCCGCCGGGGCGGGGGTACGTGTAAAAGAAGTGGGTTTTGGCCAAATTTGAGTTCGGGAAGGATTGTTTTCGATGCAATTGACTCAAGGACTTCCAAGAGGACTTAAAGACATGTAAAAAGGCTTATAAAAGGAGGAGAATAATAAGGATTAGGGAGAGATTGGAGAGAATGGGAGAGAGCATTCCATTAGATTAGATTAGAGTAAATTAGATCAAAACACTAGTTCTAAATAGTTTTGGAGATTGAAGCAACTTGAAGACCATTGAAGATCAAGAGCAGGAGCTTGAGGAAGATGGAGATTTGCAGACAACAGATTCAATTCTTTACTCTACTCTTATTTTTATCTTTTAATGTTATTTCAAGTGTGGATTCTTAGTTTTAATTCAATGAACTAATTCTTTGTTTGAGATTACAATGGATCTTATTGTGTAGTTTATTTTAATATGCTTCATTATCAATTATTATGTTCTATCGTGAGAATTGTCTATTGTGGTTTGGACTTGATTGTTTAATTGACTGGCCATCAATTACCGTGATAATCTATATGAACTCGAGAGATGAAGTATAGATTTAGATCTGATCATGATAGCATGTGTTCAGGATTTTGTTAGTAGCTTAAACTTGATGAGTGTTAAGGTAGAGATATGCTTGACACCGCATGTAATCGGATAGAGAACTTGTTCTTAAACCTTCTTCAATTGTAATTCACATAGAGATATAGTGGGTTAGTTGATTAAGGTGTTTATGATTTCTATCTTTCTATCTTAATTGTGGATTGTGCGTTATACTACGATTAACAATTCGGGATTAGTGCATCGAGAGGTGGTTAACTTAAATACTACTTTAGTTAAATTCTTGATTAACAATTAGGGATTTAAGAATAATTGATATAAGTGTGTTAACTTAAATAAGAAGCAATAAGTGAAGTTGTGATCTTAAATCTCCATAGTCTTAATTTAATTAGTGGAATTTAATAGTAGTTTAATTTATATGGTTTGAAATTCATTCGTTTAAATAAGATTCCTAAAGTACCATCGTTCTGTTGGTTAGTACTTGGTGATTTTTTATTAACTAATTCTGTGGGATTTTCGGATGCCATTCTCGATACTCAACTTATCACTTTATTACTTGTTGACAATTAAATAACGTAACACCTGAAGGATTAATCCGTCTCTCTCCTCCGAAACTTAGGTCGTCAAGGATATGCGTAATTAGATTTTACATCTTAGCCATGGATCATATCCCAAGCTTTGATACCAACTGTGACGCCCCCAAAATAGGTATACATCACCCATCTTTGGTCGGCAGATACATGGCACGGAATACAAATACAACTTAATTATACAACTATCGTGTACAATACGACAAAACATAAGCTGAGAGTTTTAACACGAATATTGTCTCCTAGACAATATCCAAACTCAAATTCAATCTCATTACAATTATTATCACACTATTTCACAGAATAGTGAGAACTACTATAGCCACCATTTGGACCGTCAATCCATTCCCCGACTAGTCCCAGCTATATTCTCATTTCCTAAAGAGAATAATGAAAGAAAAGGGTGAGCTCAACTAGCCCAGTAACAAATATTATGACTAAGATAATGCAGAATAAATTATCGTTAGCCTTCAACAGTATAACAACTGATAAAATACAATAAACAACAAGTTTTAGATCAACAACTGCAGTGGAATAAGCAATCCATTAGAAGAGTCAAGTAGAGCATGATATCTACTATCTTCTATGATTTAAAAGTTTACCATCAATTTTATCGCTAAGACTCAGCTTAATAAATAATTCACATCACTGAATTATCTATGCACTACGGGCCAAGGATATTTATTAGTATCACGACCACGAATTATCCATGCACTACGGGCCAAGGATATTCGTGTTTTCACCAATGGTCATGATCATGCCAAACAACAATTCATCTTTGCACCTTTTGTCAAGAGAACGCATGGTTATGATCATACCAACATTTGTCCATCAATGCACTACGGCCAATGAGGACTTTTACCACATCATTTGTAACATTACGGTCGTCATGATTATAAGAATAATAATCCTCGGTCATAATCATACCAATCAACAGTCCATCTATGCACTATACCCAAAGATGACTTTCATCACAATATAAGCATGAGGATGATGACAATGATATAAGAATTCAATTAAATGAAAGCAAGGTTAAATTTTAAAGATTTATAATTTAATTTATCTAGAATTCAATAATATCCAAATTGTCAACATGATACTGCTTTGTGGAGTAAAATTCAAGAATAATATTGTATCAAAAATAATTTGGACAAAAAAAAAATTATTTTTTATCATGAATAGTACTCCGGGTGAATAGTACCCCATGAATAATACTTTGGGAATAATACTTTTTAAATAGTACCCCGTGAATAGTACTTCGTGAATAGTATCCCGTAAATACTACTTTATGAATAGTACTTCGTGAATAGTACCGTATTTATGAATAGTACTGTATTTATAAATAGTGCCCATGAATAGTACCGTACGTATGAATAGTGTCGTATAAATAAATAGTACCCATGAATAGTACTCCGGCATGAAAAGCTTAAAATTTAATAAGAATATTCAGAAAAATATCCTTGTAAAATGATACTAGATGAAACATAAATTTCAAGGATATTCTACTAATTTCACGGAGTATAGAAGTAATACTTCAACAAAATGAGTGTAGAATTAGGGATACAAAAAGAAATAATATTACTCACATACTACAGAGTATGGAAGCAAATACTATTTCATATGAATATTGAACAAAAATAATATCCCTTACGAATAAGAAATAAATAACATCCCTTAACTTAGTAGAAGACTAGATACTAAAATAGTGAAGTAGCAGAATACTCTTCTTCTTTCTCTCTATAGCTTCTCTCTCTATAATTGCTCTTGTGAGTCTTAGTGAATTGGTGAGAATGAAAGAAGAATGAGCTTCTATTTATAGGAAAACATAGTTTTGATAATTGCACGTTTTGGGGCTCAAATTATTACAGTATTGTACCTTCATCTTTTTTTCCATTTTTAATTTAATCCTACAAGTATTATCAAACTTGCACCACCTCCCCTAATAGTATATCTTGTGAATCAATAGTTCCATTCATGTGAACAAATAGTTATATGCATGTGAACTAATAGCAATTAATTGCTCATTTATCCGATTAATTACTCGATTGGTCAATTTAACCTCCAAAAATCAATTATTATCGAAATAAATGCCGATTTCCACTAACACTAATAATCCCAACACAATGGAAATATCAATTTCATCTTTAATCAACATGAACTTATTCATCATTAATATTATAACTCACAATATTTAACAACCAGATCATTCCCAGGGAAGAGGGGGCTTTCCGATAAGGATTTCTCCCTATTGGCGTGCAATTAGGTGACCAAACCCCTTTCCTCGATAAAACTTTCTAGACATTGTCAATAATGCAAATAATAATATGAATAACTTTGTCGTCTCAATTATTGATTTAATAATATAAAATATTGTGCAGATGATACTGTGACACCCCCAAATCTAGGTACTTCATTCTCACAAGACTTGGTGTTCACGATCCATTCATTCATACTATCTACCCAAATATAATAAAATTAAATCATAAATCCTCCCTTTAAAAGGGTTACATCATTAAATAAAAATCTTCCCAGGTTGTCTAACCTTAATCATCATATAAGTGTGGAAATAAAATTATTACATCACATTATTAATTAAAAGTCTATCATCATAACAATCAATGAAAGACTACGATAAAGGATTGGGTTGTGTTCTTATGCAAAATGGCAAGGTCATTGCGTATGCATCAAGGAAATTGAAAGACTACGAGAAAGGGTATCCGACTCATGATTTAGAGTTGGCGACAGTGGTGTTTGCTCTAAAGATATGGAGACACTATCTCTATGGAGAAAAATGTGAGATCTACATAGACCATAAGAGTCTGAAGTATATCTTCACTCAAAAGGACATGAACATGTGTCAAAGGAGATGGATGGAATTGATAAAAGATTACCATTGTGAGATATTTTATCATCCAGGCAAAGCAAACGTGGTTGCAAATTCCTTGAGTAGGAAAGGCCGAGAAAAGTTGATGCCGTTAACCGATAAAGAGGAGCTCATTTCAGCAATGGCAAGGCTAGAGTTGGAAATCAAATTTCCAAAAGAAGCTGATGAAAGATTGTACCAGATGGAAATTAGTCTAACTTTGGTGGACAAGGTGAAGAGCGCACAACTACAAGATGAAGAATTACCCTGAGTTATTTGTTTAGTCTGTGTCTTCGATTCTGGGGAGAAAATCTTTGTAAGAAGGGAAGAATGTGACGATTTGATTGTTTGAGTTGTGATTCTGGGGATAGAATCCTTATAAGGAGGGAAGGATGTAACAATCCGAAATTTCAAATTGTAATTTTAAATATTTATTGAATTATATAAATATTTATTTGAGGTGTTTATTGTTGAATAAATATTGTATTGATGTGATGGTTGAAAATAAATATTTATGAATCTAAATTTATTAGATAATATTCTAAATTAATTTATAATTTATAGAATTTTAATATGACATGAGGTGTTATATTGTTGATTAATAATATAAAATGGTATGTTAAACTATTAAATGAAATTATAATAAAATTATAATTTTGTGATATTTGTTAAAGTGGTAAATTTATTTAAAATATAGTGTGTATAATTAATTTATTTGATTAATGTTGGATATAGAAATCCAAATAAATAATATGTGATTATAAATTATAAACTAAATGGTTTATTAAAATAAATTAAAGGAGTTTAATTTTGTTTTGCCAAACAAGGCTTAAATATATTAAGTCTTTAAATTTTAAAGGGGTTTTGCCAAACAAAGCCTTATGGCTTTTGGATTATTAATTTTTGAATTTTGAATTATTAATAATATAAATAAAACAAATTAAAATAATAAATATAATATATTTATAATATATACGTTAGTAACTGATATTACAATTAGTAGACGTATTAAGGTTTATCAAATTTTTTTATCTTTGAGCTTAAGTGTTAGTTAGTCTACGTGACTTGGTATTTGGCTTAAGCTAAGAAGAGTCTGAGAAGAAGGTTTACAGAGAATTGAGAGAGGATTCTTGAAGTTTTTCAAAATAATTATCAGTTGGTTAGCAAGGATTGTTAAGCATAAGAAGGTATTTCTCTATAATTTTGATATTTTATATATGTATATATGTTTCACGGCAAAAATTTTCTTATGTTCTGTAAAAATTCAATTGTTGAATTGTGGATATATATATAGTTGGTAATTGTGATTATACGTGTTTATGATGCTGGAGTTTATGTGTAGATTAGAAGTTGTATGCGTATTACAGTTAAAAAGGAAGAAAATTATTACAGTGTATATATTTTGCATATGGCTTATGAAAGTACCAATTTTAGTGGTTAATTTGTATGCTAAAGTGTGAATTGAGTCTTGTATATGCTAGTTCATTAAGAAACGAAGAAAAAATAGTATGAACGAAGTGATTTGGTGAAGAATTGAAATCACAGTGTTGATTTTTGGGAAGGATGTCAAAAAAATTGAGTTTTATATGAAAATGTTAAATTTGAGAAATTAAACTAGTATAATTATTGTTAAATTATTTTCTGTTGAGGAATATGTTGGAAAACATGTTTATAATAGTTTTATATCAATTGTATGTGTTAATATTACTGCTTAGTGGGTGAAATTCGTGTTTGTTGGGCTAAATTCGGCCATTGTTTATAGTCGTTTTTGCTTCGTCTGTAATCGTGCATGCTACTTGTGGAAGTGCTAAAATCAAAGCTAAAAATCTAAGCTTGCTGCACGGCCCCAGTTCGTATGTATGCAATGGCATTGCCACCATACTTACCCAATCTGAGACAATGGAAAGTCGGCTACTTCTGCAGACCTTGGATACCATTGTAGCTTAGCTTTATGATATGTTAATGTGTCCAATGTGTAATAACATGGTTAAAACAGAATCGTGTTATGTGGTTAGTAGTTTCAAAATTTCAAATGATTAGTAAGTGATGAACGTGGTATATTAAAACTTAGTGAGCATGATGAATAGTAAACAGGTGTTTTGAAGGTTAACACTTATGAATTTCTGATATTTGTATAGTAGCATAAGACTTGTGCTAACATAACAAGTCTAACTAGAAATGTGAATTATGCTGGAACGTGAATGTTAGTATATCTAATAGATTGTGGTTCTAAACCTATGTGTAGGTGAACGTGAGTTTAATATTATAGCTTACGCTCGAGGAAAGTTTCTAAACTTATCTTTTTACATTAAGCAAGCTCTTTAATTCTACTTTTATAATTGAGAAAGTTTTCTAACTCTACACTTTCGTTGAGCTAGTTCATTTATTACATTGTGCAAGTTTATTCTTAGGATTGAGCAAGTTCTTGTATCTAGTTTGTTTATTATTTCTAAATCTTATTCTGATATTGAAAAAGTTATTTTTGTCTTTAACTTGTTATCTAGCATGCAAGTTTACATATTCTGATATACTCATGTTGAACAAGTTTTATCTTTTAAATTACCATTGGTTATGCATGCTTAGTACTCAATTCTAAATAACCTTGGCTTAATATTGTTCAAGCAAGGTACGTTATGATTATTCGATGTTTATGCTATTAGTTTATTCCTAAAGCATGATCTTAATTTACAATGTTGATTCAGTTATGATTATTCCATAGCATGATGTTATCAATATTGTATTCAACTAATCCTTAGTTGATGACCGTTGAATTCTAAATTACCCATGAAATGTATCCAAACCAAACTTACTTTGGTGCGAACTTGTACTCTAAATACTGAGATGAACAACCCTATTATTAGGGGATAATTTACGCTTAGCGTTGAAATGTTTGTGCACAATACATTGTACGAAGGGCTGATCCCCCTAAGTACTAGGAATCCTTATAGTCTAATGATTGTTAAAGTTGAAGTTGAAAGATTACTTACAACTGTGGACATAGTTCGTGGTCTTATGACCCTCAGATATATATTCCATATTTTGATTCCAGTCTTTGGTTATCATTGATAGAGTATTATTCAGTTTTGATGAGCCTATTCATTGGCCGTTATTATATTCTTGTTTGATTCATTGCTATATCTAGTGAGCATTTGTTTTGCTCACTCTTGCATATATATAGACTCATTGCAGCTAAAGTTGAAAAGGTCGACGAACCTACAACTAGCAAAGGAAAGGGGAAAATGTACAAGTGACGAAGACTTGTAATTTTCATTTATTGTTATGATGATAGACTTTTAATTAATGATGTGATGTAATAATTTTATTTCTGCACTTATATGATGATTAAGGTTAGACAACCTGGGAAGATTTTTATTTAATGATGTAACCCTTTTAAAGGGAAGATTTATGATTTAATTTTATTATATTTGGGTAAATAGTATGAATGAATGGATCGTGAACACCAAGTCTTGTGGGAATGAAGTACCTAGATTTGGGGGTGTCATAGATACTATGACAATAATTAAATCAATAATATGAGAGATGTTATGCAGCAATTACTGTGACGCCCCCAAAATAGGTATACATCACCCATTCTGAGTTGTCAAAACATGGTACAGAAACAACTACAACTTTATTATTACAACAGTAAAACTGTGAGTTTGAATACAAATATTATCTTCTAGTCAATATCTATACTCAAATAAATTCTCATCACATTTATTGATACATTATTTTACAAAAATGGTGAGGACTACTAAACAACTCTCTCTAGAACCTTTATTCCATACCCCGACTCGTACTCGTTATATTCTCGCCTCCCGAGAAGAAAAATGGAACAAAAAGGGAAAGGGTGAGCTCAACTAAATTTCAAGAAAGAAGAATATTATGACTAAGATAATATACAACAAATTATCATTAGTCTTCAACAGGAAAAACTAATAGAATACAATAGACAACAAGTTTTTAAACCAATATTCGCATTGATAATAATAATTCATTAGAAGAGTTAAGTAGAGAATGCAAACTACTATCTTCTATGTATATGAATTTAAAAGTTCGTCGCCTATCTTTATCCCTCGTAACATCAATCAACATACATCCGGAATCAAATATTCATCTTGCACTACAAAGCCAAAGATATTCATCGATTGGTCATGTTCATCTAAACACTGCTCATCTTTGCACCACGGCCAAAGATATTCATCGAAATCATTCATCTTTGCACTACAAAGCCAAAGATATTCAATAATATCATCATTTAAGATCGAGGATGATGAAAATATTTTTAAAGAAACGAATCCAAAGGAAACAAAATGACAAGGATTAAGGATTAAGGATTCAGATTTTGTTTTATCCATGTCCAACAATACCTCAAAAATAATCATAGTGATGTAAAATTCAAGAATGATCAAAACATGATACAATCAAAGCTAGTATCCACAATAGATATTTTGGACTAAAAGGAAAATTTTCATTTTTCGATGAATAGTCTTTAATCAGTGATTCGTGAATAGTACCGATACGTGAATAAGTAACTCCGACACCAAAAGTTCCAAATTTGATAAAATTTCAGATCAATATTTCAAAGATAATGATATCAAGAAATAATATCATTATGAAAAAATAATATCCCTTAACTCGAAAGATCAAGATTTAAATAAAACAGGATATAAGCTATGACTTGAACTTACAATCAGATAGCAATACTCAAATTATACTCAAAATACTCACAAGAATACGCCGATAATATAGAGAGAAAACTTGATTTCAGCTTCGTGTGATTTTCAATTCTAACCTAAGCACCCTATTTATAGGAAAATGCTTAGAACACAAAAAGCGTAAAATTTAATATAATAATAATATATATAATCAAATTTCCTACGCACACAAATCTGGTCCAAACTTCACCCACACATGTGCCAAAAACAATAAAAACGCTTTTTCTTAATAAAATAATTAAAACTTCCAAAATCAATTATTTTGAGCTTCTAACTTCAATAATTCATAATAAATAGCTTTTTTATCAAAAAATTTGAATCTCGCTACTTTTTATAGGAAATTCAATTCTCAACAACTTTTATGTAAGAAAGTTTTTCCAAATTCCAAACAGTAAATTGACCAAAATCCACAAACCAAGCGATTTTACGTGCTATAATCAAATTTTCAATAATAAATGGGGTCCAATTGACATGTTTAACATGTTTTAAATGTATTGCAACAAAATACTCTTCAGCCTCAGATACTCATATATCCCACATTCGTTGTAAAATATCACTATTATTATATTATTAAAATAATATATTTAAATGAATTATTTTATCGAGAAAAAGATAAAATATTAATTTTCAACAATTGTCATTTTAAAAAATTTCTCCATCTATATCCACATAAAATCAATATTTTCCTCATCATATAAATCAATAATTAATTATTCACAAATAATATTACAGAATCACAAAGATCGCAACCGTGTAGCTCCTGGAAAGAGGGGCTTTTAATAAGAACTTTCTCCTTCGCTACAAGCCGCAATTAGGTGACCAAACCTCTCCTTAGATGTAACTTTCTAGACATTGCCAATAATGTTATCTAATAATATTATTCAGATAATATGAATTATTGCTTTTCAGAATGAAAAAAATACCGTAATGACAATTATTGAAATAACAAAGAATATAAAATATCAACGTTAAAGAATTATTAAATCAATAAAATCGAGCAAAGAATAATCGTAACCATTATTGAGTAGTGCTTCTTCACGTAAGAATCAATAATTGGTGCAATACCGTGTGCATCTTGTGTTTTAACCAATTTAGTATTTTAACAAAGATAAACCAGAATAACTACGCCTGCTATTTTTAAATAACTTATTTTTGTCGTTTTCTTCATCCAATCGCTTTCGTTATGGGGCCCACACATGGTCATACTGGGTCGCATTTAATATTATTCGACAAAGCATTTAATATTCCATGACCAAACGAATATTCCCGACAACAATGAATATTTTATAACCACTTGCTTATTTTGAAATATTCATGATTTTACCCATAACTATCCATATTAATCAAATCAACCCTTACTATTTCAAAATAGAAAATTAAATTTCATTAATAATAAGTTGGGGTCTTACAACCTCCCTCCTTATGAAATTTCGTCCTCGAAATCGACGACGTCACTGTGTGTTTGAAAAGGTGAAGATACATCGCTTTCATTTTCGCTTCCAATTCCTGTGTCATTTCCTCTATAGCATGATTCCTCCACGTAACTATAACTTGTGGTATGACTTTTGCGCGTAGGGACATGCTCCTTCCTATCTAAGATCTTGACAGTACCTCTTCATACGTTAAGTCTTGGCTATCTCGTGGGGTTCTAACTCTATAACGTGGTTCGTGTCTTTCACATATTTATTTAAGTACGAGATGTGAAACACATTATGAACATTTAGACATACTTCGGAGGTAACGCAAGTCTATAGGCTACATTTCCTACTTCATCAAGAATTTGAAATGGACCAATAAATCGTGGATTGAGCTTTCTCTCTTCCCAAATCTTGTAACTCCCTTCCATGGAGCAACTCGCAACAATAATACATGATCCCCTACACTAAATTCCACGCCCTTTCGATGAAGATCCGCATAACTCTTTTGTCGATCTTGTGCCGTTTGTACACGCTTGTCGAATCATTTGGATCTTTTCGGTAGTCATACGCATTTAACTCGGGTCCCAACAATGTTGCTTCACCCACCTCATCCCAACATATTGGAGAACGACATTTTCGGCCATATAATGCTTCAATGGAGCCACACCTATACTTGCTCGATAACTGTTGTTGTAGGAGAATTCCACCAATGGTAAATACTTATCCCAATCGCGCCTTGAAGTCTAGGACACGTAGTCTTAATAAATCTTCAAGAGTTTGAATAGTCCTCTCGATTGTCCATCCGCTTGAGGATGGTATGTCAACTAAATCGCAAATCTGCGCCCATAGCTTTTTGCAAGGAAACCCAAAATCTTGAAGTGAATCTTGGGTCACGATCCGAAACTATGGATATCGGCATGCCATGCAACCTCACAATCTCATTCACGTATATACTAGCAAGACGCTCAAGGAATAAGTCTCCGTGATTCGGCAAGAAATGAGCAGATTTGGTTAATCTATCAACAATAACCCAAATAGCATTGATGCCATGAGAAACCGTAGGAAGACCCAGAACGAAATCCATGGTAATGTGTTCCACTTCCATTTCGAATCTCAAGTGGTTGCAACGGACCCTTAGGTACTAGATGCTCCGCCTTTACACGCTGGCAAGTCAAACACATCGAGATAAACTTTGCAATCTCTCTCTTCATATTGTTCCACCAAAATGTATGTCAAGATCACGATACATTTTAGTACTTCCGTGATGGATGGCAAATGGTGTATTGTGTGCCTCCATCATAATCTTGTACTTCAAATCGAGTCGTTAGAACAAAATTCTAGAGTGGACTCAAGTATTCCTTCCTCATCAATTATCGCCCTAATAGCTCCTTCTTGTACTTTCTTCTTCATACGATTCACCTCCTGCGCCATGGCTCGAGCAACCTTAACTTTTCTATTAAAGTTGGCTCTATACGATACTTGACATCATCGCACTCATTCCCAAGATATGATCTTCTACTCAACGCGTCACCACTACCACGCTCACTTTTCCGGGGATGGTATTGAATAAAGTGGTCGTAGTCTTTCAATAGCTCGAGCCAACGTCACGCCGCCAGATGTTGAGTTCTTTTGAGTGAAGAAATATTTAAGGCTTTTATGGTGGTCGAATATATCTCCACTTTCTCCCCATATAGATAGTGCCTCCATATCTTTAGCGCAAAACGATCACGCTAACTCTAGATCATGAGTAGGATAATTCCTCTCATACTCTTTAAGTTGTCATGAGGCATAAAGGCTATGACTTTCCCACGCTGCATGAGAACACATCCTAACCCCTTTGCTCAAGCATCGTCAGAGATAACAAATCCATCCGAACCAGATGGTATTGTTGAACAAAGTCAAATAAGTCTCCTCTAAGCTCTTGAAAACTCTTCTCGCATTCTTCGCTCCAAATGAATTTTATATCTTTCCGAGTCACCGAGTTAATGGAGTAGCGATTCGAGAAAATCCTTCCACGAATCTCCGATAATAACCAATTTAAGCCCAAAAGCTACGTGATTTCGGCCACCGACTTTGGTTGCTCCCTAACTTTCAGATTGCTTCAATCTTCGCCGTCCACGGATACTCCATGTTTCGACACCACATGCCCAAGGAATGCTACTTCCTCAAGCCGTAACTCGATTTCTTCAATTTGCCATATAGTTTATTTTCACGAAGCCTTTGGAGTACCAACTTCAAATGGTGCTCATGATCTTCACGACTTTTGGAATATATGAGGATGTCATCAATAAAACAACAACGAACCGATCCAAATATTCCTTGAATACTCGGTTCATCATATCCATGAAAGCCCCAGGAGCATTAGTCATCCAAATTCATAATGCCTGCATCGAAGTTCTAAAGGCGCTTTGAATATCCTCGCCTAATCTTCATTGATGATATCCGTAACGAAGATCAATTTTCAATGTAATCAATTGTACCCTTGCAACTAGTCAAACAAGTCATCAATACGAGGTAGAGGATACCTATTCTTGATGGTGACATGGTTCAATTCCGATAGTTAATATTAAAGTCGCATACTCCGCCTTTCTTCTTTACTTAATAAAACAGAGCACCCCAAGAGAGATGTACTTGGACTAATGAAACCGATGTCCAACAATTCCTCAGAGTTGAACCTTTAACTCCTAAAGTTCAATAGAGCCATTCGATATGGGGTTTTAGAAATGGGCTTTACAAAGTTCAAGATCAATAAAGAATTCAACTTCACGCCTGGGGTAGACCGTAAGTTCTTCAGAAATACGCCAGAAAGTCAATAACAACAGAATATTATTCAAATTTGACGTGTCTTTATTCAAATCCATAACATGGGCTAAGAAAGCTTGACATCCGCTTTTTCAATAAACGAATAGCTTTATGATTAGATATGATAGTGATTGATTTTAATGGTTTAGTTGCTTGAATTCGCATAACAAAGTTGGTTAGAATATGAAAACTAACAACCTTTCGAAAACAATCAATTTTGGCATGATGAGTAGTTAACCAATCAATCCCTAAAATCACATCAAAAGCAAGTATCTTTAAAGAGATAAGGTCAATGGTAAGGTGATGGTGCCAACTTGAATCAAACAAGATTTATAAACATTGGATGTGATGAAAGTTTCTCCTAATGGAGTTTCCACAGATAGGTCAAAGTCTAATTTCTCCTGAGTCAAGTTTAAACGTTGAGCACTGGAGAGAGATAAATGAATGGGTAGCATACCAGATCAAGTAAGGTATAAACTTCGCAAGAATTTATAAATAGCTTACCCGTGATCACCTCGTTTGGGTTCCTCGATTTTGACCAACCACAACAAACGCTTCTTCCAGAACCGTTGACTTTGACTTTTCTAGGATAGTCTTTTTGAGTCACCGTCCTCATTGAACTAGGTTTCGCCACTGCACAATCTCGAGCGATATGTCCTTCCTTTCCACAATTATAGCATACCTTGAATCTGTCAGGCGCTTTGACCGATATGTCCCTCTTTCCCGTGATTTATAAGATATGACCGGTGGTCGTTTCTCCTCCTTAGAACCGCTTCATTTAAGACCGCTGCGTCTTCACATGGTCGTTGTTAAATCTCCTCTTTTAAAATCTCCTCCCCGACTCGCTTCTTCTATTTTCATGGCCTTAATTACCACCTCGAGTGGTTACCATTTTTGTCCGTCGTCTGCTTTTCTCCGTTGGTTATTGTTATTCTATCGATCGCTATCTCCGGTATGATCCTCGGTTATGGTCCCTCGGTTGAACATACTCATTATCTCGCTTCTAACAATTGAGCCCTGTTAACAACATCCTAATAGAGAGAAAATTTATGAGAAATGAGATATTGTCGATAAGGGTTTCAAACCTCTAAGAAACATCCGCCATACGCTCCTCATTCTCCACCAAATGAGGTGCAAACCCAGATAACTCGCAAACTTTGCCTCGCATCGAGACACCGCCATGTTGTTTTGTTCTAACTGATGAACTCCACTTCCTTCATACGATTTAACACTTTCGTGAAAGTATTTGTCATTAAATAGTTTCAAATGTCTCCCAAGACATGCCGAAAAGTACCGATGGGTACGCTTCACGACTCCCACCAAGAGTCCGCTTCGCCACTTTTAACATAAAGGTGGCGAATGGAACCTTCTGTTCTCCTCCGCATCCCAAGACATCGAATATCTTGGTAATTTGCTTAACCCATGTTTCCACCTTGATTGGATCCGCTTTCCCTTAAATTCGTGGTCCCAACTCTTTGAATCGCGTCATTGTGACAACCCGTGAATTGCTATCATTTCCACTCAGATTTTGAACACGAGTCTCCTCGTCCCGATTTTTGCATGAACCGCAAAAAGCTTCTAAACATCCCTCGCTCATCATCTCATTGGTGGTGTTGTTCACAGAGGAACATTGCACACTGCTGCACGCTCTCCTCGTTGGTGAGTACAAAGCTCTCCACTGGGCCTCATTTCCATTGTTAATATTCTCACCGACATTCTCAAATACCGCCATAAAATAAGGGTTAATTAAGGAAATCAAAATATCACATAATATCTCTATATATCGACCAACTAACAAATAAGCTTAGGTAGGACACACTAAATAAGGATTTACTTGTCTCTCTCCTCCTAGTTCTATTCCCGATCTCCTCACGGAGATCATATCCTAAGCTCGATACCAACCGTGACGCCCCCAAAATAGGTATACATCACCCATTCTCGAAAGTTGTCAAAACATGGTATGTAAACAACTACAACTTTATTATTACAACAAGAAACGTGAGTTTGAATACAAATATTATCTTCTAGACAATATCTATACTCAAATAAATCCTCATCACATTTATTGATACATTATTTTACAAAATGGTGAAGACTACTAAACAACTCTCTCTAGAACCTTCATTCCATACCCCGACACTGCATTTGCTATATTCTCGCCTCCCGAGAAGAAAAATGGAACAAAAAGGAAAGGGTGAGCTCAACTAGCCCAAGAAAGAATATTATGACTAAGATAATATACAACAAATTATCATTAGTCTTCAACAGGAAAAACTAATAGAATACAATAGACAACAAGTTTTTAAACCAATATTCGCAATGCAAGTAATAATAATTCATTAGAAGAGTTAAGTAGAGAATGCAAACTACTATCTTCTATGTATGAATTTAAAAGTTCGTCGCCTATCTTTATCCTCGTAACATCAATCAACATACATCCGAAACAAATATTCATCTTTGCACCAAAGCCAAAGATATTCAATAATATCATCATTTAAGATCGATGATGATGAAAAATATTTTTAAAGAAACGAATCCAAAGGAAACAAAATGACAAGGATTAAGGATTAAGGATTCGACTTTTGTTTTATCCATGTCCAACAATACCTCAAAATAATCATAGTGATGTAAAATTCAAGAATGATCAAAACATGGATACAATCAAAGCTAGTATCCACAATAGATATTTTGGACGAAAAGGAAAATTTTCATTTTTCGATGATGAATAGTGCAGATTCGTGAATAGTATCAGATACGTGAATAAAGGTCGATACACGTGAATAGTAAATCTACACCAAAAGTTCCAAATTTGATAAAACTTCAGATCAATATTTCAAAGATAATGATATCAAGAAATAATATCATTATGAAAAAATAATATCCCTTACCGAAAAGATTAGTACTTCTAATTTGAAACACCGGATATAGGCTATGACTTGAACTTGCACCGTATAGCAATACTCAAATTATACTCAAAATACTCACAAGAATATGCTCGATAATATAGAGAGAGAAAACTTCAGTTTCTGGTGTGATTTTCAATTCTAACCTAAGCACCCTATTTATAGGAAAATGCTTAGAACACCAAAGCAGAAAATTTAATATAATAATAATATATATAATCAAATTTCCTATGCACACAAATCTAGTCCAAACTTCACCACACATGTGCTAAAAAAACAATAAAACGTTTTTTCTTAATTAAAATAATTAAAACTTCCAAAAATCAATTATTTTAGTTTTTTAACTTCAATAATTCATAATAAATAGCCTTTTATCAAAAAATTCAATCTCGCTACTTTTTATAGGAAATTCAATTTCTACAACTTTGCGTAAGAAAGTTTTTCCAAATTCCAAATGTAAATTGACCAAATCCACAAACCAAGCGATTTTACAAAGCTATAATCAAATTTCAACCAATAAATGGGGTCCAACAGCACATGTTTAATATGTTTTAAACATTTATTGCAACAAAAAATACTCTTCCTCCTCAGATACTCATATATCCCACATTCGTTGTAAAAATATCACCATTATTATATTATTAAAATAATATATTTAAATGAATTATTTTATCGTAAAAAGATAAAATATTAATTTTCAACAATTGTCATTTTAAAAATTTTCTCCATCTATATCCACATAAAATCAATATTTTCTCATCATATAAATCAATAATTAATTATTCACAAATAATATTACGTAATCACAAGATCGCAACTAAGCCGCTGCTCCTAGGAAAGAGGGGGCTTAATAAGAACTTCTCCTTCGGGCGCCAGCAATTAGGTGACCAAACCTCTCCTGTAGATGTAACTTTCTAGACATTGCCAATAATGTTATCTAATAATATTATTCAGATAATATGAATTATTTTCGATAATGAAAAATACGTGTAATGACAATTATCAAACAACAAAGAATATAAAATATCAACGCAAAGAATTATTAAATCAATAAAATATCGAATAAAGAATTATCGTAACCATTATCGAAAGTAGTGCCTTCACGTAAGAATCAATAATTGGTGCAATACCGCAGTGTGCTACCGTGTTTTAACCACCGAGTATTTTAACAAAGATAAACCAGAATAACTACGCCTGCTATTTTTAAACAACTTATTTTGTCGTTTTCTTTATCCAATCGCTTTCCTTTACGGGGGCCCATATTATCGCTACTGCCGCCGCATTTAATATTCCCCGACAAAGCATTTAATATTCCACGACCAAACTAATATTCCCCGACAACAATGAATATTTTATAACCACTGCTTATTTTGAAATATTTCATGTATTTTACCCATAACTATCCACATTAATCAAATCAACCCTTACTATTTCAAAATAGAGAAAATTAAATTTCATTAATAATAAGTTGGGTCTTACAATTACTATGGCAATAATTGAATAAAAACCGAGTGACTTCTCCAGAAGCATCAATAATCAATACCGTGCAGCTACTATGCAACCACGCCAGACATCGTATTTTTACCACCGGGTATTTCAACAGTTTAACGGTAAAACTTTCGTCGTTATTTTTATAAAAAGATATTTCTGTCGTTTTCTCATTCCAAAAGTAATTTCGTTGGGGGTCCACCAATGATTGTGCCGTCGTACGAATATTTCCTGATAAAACGAATATTCCCCGACCAATCGAATATTTTATGAAAACTTGCATACTTTGTAAAATTTATAAATACTACTCACAACTATAGCATTATATCAAATCCACACCTTAATATAAAAAAAATATTTTGAGAAATTAAATTTTTATTCATAAAATTTGGGGTCTTACATCATATGTGTATCATCTTGTCACTTTCTAAAAGTAGCAATATTTTCCTTAGAGCCATTGTCTGCAACCATTGAAGTAACAGGCGAATTAAGGACATAAGATAGCTTTTCAGCCGTTAGAACTATTCTCAAATTCCTAAACCAATCCATATAATTCAGTTCGATTAATTTATTAGCATCCAATATGCTCTACAATGATTGTAAATTAGACATTTGTAAAATTTTATAAGTAAAATTATAATTTAATAATATTAGCATGAATTCATTTATTAATCACCAGCTTAATTTAGGTCTTTATTAAATTGGTGTCTCTCACTATTTTCTTCAAACTATATGACCCTCCATATATAGTTCGGCATATCTTGTTTAAACGAATTTGTAAAATCCGCTTAGTGAGAAATGATCTTATTGTCATAAATATACAAGCTTGTGTGCATAAAAAACTATATATTTATTCAACAGGTAAACAACATTGTTATTTACATCTTCATGTAACTCCTTTTATTTTTGCCTCTTAGATTATAATAGTCAATTGTGTGCACATTTAAACTAAAATAATCTAAATTAAGTTTGATCTAGCATTTCCATTTATGTGAAGAGAAAAATACACTTCTTGTCTGTGCACAACAAAACATGTATTGTTCAATTTCTTATAAGCATCCACTATAACAAAGTCAACATCTCAAAATTTTAATATAAGTCATGTGAGTGCACAACAAACTCATATTTAATATTCGATACTGTAACGACCCCAAAATTCATATAATTCAATTATCGACTTCGGTCGTTAATAATACGTCTAACTTCTGATTTTACATCATTATTCGATGCTAAACTTAATAAAATACGGAATAATTTGAACTTTTCTATCTTATTACTTTAATTTCCTGAATCAAAACCTTTATCATCTACATGTTTTTGAATCAAGTTATTTTATGATTCGCTTCATCAAAGTTATTATATAAAATCTTACATTTTAATCCGATAACCTTTGCATATAAGATAACTCAAACTTGACAGTTTATCATTACATAATCATTGTAACTTATCAAGTACATTTCTCAAAACCTTTATCTTTACCTACCTTTAAAACATACTTAGCTTATTACTCACCTTATCGGAGTTAATAAATAAAACTTACATCTAGGTTCAATACACTTTCATACAACAAACAAAACTTAAACTTTATAACTTAACATCTATTAAACATCATACATTATTCGGAACCCTAAACATGGTTCAAATAATAATAATTCAGCCAAAGTGTATAAATCTTCAAGTATCACATCTGATTCATGTCTTTCAAGTAACACATAACTTTACCTTGAATCTTTAACCTACAAAAGTGGTTATTTACAAGGTTGAGCTCGACAGCCCAGCAAAATCTAACAGTTTTCATGCCTCACATAGCACATAAAATGCAGCGGAAATTAACCAATTGAAAGACAATTGTGAAACCCTAAAACAAGATCCATGTGAAAAATAAATTAATTCAGTGGTTAGAAATTATACCGATTATGAAAATCTTCAAATCTCCAACGTAATCCGAAGGAACTACTTCTCTATGGTATCCACATCTAACGCGTCAAGACGTTGTCACACACTAACCGCAATGAGGGAGTTCAGCAGATTAGCCAACCACCAAAGGAACAGGATTTTCAAAGGTTTTCTATCTAGCTTCTCTCTAAGAGCGGCTAGGGTTTGTGAGGTTATGATGATTATTGTGACGCCCCCAAAATAGGTATACATCACCCATCTTGAGTCGCCAAATACGCGGTACAAAATTCAAATACAACTTATTTATACAACAGTCGTGTAAATACGACAAAACATATGATGTGAGTTTTAATACAAATATTGTCATCTAGACAATATCCACACTCAATTGAGTCCTCATTACATTTATTATCACACTATTTAACAGAATATTGAGGACTACTAATGCTATTATCTGAACCGTCACTCCATTCCCCGATTAGTCCCTGCTACGTTCTCATTTCCTGAAGAGAACAATAAAAGTAAAAGGGTGAGCTCAACTAGCCCACTAAGAAATATTATGACTAAGATAATACAGAATAAATTATCGTTAGCCTTCAATAGTGTTTAACTGATACAATATAACAAACATCAAGTTTAACTGCAGCGGAACAAGCAATCTATTAAAAGAGTCAAGTAAAGAATAAAATCTACTATCTTTTATGATTTAAAAGGTTTTTCATCACTTTTATCGCTAGGACTCAGCTTAATAAATAATCCACATCATCCCTACACTACGGCCAAGGATATTCATTAGTATCACAACCACAAATTTTCCATGCACTACGGACCAAGGATATTCGTGTATTCATCAATGGTCATGATCATGCCAACAACTGTCCATCAATGCACTACGGGCCAATGAAGACTTTTACCACATCATTTGTAACATTACGGTCATGATTATTCCGATTAATCTCTAGTCATAATCATACCAAGTCCATCTATGCACTATAGGCCACATATGACTTTCAACATAATATAAACATGAGGATGATGACAATGATATAAAAATTCAATAAAAACAAGTTCAAGAATTAATTTATCCAGGAACTAATAACGTCCAAATTGTCAACATGATACTTCTTTGTAGAGTAAAATTCAAGAATGCTCAGAAGAATATTTCCATGAAAAGATGCTGGATGAAGTGCAAATATCAAGGATATTCCACAAATTTCATGGAGTATAGAAGTCAAAACTTTAACGAACTGAGTATAATAAAGAATGGAATAACAAAAGAAATCACCAGGCATACGATAGATCGCATGCATAAAAGTTATTCCAATGTAATAATAAATAATGTATCCTGTGTCATGCAGAACGCATGCATGTGATATTCAAATGTAATAATAACTAATGTAACCTGTGTCAGAAAAATTCACACCGATGTGTTGTTCCAATGTAATAATAAATAACGGAATAAAGTCATGCAGAACGCACAAACATGATGTTCCAAATGTAATAATAAAGAATGGAATAACAGAAGAATTTCACCATGTATGCGGTAGCTTTGACAAAAAGTTATTCCAATATAATGATAAAGAATGGAATAATGTAAGAATTTCACCAAGTATAGGGTAGATCTGCGATACAAAGTTATTCCAACAAAATAAAAAAAATGGAATAACAGAAGTTTTTTTCATGAATATGAAAGAAATAATACCCCCTACCTTGGAACAACTGGATATAGGAGTAATGAAGTAGCGAGAATACTTTTCTTCTTTTCTCTATAGTTTTCTCTCTGTAGTTTGGTGAATTCGTAAGAAAGAAATAATGAAGGAATGAGCTTCTATTTATAGGAGAATGGAAAGGATACTATGCAATAAAATATAATATATATTATATATTATATGTTATATATATATAAACTCACGGGTCATTACCCCCGTGATACAACCTGCCCATTCCCGAATTCCTGCCACTTTCAAATTATCACATGTATATAAATATAATAATAATAATCATACTCCTTTCCTGCCAATTCTCAAACATTACCTATATATATATATATATATATATATAACCAAATCCTGCATTAATACTCCTTCCCGTGAATCTTGACTTCCCCCTTTTCCATGATATCAAATTTCTTATGTGGACCCCACATGTGGGCCCCTACCTTTATTATACCGAATAACTTTCTACTGATTATTTTGAAAAAATGGGTAAATGAGGGAAATAAGAAACATTTACGACAAATACTTCATAAAAAAACCTTTTAATATTTTTAACAATATTTATCATCATTATTATAATTCACAATATTAATCGATCAGGTCGTTCCCAGGAAAGAGGGGGCTTTCCAATAAGGATTTCTCCCTATCATGCCGCAATTAGGTGACCAAACCTCTCCTTGGCGTAACTTCTAGACATCGTTAATATTATAAATAATAATATTAATAACTTTGTCATCTCAATTATTGATTTAATAATATATAAAATATCGACAATAATTGAATCAAATAACGTGAGATACTATACAACAATTACTGAAGCAATAATTGAACAAAACTGAGTGACTTCTCACGTAAGCATCAATAATCAATACTGTGTGCTATTATGCAACCACGCGTATTCATGTACTTTTAACACCGGGTGTTTCAACATTTAACGATAAAACTTTCGCCTTTATTTTCATAAAATATTTTTGTCATTTTCTCAATCCGACAATAATTTCGTTGTGGGGTCCACCAATGATTATGCCGTCGTATAAATATTCCCTGTTAAAACGAATATTCCACGACCAATCGAATATTATATAACAACTTGCGTACTTTTCAAAATTTATAAATATTACCCACAACTATAACATTATATCAAATTCATTCCATAATATTCAGCGAGTTTATTGGCTACAGTCCCTACTCGATCGAGGATTAAAAATGGGCCAATGAATCGAGGATTGAGCTTTTCTCTCTTTCCAAATCTCGTAACTCTTTTCCATGGAGCAACACGTAACAACACATGATCTCCATATATCAATACCACGCCCTTTCGATGAAGATCAAGATAACTCTTTTGCTTGGCCTTGTGAGGTTTTTATACGTCATTCGGATCGTTTGAATCTTTTCTGTAGTCATACGTACTAACTCTGGTCTCAACAACGTTGCTTCACCCACCTCATCCCAGCATCTTGGAGAACGACACTTTCTTCCATACAATGCTTCGAATGGAGCCATGCCAATACTTGCTTGATAGTTGTTGTTGTAGGAAAACTCCACCAATGGTAAGAACTTGTCCCAACTTCCCTTGAAGTCAAGGACACAGAGTCTTAATAAATCTTTAAGAGTTTGAATAGTCCTCTCTGATTTTCCGTCCGTCTGAGGATGATATGCCGAACTAAATCGTAAATCTGTGCCCATAGATTTTTGCAAACTAACCCAAAATCATGAAGTGAATCTTGGGTCTCGATCAGAAACTATGGATACTGGCATACCAAGCAGTCTTACAATCTCATTTATGTACATACGAGCAAGACGTTCAAGTGTATAAGTTTCTCGTATTGGTAAGAAATGAGCAGACTTGGTCAATCTATCAACAATGACCCAAATTTCATCTATGCCTTGAGAAAGCTTAGGAAGACTAGTAACAAAATCTATGGTAATGTGCTCCCACTTCCATTCTAGAATTTTAAGTGGTTACAATGGACCTTTTGGTACTTGATGTTCCGCCTTGACTCGTTGACAAGTTAGACACCTTGAGATAAACAGCGCTATCTCTCTCTTCATATTGCCCCACCAAAATGTATGTCGAAGATCATGATACATTTTGGTACTCCCAGGATGGATTGCAAACGGTGTGTTGTGCGCATCCATTATGATTTTAGACATTAAATCAGGGTCATTAGGAACACAAAGTCTGGAGTTGACTCGAATTATTCCTTCTTCATTAATTCTTGCTTCCTAAGGCAAGACCTTCTTCAGACTTTCTTCCTCATATGCATCACTCCGTGTCCGTAGCTCGAGCAAACCTTTAACTTTATCGATTAAATTCGATTCTACTCAGATATTTGCCATCATCACGTGGATCCTCGGAGTCTTTATCTCTATCTCCATCCTTTTGCAAGTCATACAAAATGGGCCTTCGTTGACAATATCGCACTCAGACTGCAAGATATGATCTTCTACTCAATAAATACCTACCACGTTTGTTTTTCCGGGATGGTATTGGATGGTATGATCATAATCTTTTAATAGTTCAAGCCAACGTCGCTGTCGCATGTTAAGTTACTTTTGAGTGAAGAAATATTTGAGGCTTTTATGATCCGTAAAGATCTCCACTTTCTCCTCATACAAGTAATGCCTCCAAATTTTAAGTGCAAAGACAACAGCTGCCAACTCTAGATCATGAATAGGATAATTCCTCTCATATTCTTTGAGTTGTCGGGAGGCATAGGCTATGACTTTCCCATGTTGCATGAGAACACATCCTAACCCTTTGTCTGAAGCATCACTATAGATGACAAATCCCTCCAAGCCAGATGGTATTGTCAGAACAGGTGCTGAAATGAGTTTTCTTTTGATTTCTTAAAAACTCTTCTCACATTCCTCGTTCCAACCGAATTTTGTATCTTTCCGAGTCAGCTGAGTTAAGGGAGTAGCAATTCGAGAAAACCCTTCTACGAATCTCTGATAATAACCAGCTAAGTCGAGAAAGCTGCGTACTTCGGTCACTGATTTAGGTTGCTCCCAGCTTTGAATAGCTTCAATCTTTCATTGGGTCAATGATATTCCATGACTTGATACCACGTGCCCAAGGAATGCTACTTCCTCAAGCCGTAACTCGCATTTCTTCAACTTGGCATAAAGCTTATATTCACGAAGCTTTTTAAGTATCATTTCAAGTGTTGCTTTCATGATCTTCACGGCTTTTGGAATAAATAAAGATGTCATCAATAAAGACGACCACAAAGTGATCCAAATATTCCTTGAATACTCGGTTCATCATATCCATGAAGGCAAAGAGGAGCATTAGTTAATCCAAAAGACATGACTAGAATTCATAATGCCCGCATCGAAGTTCGAAAAGTCATCTTAGGAATGTCATCGGTTCTAATCTTTAACTGGTGATATCCGAAACGAAGATCAATCTTTGAAAAGAATTTGGCGCCTTGCAACTGGTCAAACAGGTCATTAATACATGGCAATGGATATCTATTTTTGATGGTGACATGGTTCAACTCCCGATAATCAATACAAAGTCGCATACTCCCATCTTTCTTTTTCACGAATAGAATAGGAACACCCCAAGGAGAAGTACTAGGACGAATGAAACCGATGTCTAACAATTCCTGCAGTTGGGTCTTTAACTCCTGAAGTTCAATAGGAGCCATTCGATATGGGGCTTTGGAAATAGGTTTTGTACCGGGTTCAAGTTCGATACAAAATTCAATCTCACGCTCTAGGGGTAGGCCAGGAATTTCTTCAGGGAATACGTCAGGAAATTTATTAACAATAGAGATATCATTCAAAACTGACGTATTTTTGTTTAGATCCGTGACATGAGGTAAGAAAGCTTGACATCTATTTTTCAATAAATGAATAGCTTTATGGCTTGAGATGACAGTGATTGATTTGAATGGTTTGGTTGCTTAAATTCAGTATAATAGGTTGGTTAGGAATATGAAAGCTAACAACCTTTTAAAATAATCAATTTTGCATGATGAGTAGTTAACCAATCAATCCCTAGAATTACGTCAAATGCAAGTATTTTCAATGAAATAAGATCGACATGTAATGTGAGGGTACCGATATGAACCAAAAAAGACTTATAAACAGTGGATGTAATGAAGGTTTCTCCCAATGGAGTTTCAACAGATAAGTCAAAGTCTAATTTCTCCAGAGTCAAATTTAAACGTTGAGCACAAGTAGGAGAAATAAAAGAATGGGTAGAACCGGTATCAAATAAGGTATAAACTTCGCTAGAGTTTATGATAAGCTTACCCGTGATGACCTCTTTCGGGTTCCTTGCTTTTTGGGAGGTCACGACAAACGCTCTCCCTTGAACTACCAGTTTTGTTTTCTCTGGGACGGCCTTTGATGCCTCCATCCCAGCTGGACTTGACTTTGGTGCACGACAAAATTGGGCTAGGTGACCTTCTCTTCCACAATTATAACATGCTTTGGATGGCATCGCGCAGTTTAGACTGATGTATCCCTCCCCTCCACATTTGAAGCATATGATAGGTGGTCGTTCTCCTTCCTTAACAACAGGTGCTAATGATGACGTCTTTCCATCATTATTGAATCTCCTCTTCTTGAAATGTCCATTCTTATTGTTTTGGCCATGATTACCACCGAAGTGGTTACCATTTCTGGCATGTTGATTCCCTCCATGCTTATTGTCACCGCTTCGATGACTGTTATCGCTGGTATTATCATTTTACCGATTGCTCTCTTTTGGTTGGGTTGACTCATTATCGCGCTCCAAAAATTGAGCCCTATTAACAATATCTGAATACAAACACAGTTTATGAGAGATAAGATATTGACATATCTCGGGTTTCAAACCTCTTAGAAATATTCGCTTCATTCTCTCCTCATTATCAACCAAATGGGACCTTAAACCGGGACAACTCGGGCAAACTTGGCTTCAGATCGCGATACATGGCCATGTTATTTTGCTCAAACTTGATGAACTCTACCTCTTTCATGTGACGAATTCTTTCGGGAAAGTACTTGTCGTTAAACAATTCTTGGAACTTCTCCCAAGTCATCTTGGTCAAGGCAGTTGAGTACGCTTTTACAAATTCCCACCAAGAATCGCCTTTGCACGCAACATGAAGGTGGCAAAGGGAACCTTTGTTCTCTGAGCATCCCAAGACATCAAATATCTTGCAGATCGCTTTATCCACGCCTCCGCCTTAAGTGGTTTTTGGCTCTCAAAAAAACTCGTGGTCCCAGCCTCGAATCGCTTAGCGGTGACCCTCCGAGAGTTGCCAGTGTTTCCACCTACATTTCGGATGAGAGTCTCTTGCTCGATGTCGCATGAATTCGTAAAGCCTCTCAACATTCCATCGCTCATCATTTGGTCGTTGTTGTTGTTTGTGATGAGGATTTTCGCCTTCTTGATGCACATTTTCCTGATTATTGATCTGTGGAGACTCAACGGTCTCCTGTGCTCCATTGATGTTCTCAACATTCTCGAAAGTCATTTTCAAATACTGCCATAAAACAAGGGTTAATTAACATATCACAAATTATCCCTATACTCTGACCGACCAATTAAATACCGATAAACTTAGGTAGGTCATACTAGCGAAGGAATTCCCCTGCCTCCCTCCTAGTTCTTGTCTCACATCTCACCAGTGGATCATATCCTAAGCTTTGATACCAACCGTGACGCCCCCAAAATAGGTATACATCACCCATCTTGAGTCGCCAAACACGTGGTACAAAATTTAAATACAACTTAATTATACAACAATCGTGTAAAATACGATACAAAACATATCTTTGTGAGTTTTAATACAAATATTGTCATCTAGACAATATCCACACTCAATTGAGTCCTCATTACATTTATTATCACACTATTTAACAGAATAGTGAGGACTACTAATGCTATTATCTAGACTGACACTCCGTTCCCCGACTTGTCCCTGATACGTTTTCATTTCCTAAAGAGAACAATGAAAGTAAAAGGGTGAGCTCAACTAGTCCAGTAAGAAATATTATGACTAAGATAATATGTAATAAATTATCTTTAGCCTTCAACAAAGTTGTTAAACCGATACAATATAACAAACATCAAGTTTAGCTCATAATGAACAAGCAATCTACTAAAAGAGTTAAGTAGAGAATAAAATCTACTATCTTTTATGATTTAAAAGGTTTTCATCACTTTTATCGCTAGGACTCGATTTTAATAAATAATCCACATCATCCTCGCACTACTACGGCCAAGGATATTCATTAGTATCACAACCACAAATTTTCCATGCACTACGGGCCAAGGATATTCATATATTCATCAATGGTCATGATCATGCCAACAACTGTCCATCAATGCACTACGGGCCAATGAGGACTTTTACCACATCATTTGTAACATTATGGTCTTGATTATACCGATTAATCCCTGGTCATAATCATACCAAGTCCATCTATGCACTACAGGCCACATATGACTTTCAACATAATATAAACATGAGGATGATGACAATGATATAAGAATTCAATAAAACAAGTTTAAGAATTAATTTATCCAGGAACTAATAACGTCCAAATTGTCAACATGATACTTCTTTGTAGAGTAAAATTCAAGAATGCTCAGAAGAATATTTCCATGAAAAGATACTAGATGAAGCACAAATATCAAGGATGTTCCACTAATTTCATGGAGTATAGAAGTCAAAACTTTAACCAACTGAGTATAATATAGAATGGAATAACAAAAAAAATCACCAGGCATGCGATAGACCGCATGCATGTGTTATTCCAATGAATAATAATATATAACCGAACCAGTCGTGAAATTGCACCGACGTGATGTTCCAACATAATAATAAATAACGGAAAGTCGTGTCATGCGAAACGCACTCGGTTGTGATGTTCCAAATGTAATAATAAAGAATGGAATAATGTAAGAATTTCACCAAGTATAGGGTAAATCGGCGATATAGGTTATTCCAATGTAATAAAAAAATGGAATAATGTAAGTTCTCTTCATGAATATGAAAGAAATAATACCCTTACCTTGGAACAACCGGATATAGGAGTAGTGAAGTAAGAGAATACTTTTCTTCTTTCTCTCTATAGTTTCTCTCTAGAGTTTCAAAGAATTCGTAAGAAATAATGAAGGAATGAGCTTCTATTTATGGGAGAATGGAAAGTTTCTTGTAAGACCCTCAAAGACTTTTATAAATAAAGATGAATTTTCTATAAATATTATTTTTGAATATTATGGAATAAATTTGATATAATGTTATAGTTGTGGGTAATATTTATAAATTTTGCAAAGTAAGCAAGTTGTTATAAAATATTCGTTTGGTCGGGAATATTCTTTTGTTGGGGAATATTAAATGACGGCTCAATCATTAGTGGACCCCACAACCAAGTATTATGTCGTAGTTAGAAAATGACAAAATTATCTTTCTATAAAAATAACTACGGAGGTGTTACCGTTAAAACTGTTGAACTACCCTTGGTAAAAGTAAAGAATACGTCGTGGTTGCATAGTAGCACACCTGTATTGATTATTGATGCTTACGTGAGAAGTCTCTTAGCTATACTCAATTATTACATAAAGAATTCACGCATCATATCTCTTATATTATTGATTCAATTATTGTCACAGTATCATCTGTATAATATGTTATATTATTAATTGAGACGACAAGTTATAAATGATTAATAATTGTTGAAAGATTAAATATGTGTTGATTAAAAATAAAATGATTTGTGGTAATATTTATTCAATCCTTGATGTATATAAAGAGTCATTATGAGACGTTTGTGGTAAGTTTGATTATTTTATGGGGGGGCCCATATGTCATCATCTAAGAGTCTCTTCGTTAATAGTATTTACCTTCGTCAATAGTATTTACCTTCGTCAATAGTAATTACCTTCTTCAATAGTATTTACCTTTCATCAATAGTAATTACCTTTGTGAATAGTAATTACCTTCGTCAATAGTATTTACCTTCGTCAATAGTAATTACCCCTTCGCAAATAGTAGTTGTCCCTTCAATATTACCAAGAGTTAACTGCCTCTTCGGTGTTCCAAGGGTTAATTACCCCCCTTCATGAAATAGTAGTTGTCTCTTCAATATTACCAAGAGTCATTTTGACCCTTCGTTAAGACCAAGAGCCACCCTCGGCTTTTTCTATAAATAGAAAGCTCATTCTTTCATTATTTCATTTAATTCATTTGAAACTCTAGAGAGAGAAACTATAGGAGAAAGAAGAAAAGTATTCGCTACTTCACTTTGCCAATATTCATTCTTCTAAGGTAGGGAATATTATTTGTTGTACTTTCGTAAGGGGTGTTATTCTTTCTTATTCATGAAGAGAAGCTGTTGTTATTCCATTACTTATTATTACATTGGAATAACTTTGTATAACGTGGTTTACCCTATACTTGGTGACATTCTTCTATTATTCATTGGAACATCCTCGTCATGTGTTTTACAGGACTGGTTAAAATCTTTATTATTATTCATTGGAACATCCTATCTGTGTGTTTTACAGGACTGGTTAAAATCTTTATTATTATTACATTGGAACATCTTATGCGTGTGTTTTACGCCGGACTGGTTCCATTCTTTATTATTCTTCATCATCCTCATGTTTATATTATGTTGAAAGTCATCTGTGGCCTGTAGTGCATAGATGGACTTGGTATGATTATGACCAGAGACTATTCGGTGTAATCATGACCGTAATGTTACAAATGATGTGGTAAAAATCCTCAGTGGCCGTAGTGCATTGATGGGATAGTTGTTGGCATGATCATGACCATTAATGAATACACAACTATTCTTCGCCCGTAGATGCGCATGAATAATTGTGGTCGTGATACTAAAGAATATCCTTGGTCAGTAGTGCAGGGGTGATTCGATGATGTGGATTATTTATTAAAGCCGAGTCTCAGCTATAACAGTGATGAAAAACCTTTTAAATCATAAAAGATAGTAGATTTTATTTTCTACTTGACTCTTTTAATGGATTCTTTGGTTTCATTGTAGTTAAACTTGATGTTCATTATATTTTATCGGTTTAACATTTGTCAGAGGCTAATGATAATTTATTCTCGCATTATCTTAGTAATAATATTTCATTGGGCTAGTTGAGCTCACCCTTTCTTTCTTTATTCTCTTCAAGAAATAAGAATATATTTGGGACTTAGTCGGGGGCGGAGTAATGGTCCAGAGGATAGCATTAGTAGTCCTCACTATTCGTGAAATAGTGTGATAATAATTGTAATGAGGACTCCTTTTGAGTTTGTATAATATCTAGTAGACAATATTTGTATTCAAACTCACAGTTTATGTCGTATTGTACACGAAGGATATATTAGTAAGTTGTATTTAAATTCTGTACCATGTATCTGACTACCCAAGATGGGTGATGTATACCTAATTTTGGGGGCGTCACAGATACTATGCAATAAAAAATAATATATATTATATATTATATATTATATATATATATATAAACTCACGGGTCATTACCCCCGTGATACAACCTGCCCATTCCCGAATTCCTGCCACTTTCAAATTATCACATGTATATAAATATAATAATAATAATCGTACTCCCTTCCTGCCAATTCTCAAACATTACCTATATAATATATATATATATATATATATATATATATATCCACATGTTGTCTTATATATATATATATATATATATATATAACCCAATCTTGCATTAATACTCCTTCCCGTGAATCTTGACTTCCCCCTTTCCCATTATATCAAATTTCTTCCATGGGCCCCACATGTGGGCACCTACCTTTATTATACCGAATAACTTTCTACTGATTATTTTGAAAAAATGGGTAAATGAGGGAAATAAGCAACATTTACGATAAATACTTCATAAAAAAAACCTCTCAATATTTTTAACAACATTTATCATCATTATTATAATTCACAATATTAATCAACCAGGTCGTTCCCAAGAAAGAGGGGGCTTTCAATAAGGATTTCTCCCTATCAGCCGTATAATTAGGTGACCAAACCTCTCCTTGGCGTAACTTCTAGACATCGTTAATATTGCAAATAATAATATTAATAACTCGTCATCTCAATTATTGATTTAATAATATATAAAATATCGACAATAATTGAATCAAATAACGTGAGATACTATGCAACAATTCCATCAAGTAATAATTGAACAAAATTGAGTGACTTCTCACGTAGCAGCATAATAATCAATACCGGTGCTACTCTTATGCAACCACGCGTATTCTTGTATTTTTAACATCGGGTGTTTCAACAGTTAACGATAAAACTTCCGCTGTTATTTTCAGAAAATATTTTTGTCGTTTTCTCAATTCGACAATAATTCTGTTGTGGGTCCACCAATGATTGTGTTGTCGTACGAATATTCCCTGTTAAAACGAATATTCCCCGACCAATCGAATATTATATAACAACTTGCGTACTTTGCAAAATTTATAAATATTACCCACAACTATAACATTATATCAAATTTATTCCATAATATTCAAAAATGATAATTATAGAAAATTAATCTTTATTCATAAAAGTTGGGGTCTTACAATTATTTCTAAAATGGCTGCTACATATCATATATATAGCGATTAAAAGGAATTAATCAAAATCCTAAAATAAAATCAATTTATATATATATATATATATATATATATATATATATATATATCTTAATTAAGTCTTACTTAATTAATATACCTCTATATAATTATCCTATTAATTTAAATTGTAATTTAAATACTATCAATCATATTGACATATTTAAATATTTACAATTTAAATTAATTTTCTTTTTAATTATGTTACATGTGTGTGACCTATAGGTTATTCTTACGTTGGCAATAATTTTAAAATCATATTATAAAATTATAAACAATTAAAGTGATCTAGTAATGCATCACTGCTACCCAAGTAATAATAAGATCGATGATTCGATGCAACATTTTCGTGACCAATGTTTCAATGTAATTTAATCCTTTTAACCTTGATATCCTAGATTAAACTCGAGTCATGGAATGTGTCATATTCTTCATAATTTAATCTATGTTTTCTTGATCAATGAGTAGACTATACGAAACAAATCACTATTTGAGCATGGCCATGCATTTCGTAGTCCTACTCAATCAAGAGACCTATGGATATCACGCCTAATATATAGGAGGGTTAAATTCCATCTAGATCACTCATATTCCTCACACGATTCATGATGCACCCAATAATCATCTTTATAGTCCACCCTATTAAAGGTGATATTTGATGATATCAAAGTACATAAATTCCCGTGTAGTAATATAGTGATTTCAGGTCGGAGGACCATTACATCATTGTCACTATGAGAATCGCTAATGACACTTTGCATATTGTTCCACGTAGAATTCTCATGGTGGGTCTGTCTAGCACATCGTTCTCTAACATGTACCTATGTATTGACTTAATATCTCATATATTTATAACCAATGAGATTTGGTCATTAGTCAATCCACATACTAGTCTCAATGCATCATTGTTGTCCCATCAACAATGATACTCGACTAGGGACATTTAAGATCAATGATACTAATTATAATTATATAATCTCATGTTCAAGTCACGTACTTGAAACTATATAATTTGTATCACTATTCTAAGGATTTTTATTATGTTAACATTTATAACGCAATAAATAAGACCATAATAAAATAATTCATTTATTCAATCAAATAAAATATCAAAATGTTAAGCAATTATATCAAATAATTGGCTCTAGGGCATAAACTCTAACAATAACATGCTCAACATATATCTCATAAACATTGAACTAATATAACATACATGCTACAGTTTATATAACAACTATAAAGATTGAGTTCCTTACTCAATCGACATGCTTCTCAATCAACGTAATTAAATAAATTGACTTTAACATTTCATACTTTCAACATATATATAACACATCATGCTCTTTACAATAAAGATTTAAAACAATTAATCATCAAGTTCATATAGCAAATAGAAACTGAAAGACTTGCCTTGATCGTTGTTTACCAATATTGACTTAACGACTTACGATTATGCGTGCCCTTCTTGATTGGATATAATCTTTTGCTAAACACGGAGAATTGCTTTGGAATCACGAAATTCTCTCTTAAGCTTTCTCAAACTCTCTCAAACTTCTCTGTAAACTCTCTTCTTTCTTCTTCTTAGGCTTAGGCCAATTCTTTTCACGTAAAACAAACGCACAAAGCTAAACGTCTAAAAATCGACGTCTTATTAAATAATTAAGAAGGAGATGAGTTGAATATATTGAATGCGACACTGAATATATTAAAACGTCGGTTTTAGACGTTTAGCTTTGTGCATTGGTTTTAGTTGGTTTTACATGAAAAGAATTGGCCTAAGCCTAAGAAGAAGAAAGAAGAGAGTTTACAGAGAAGTTTGAGAGAGTTTGAGAAAGCTTAAGAGAGAATTTTTGTGATTCCAAAGAAATTCTATGTGTTTAGAAAAGATTATATCCAAGCAAGTGAAGGGCACGTGAAATGCAGATAACTGTAAGCTGTTAAACTGTTATTGGTAAACAACGATCAAGGCAAGTCTTTTAGTTTTTATTTGTTATGTGAACTTGATGATTAATTGTTTTAAATCTTTATTGTAAAGAGCATGATGTGTTATATATATGTTAAAAGTATGAAATGTTAAAGTCAATTTATGACTACGTTGATTGAGTAAAGCATGTTGATTGAGTAAGGAACTCAATCTTTATACTTTTCATATGAACTGTACCATATATGTCATGTTAGTCCAATGTTTATGAGATATATGTTGAGCATGTTATTATGTGCTACATGATGCATGAAAACTGTTAGATTTTGCTGGGCTACGATACAGTCATGTTGTTTTGCTCCAACTTGATGAACTCTACCTCTTTCATGTGACGAATTCTTTCGGGAAAGTACTTGTCGTTAAACAATTCTTGGAAATTCTCCCAAGTCATCTTCAGTGCGGCAGGTTGAGTACGTTTTACAGATTCCCACCAGTAATCTGCCTTTGCACGCAACATGAAGGTGGCAAAGGGAACCTTTTGCTCCTCGGAGCAACCCAAGACATCAAATATCTTGCGATCTGTTTTATCCACGTCTCGCCTTTAAGTGGTTTTGGCTCTCCAAAAATTCGGTGGTCCCGGTTCCTTGAATCGCTTAGCGGTGACCCTCTCGAGAGTTGCGGTGTTTCCACTCGAATTTGGACAGAGTCTCTTGCACGATCTTCGCATGAATTGCAGAAAGCCTCTGAACATTCTATCGTTCATCATTATGTCAGTGTTGCTGTTTACATGAGGATTGTCGCCTTCTTGATGCACATTGTCCTGATTATTGATCTGTGGAGACTCAACGGTCTCCTGTGCTCCATTGATGTTCTCAACATTCTCGAAAGTCATTTTCAAATACTGCCATAAAACAAGGGTTAATTAACATATCACAAATTATCCCTATACTCTGACCGACCAATTAAATACCAAATAAACTTAGGTAGGTCATACTAGCGAAGGTATTCCCCGTGTCTCCCCTCCTAGTTCTTGTCTCACATCTCAGCCAGGGATCATATCCCTAAGCTTTGATACCAACTATGACGCCCCCAAAATAGGTATACATCACCCATCTTGAGTCGCCAAATACGTGGTACAAAATTTAAATACAACTTAATTATACAACAGTCGTGTAAAATACAACAAAATATATGCCGAGAGTTTTAATACAAATACTGTCATCTAGATAATATCCACAGTCAATTGAGTCCTTATTACATTTATTATCACACTATTTAACAGAATAGTGAGGACTACTAATGCTATTATCTGGACCGTCACTCCGTTCCCCGACTTGTCCCTGATACGTTCTCATTTCCTAATGAGAACAATGAAAGTAAAAGGGTGAGCTCAACTAGTCCAGTAAGAAATATTATGACTAAGATAATACAGAATAAATTATCTTTAGCCTTCAACAGTGTTAAACTGATACAATATAACAAACATCAAGTTTAACTGCAGCGGAACAAGCAATCTACTAAAAGAGTCAAGTAGAGAATAAAATCTACTATCTTTTATGATTTAAAAGGTTTTTCATCACTTTTATCGCTAGGACTCAGCTTAATAAATAATCCACATCATCCCTGCTCTACGGCCAAGGATATTCATTAGTATCACAACCACAAATTTTCCATGCACTACGGGCCAAGGATATTCATATATTCATCAATGGTCATGATCATGGCAACAACTGTCCATCAATGCACTACGGGCCAATGAGGACTTTTACCACATCATTTGTAACATTACGGTCATGATTATACCGATTAATCCCTGGTCATAATCATACCAAGTCCATCTATACACTACAGGCCACATATGACTTTCAACATAATATAAACATGAGGATGATGACAATGATATAAGAATTCAATAAAACAAGTTTAAGAATTAATTTATCCAGGAACTAATAACGTCCAAATTGTCAACATGATACTTCTTTGTAGAGTAAAATTCAAGAATGCTCAGAAGAATATTTCCATGAAAAGATACTGGGTGAAGCACAAATATCAAGGATATTCCACTAATTTCATGGAGTATAGAAGTCAAAACTTTAACCAACTGAGTATAATAAAGAATGGAATAACAAAAAAAATCACCAGGCATGCTATAGACCGCACAGACAAGTTATTCCAACAGAATAATAAATAACGGAACTAGGTCAGGCAAAATTCGCACCGACAAGATGTTCCAACATAATAATAAATAACGGAACCAGGTCATGCGTAAACGCACCAACAGGATGTTCCAACAGAATAATAAAGAATGGAATAACAGAAGAATTTCACCAAGTATAGGGTAGATCGCGTACATAGGTTATTCCAACAGAATAAAAAAAATGGAATAACAGAAGTTCTCTTCATGAATATGAAAGAAATAATACCCCTTACCTTGGAACAACTGGATATAAGAGTAGTGAAGTAGCAGAATACTTTTCTTCTTTCTCTCTATAGTTCTCTCTCTACAGTTTCAGTGAATTCGTAAGAAATAATGAAGGAATGAGCTTCTATTTATAGGAGAATGGAAAGGATACTATGCAATAAAATATAATATATATTAGATATTATAGATATATATATATATATATATATATATATATAAACTCACGGGTCATTACCCCCGTGATACAACCTGCCCATTCCCGAATTCCTGCCACTTTCAAATTATCACATGTATATAAATATAATAATAATAATCGTACTCCCTTCCTGCCAATTCTCAAACATTACCTATATAATATATATATATATATAATCCCACATGTTGTCCTTTTATATATATATATATAACCCAATCTTGCATTAATACTCCTTCCCGTGAATCTTGACTTCTCCCTTTCCCATGATATCAAATTTCTTCCGTGGGCCCCACATGTGGGCCCCTACCTTTATTATACCGAATAACTTTCTACTGATTATTTTGAAAATTGGGTAAATGAGGGAAATAAGCAACATTTATGACAAATACTTCATAAAAAAAACCTCTCAATATTTTTAACAACATTTATCATCATTATTATAATTCACAATATTAATCGACCAGGTCATTCCCAGGAAAGAGGGGGCTTTCCAATAAGGATTTCTCCCTATTGGCGCGTAATTAGGTGACCAAACCTCTCCTTGGCAGAACTTCTAGACATCGTTAATATTGCAAATCATAATATTAATAACTGTGTCATCTCAATTATTGATTTAATAATATATAAAATATTGACAATAATTGAATCAAATAACGTGAGATACTATGCAACAATTCTATCAAGCAATAATTGAACAAAATTGAGTGACTTCTCACGTAAGCATCAATAATCAATACAAGTGTGCTACTATGCAACCATGCCGTATTCTGCATTTTTTAACATCGGGTGTTTCAACGATTAACGATAAAACTTCCGTTATTTTCATAAAAATATTTTTGTCGTTTTCTCATTAAACAATAATTACATTGTGGGGTCCACTAATGATTGTGTTGTCGCATTTAATATTCCCTGTTAAAACGAATATTCCCCAAGCCAATCGAATATTATATAACAACTTGCGTACATTTTGCAAAATTTATAAATATTACCCACAACTATAACATTATATCAAATTCATTCCATAATATTCAAAATGATAATTATAGAAAATTCATCTTTATTCATAAAAGTTGGGGTCTTACAATTATTTCTAAAATGGTCGCTACATATCATATATATAGTGATTAAAAGGAATTAATCAAAATCCTAAAATAAAATCAATTTATATATATATATATATATATATATATCTTAATTAAGTCTTACTTAATTAATATACCTCTATATAAATTATCCTATTAATTTAAATTCATAATTTAAATACTATCAATCATATTGACATATTTAAATCTTTACAATTTAAATTAATTTTCTTTTAATTACGTTCTATGTGTGTGACCCTATAGGTTATTATTACGTTGGCAATAATTTTAAAATTATATTATAAAATTATAAACAGTGAGCGGCATCTAGTAATGCATCACTGCTACCCAAGTAATAATAATATCGATGATTCGATGCAACATTTTTGTGACCAATGTTTCAATGTAATTTAATCCTTTTAACCATGACATCCTAGATTAAACTCGAGTCATGGAATGTGTCATATTCTTCATAATTTAATCTATGTTTTCTTGATCAATGAGTAGACTATACGAAACAAATCATTATTTGAGCATGGCCATGCATTTCGTAGTCCTACTCAATCAAGAGACCTATGGATATCACGCCTAATATATAGGAGGGTTAAATTCCATCTAGATCACTCATATTCCTCACACGATTCATGATGCACCCAATAATCATCTTTATAGTCCACCCTATTAAAGGTGATATTTGATGATATCAAAGTACATAAATTTCCATGTAGTAATATAGTGATTTCAAGTCGGAGGACCATTATATCATTGTCACTATGAGAATCGCTAATGACACTTTGCATACTGTTCCACGTAGAATTCTCATGGTGGGTCTTTCTAGTACATCGTTCTCTAACATGTACCTATGTATTGACTTAATATCTCATATATTTATAACCAATGAGATTTGGTCATCAGTCAATCCACATACTAGTCTCAATGCATCATTGTTGTCCCATCAACAATGATACTCGACTAGGGACATTTAAGAGCAATGATACTAATTATAATTATATAATCTCATGTTCAAGTCACGTACTTGAAACTATATAATTTGTATCACTATTCTAAGGATTTTTATTATGTTAACATTTATAACGCAGTAAATAAAACCATAATAAAATAATTTATTTATTCAATCAAATAAAATATCAAAATGTTAAGCAATTATATCAAATAATTGGCCTCTAGGGCATAAACTCTAACAATAACATGCTCAATATATATCTCATAAACATTGAACTAATATAACATACATGCTACAGTTTATATAACAACTATAAAGATTGAGTTCCTACTTTCGATCGGCATGCTTACTCAATCAGCGTGATCGTAAATTGACTTTAACATTTCATACTTTCAACATATATATAACACATCATGCTCTTTACAATAAAGATTTAAAACAATTAATCATCAAGTTCATATAGCAAATAGGAACTGAAAGACTTGCCTTGATCGTTGTTTACCAACAACAGCTTACAGTTATCTGCATTTCACGTGCCCTTCACTTGCTTGGATATAATCTTTGCTAAACACAGAGAATTGCTTTGGAATCACAGAAATTCTCTCTTAAGCTTTCTCAAACTCTCTCAAACTTCTCTGTAAACTCTCTTCTTTCTTCTTCTTAGGCTTAGGCCAATTCTTTTCACGTAAAACCAACGCACAAAGCTAAACGTCTAAAAATCGACGTTTTATTAAATAAGTGAGAAGGAGATGAGTTGAATATATTGAATGTGACACTGAATATATTAAAACGTCAGTTTTAGACGTTTAGCTTTGTGTATTGGTTTTAGTTGGTTTTATATGAAAAGAATTGGCCTAAGCCTAAGAAGAAGAAAGAAGAGAGTTTACAGAGAAGTTTGAGAGAGTTTGAGAAAGCTTAAGAGAGAATTTTTGTGATTCCAAAGAAATTCTATGTGTTTAGAAAAGATTATATCCAAGCAAGTAAGGGGCACGTAAAATGCAGATAACTGTAAGCTGTTAAACTGTTATTGGTAAACAACGATCAAGGCAAGTCTTTTAGTTCCTATTTGTTATGTGAACTTGATGATTAATTGTTTTAAATCTTTATTGTAAAGAGCATGATGTGTTATATATATGTTAAAAGTATGAAATGTTAAAGTCAATTTATGACTACGTTGATTGAGTAAAGCATGTTGATTGAGTAAGGAACTCAATCTTTATACTTTTCATATGAACTGTAGCATATATGTTATGTTAGTCCAATGTTTATGAGATATATGTTGAGCGTGTTATTATGTGCTACATGATGCATGAAAACTGTTAGATTTTGCTGGGCTATCGAGCTCAACCTTGCAAATAACCACTTTTGCAGGTTAAAGATTCAAGGTAAATTTATGTGCTACTTAAAAGACATAAATCAGATGTGATACTTGAAGATTTATACACTTTGGTTGAATTATTATTATTTGAACCATGTTTAGGGTTCCGAATAATGTATGATATTTAATAGATGTTAAGTTATAAAGTTTAAGTTTTGTTTGTTGTATGAAAAGGTATTGAATCTAGATGTAAATTTTATTTATTAACTCTGATAAGGTGAGTAATAAGCTAAGTATGGTTTAAAGATAGGTAAAGATAAAGGTTTTGAGAAATGTACTTGATAAGTTACAATGATTATGTAATGATAAACTGTCAAGTTTGAGTTATCTGATATGCAAAGGTTATCGAATTAAAATGTAAGATTCTATTTAATAACTTTGATGAAGCGAATCATAAAATAACTTGATTCAAAAACATGTAGTTGATAAAGGTTTTGATTCAGGGAATTGAAGTAATAAGGTAGAAAAGTTTAAATTATTCCGCATTTTATTAAGTTTAGCATCGAATAATAATGTAAAATCAGAAGTTAGACGTGTTATTAACGACCGAAGTCGATAATTGAATTGTATAAATTTTGGGGTCGTTACAGATACTCTATTATTTTCGTAAGACCCCAACTTTTATGAATAAAGATTAATTTTTTTCTCGAAATATATTTTTGAATATTATGGTGTGGATTTGATATAATATTATAGTTGTGGGTAATATTTATAAATTTTATAAAGTAAGCAAGTTGTTATAAAATATTCAATTGGTCGGAGAATATTCATTTTAACAGGGAATATTCGTATGAATCATTGGTGGAACCCACAACGGAATTATTGTCGGAGTTAGAAAACGACAGAAATATCTTTTTATAAAATTAACGGCGAAAGTTTTACTATTAGACTGTTGAAATACACGTGGTAAAAATACGATGAATCTGGCGTGGTTGAATAGTAACAATACCAGATTATACAAAGATCTTTGATTATTGATGCTTACGTGATAAGTCACTCAGTTATACTCAATTATTGCTACAGTAATTGCTTCATAATATCTCTCATATTATTGATTCAATTATTGTCACAAAGATCATCTCGCATAATATTTTATATTATTAAATCAATAATTGAGACGACAAAGTTATTCATATTATTATTTACATTATTGATTGTGATGTCAGAAAGTTACATCGAGGAAAGGAGTTTGGTCACCTAATTGCGCGCTAATAGGGAGAAATCCTTATCGGAAAGCCCCCTCTTTCCTGAAAATAATCTGGTTGTTAAATACTGTGAGTTATAATATTAATGATGAATAAGTTTGTGTTGATTAAAGCTGAAATTAATATTTGCATTTTGTTGGGATTATTAGTGTTAGTGGAAATTGATATTTATTTCGATAATAATTGATTTCTGGATGTTCAATTGATCAAACGGGCAATTAATCGGATAAATGAATAATTAATTGCTATTAGTTCACATGCATATAATTATTTGTTCACATGAATGGAACTATTGATTCACATGCATGTACTATTAGGGAAGGTGGTGCAAGTTTGATAATACTTGTAGGAATAAATTAAAAATGGAGGTATAGATGAAGGTATTATATTGTAATAATTCGAGCCTCTAATCGTGCAATTATCGAAACTATTTTTCTTATAAATAGAAGTTCATTCTTCTTTCATTCTAGCGAATTCACTAAGACTCACAAGAGCAATTATATAGAGAGAAGTTATAGAGAGAAGCTGTAGAGAGAGAAGCTATAGAGAGAAAGAAGAAGAGTGTTCTGCTACTTCACTATTCCAGTATCCAGTCTTCTTCTAAGGTAAGGGGTATTATTTCTTTCGTATTCGTACGGGATATTATTTTTGTTCAATATTCGTATGAAATAATATTTTCTTCCATACTCTGTAGTATGTAAGTAATATTATTTCGTTTTGTATCCGTAATTCTATACTCATTTTGTTAAAGTATTGCTTCTATACTCCGTGAAATTAGTAGAATATCCTTGAAATTTGTGCTTCATCTAGTATCGTTTCACAAGGATATTTTTCTGAACATTCTTGTTAAATTTTAAGCTTTTCATGCTGGAGTACTATTCATGGGTACTATTTATTTATATGGCACTATTCATATGTAAGGTATATACTATTCACAGAGTACTATTCATGGGTACTATTCCTAAATACAGTACTATTCACAAAATACTATTCACGGGATACTATTCATAAAGTACTATTCACGAAGTACTATTCACAAAGTACTATTCATGGGATACTATTCATGGGGTACTATTCAAAAAGTACTATTCTTGAATACTATTCACAGAGTACTATTCACTCAGGTACTATTCACCTGGGGTACTATTCATGAAAAAAAATTGATTTCTTTTCGGTCCAAATCATTTTTGATACAATATTATTCTTGAATTTTACTCCACAAAGCAGTATCATGTTGACAATTTAAATATTATTGAATTCTGGATAAATTAAATTATAAATCTTTAAAATTTATCCTTGCTTTCATTTAATTGAATTCTTATATCATTGTCATCATCCTCATGCTTATATTGTGATGAAAGTCATCTGTGGCTGACGTGCATAGATGGACTGTTGATTGGTATGATTATAATCAGTGATTATTCGGTATAATCATGACCGTAATGTTACAAATGATGTGGTAAAAGTCCTCATTGGCCCGTAGTGCATTGATGGACAGATGTTGTTATGATCATAACCATGCGTTCTCTTCGGCCAAGGGTGCAAAGATGAATTGTTGTTTGTCATGATCATCACCATTGGTGAAAACACGAATATCCTTGGCCCGTAGTGCATGGATAATTCGTGGTCGTGATACTAATGAATATCATTGGCCCGTAGTGCATGGATAATTCAGTGATGTGAATTATTTATTAAGCTGAGTCTCAGCGATAAAATTGATAATAAGCTTTTAAATAATAGAAGATAGTAGATATCATGCTCTACTTTACTCTTCTAATGGATTTCTTATTTCGCTGCAGTTGTTGATCTAAAACTTGTTGTCTATTGTATTCTATCAGTTGTTATACTGTTGAAGGCTAAGAATAATTTATTCTGCATTATCTTAGTCATAATATTTCTTACTGGACTAGTTGGTCTCACCCTTTTCTTTCATTGTTCTCTTCAGGAAATGAGAATATATGTGAGACCCCGAATTTATGAAATGAAAGTATTCAATTTTCTTATAATTGTTATTCTATTTAATAAATGGTTTAGTTGATAAAAGGTTAAAGTTAAGGGTGATATGTGAAATTTTTTGCAAAGTAAGCAAGTTGATATAAAATATTCGTTGTGTTGGGGAATATTCGTTTGGTCGGGGAATATTCTTTTTGTCAGGGAATATTCGTTCGACGACACAATCATTGGTGGACCCCACAACGGAAGTATTGTTGTAGTTAGAAAATGACATAAATAACTTTTTATAAAAATAACGGCGAAAGTTTTACCGTTAAGCTGTTGAACTACCCGGTGGTAAAAGTACAGTAATACGTGTGGTTGCATAGTAGCACACGGTATTGATTATTAATGCTTACGTAAGAAGCCACTCAGTTTACTCAATTATTGCATAAAGAATTGTTGCGACAAGATCTCACGTTATTTGATTCAATTATTGTCACAATATCATCTGCATAATATTTTATATTATTAAATCAATAATTGAGACAACAAAGTTATTCATATTATTATTTGCAATATTGACGATGTCTAGAAAGTTCTATCGAGGAGAGGTTTGGTCACCTAATTGCACGCCAATAGGGAGAAATCCTTATCGGAAAGCCCCCTCTTTCCTTAGAATGATCTGGTTGTTAAATATTGTGAGTTATAATATTAATGATGAATAATTGTTGAAGTATTAAGAATGTGTTTATTTAAAATAAGTGATTTACAAAAGTTAGAGGGGAATAATGTAAACTTGGAAAACTTTATGGGTACCAAAGTGTAATAAGTTAAATCAATCTGGATCATTGATGGTGGTTTTAATAATAAATCAATCTGGACCGTCGGTGGTGGTTTTAATAGTAAATCAATCTGGACCGTCGGTGGTGGTTTTAATAGTAAGCCAATCTGGACCATCGGTAGTGGTTTTAAAAGTAAATCAATCTGGATCGTCGGTGGTGGTTTTAAAAGTAAATCAATCTGGACCGTCGGTGGCGGTTTTAAAAGTAAATCAATTTGGACCGTCGGTTGTGGTTTTAATAGTAATCAATATAAACCGTCCGTTTTAATAGTAAATCAATCTGGACCGTTCATGAATTAGTTACTATTTAGTCCATTCTCCTATAAATAGAAGTTTAATTCTTCTTTCATTCTCACCACGGGAGAATTTGTAGTGTATAGTGATGCATCACACAAGGGTCTTGGTTGTGTACTGATGTAGCATAGCAAGGTCATTGCGTACGCTTCACGTCAACTGAAGGACTATGAGAAGGGTTATCCGACTCATGACCTGGAGTTAGCAGCAATAGTTTTTGCCTTGAAGATTTGGAGGCACTATTTGTATGGCGAGAAGTGTGAGATATATACGGATCACAAGAGTCTGAAGTATATCTTTACGCAGAAGGAGCTAAATATAAGGCAGCGTCGATGGCTAGAATTGATCAAGGATTATGATTGTGAGATTTTGTACCATCCAGGCAAATCAAATGTAGTGGCAGATGCCCTAAGCAGAAAAGGCAAAGAGAAGTTACTGAAATTGACCATTCAAGAGGAATTGGTGAAAGATTTCGAACGACTTGACTTAGAGGTTAAGTATCCGATGGAGACCAATGAGAAATTATTTACAGTGGTAGCGAGCCTGACTTTATTAGATAAGGTTAAAGAGGCTCAAGAGAAGGACGAAGATTATGACAACATCAAGAAGCGGTTAGCTGAAGGGGATGAATTGAAATACAAGATTGATGGAACAGGACTGCTAAGATTCGAAGAACAAATTTGGGTACCGTTAGTACCAGAACTAAGAGAAGAAATTTTGCAAGAAGCAAGACAAGACGAGGTACCGATACACACCTGTGAAGCACAAAGATGTATCAAGATTTACGTCAACACTTTTGGTGGCCAAACATGAAGAGAGAGGTTGCAGAATGCAACAGCAGATGTCTAACTTGTCAAAGAGTCAAGGCAGAGCATCAATGACCGAGTGGATTACTACAGCCTTTAGAGATTCCAGAGTGGAAATGGGAGCACATCACGATGGATTTTGTGGTGGGACTTCTAGCAACGAAAAAAGGGCACGACGACATATGGGTGATTATAGATTGTCTTACGAAGTCGGCTCACTTTTTGTTGATCAAGATCAGGTATAGTTTGGACCAGCTAGCCAAATTATATATCAAAGAAATTATCTCGAGACATGGTGTACCAGTATCTATTGTATCGGATAGAGATCCGCGATTCATGTCAAACTTCTGGGAGAGTCTTCAAGAAAGAATGGGGACGCATCTACGGATGAGCACCGCGTATCATCCGCAGACCAATGGACAAAGCGAGAGAACGATTCAAACGCTTGAAGACATGCTCAGAGCTTGTGTGATGGACTTCAAAGGTAGCTGGGAGGATCATCTTCCATTAGTAGAGTTCGCACACAACAATAGCTATCACGCCAGCATCGGAATGCGCCGTACGAAGCACTGTATGGGAGGAAATATAGAACGCCCTTATGCTGGGATGAAGTGGGTGAACGCCGTCATCGTTGGGACCGAATAAGTGCAAAGAAACCGTAGAGATCATCAAGGTGATAAGAGCCCGGCTAGTAGCAGCTCAAGATCGCCAGAAGAAGTATGCAGACTTACATCGCCAGAAGAGAGATTTTGAAGTGGAAAGCTATGTATTTTTGAAAGTATCTCCCTAGAAAGGGAAGATAAGGTTTGGAAAGAAAGTTAAACTGAGTCCGAGATTTATTGGACCATTCGAGATCTTGAGGAAGATAGGCGAAGTGGCGTATGAGGTAGCTCTACCTCCTGAACTGGAACATATTCATAATGTGTTTCACGTGTCAGTGATACGACCATATAAGCCTGATTACAAACACGTGATATCGTACGAGCCAATTCAGGTGGAAAAGGATTTGTCGTACGAGGAAATTTCGGTTGAAATTTTAGATAGAAAAGAGCAGAAATTGCGAAATAAGGTTATACATTCTGTAAAAGTTCTTTGGAGGAACCACAATGTTGAAGAAGCTATGTGGGAACTCGAATAAAAGATGAGGGAAAATTATCCACATCTTTTTGAGTAACCCTATATGTAATTCCGGGGACGGAATTCTTATAAGGAGGGGAGGATGTAATAACCGTGAATTTTAAGTCACTATATATGTATGTATATTATTGATATTTAAAACTTTGTGTTATATAGTGATTTAATATGTGACAACATATGTGAAGTGGTGCATGGATCAATAAACATATATACTATAGTTATGGATATATACATTTATAGATTTCATTAAAAATAAAAGCTTCATAACCTAATTATACATTAGGTGAGACAATTAAATAACCTAAAGGTTAGTATTTAATATGTATACTAACTTAAGTGGATAATCTTGTTATTTCAAGTTACTAATAATTTTAAACCTATTTCTAGTAAGCCTAATTAGGTTATGAGCTAAAGTCACATGTATAAGTAATTAAATTTCATAAGATTGGGAATGGAAACCCTAAATAAACAATTTGGGTAGCATATATTAAAATTGTTAGACTATGTTCATTACATGGCCCAAAACAATTAAAGGAGAATCCCAAAAGAAATAAAATGCAAACCAATACTTAGCCCACTTGATTAAGGGTATTTTTAGACTTTTGATTAATCAAATTTGTGCATTAAAATAAAAGAAAAATGGAGGAGATAATGGGGGCAAGGGGACCGGCCTTATTAGGGCTTTTAAGGCAACAAAATTATGCTAATCAAGTTCCTTAATTAGTAACTCTTACATCAAGTACAAGTGTGTCCATCTCCCATTGGTAGAAAATCTACTTAGCACCCTTAATCACATGATTAGGCTCAATTGAAGGAGATAAGGTGAAGCCTTTTATCCAAGAGACAACAAAAGTATGGGGGATATTAGTTAAATCACCACATTTCATTTACTAGACATTTCATTTCTCTTATTCTTCTTCTTCTATTTTTCTCCCAAGCTAGCAAGATACAAAGAGAGAAAAGAGAGAGAGGGGTTCGATTTTGAAGAGAGAGAGAGAGAGGAGTGTGCTAGCTTGATTAATGCACCCTAAAATTATATATTACTTTGGTAAATCAAGGAAGGTTGCTACTAGAACAAGGTATAACCTAAATCTTCATCTTCTTCTTCTATTTGGTGTTAAAGCAAGATTTGATGAGGTTATGAACTAATACTCAAGATACCCTAGTTCTACATATCATCATGTATGGAACTAAGTATCTTGAGTGTTAGATCAAAGGTTTAGAGGAAGAAAATGAGCATATATTCTCCTAGGAGTTAAACCCTTATTTTTCTTCCACTAAATCATGTGTAACTCAAGTTTACATCTTGGATTTGTGATCCGTCGAAGGGGGTGATAGATACATGAGTTATCTAGTAAACCTAAGTGGTAGAACACAAATCTAACAAGTATTGAAGCCATGGGGGTTATTTTCCCCAAGTATTTCTCATAGTGTATACACTGGAAAATTCCGAAAATTTTACAGTATGTTCATATATGTTATGACAGTATACCCTGAAAATTTCAGAATTTTCTGAGCAAAACTCGATTTATGAAAAATGAAGCAAGATCTGAGTATTTTGGGCACTTTAAAATTAGTAAATCACTTTCTAAAATTCCAGAAAAATTTGGGGATCATTGTTGGGGCATATACTGTCCAAATCCAGAAAAAAAAGAATTTTTGGAATTAGTTTGGTATTTTTCCTAAAAATGATGAAGTTATAAATAAAAGGAAATAAATAGTTAAATAATGTCTTAAATAAGAAAAATATGATTTTAATGCTTGAATACTCCTAATATATAATATTATGACTATTTTAGGGCATTTTGGTAATTTACAATAAGAAATATTATTTATGACCTTTTATGGATATTAAATAAGAGGTTTTATAAAGGGTGAACAATTAGAAAAAAATATTTATTTATCTAATAAATTATTAAAATGTTATTATGATATTAATAATATTAGAATATGATATTGTTAAGTAAATAAAATATTAAGATTAAAACTTCATTAAAATATTATTAAATGGTTAATAATATTTGATTTTTAAGATTAATAAATGATTAAGGTATTATTAAATGATTAATAATATTAGATTAAAATATTAATCTTAGATTAAAATATTATTAAAATATTAATAATATTAAATTAAAGTATTATTGATGATTAAAATATTATTAAATAAATAATAATATTCAAGATTAAATAAAATGTTATTAAAATGTAATAACATTAGTAAAGGAATAAAATATTATTAAATAATTAATAATATTAGTAAATGAATAAAATATTAATACTATTGGTAAATGAATAAAAGTATTATTAATTGATTAACGATATACTAAAGCATAAGTAAGATATTATTAAAGTAATAATATTAATGCATGATTAAAATATTATTAAGAGGATTAATAATATTAGTAATGTATTAAAATATTATTAAGATGTTAATAATATTAGTAAGCGAATAAAAGTATTATTAGTGAACTAATAATACTAAGAGGTGAATTAAATATTATAATATTAAGTGAATTAAAGGTAATTATTATTTAATAGTAACATTATCGAGGCGGGATAATATTTATAAGAACTAAATATAATATATAATATCTATGTGATCACATAATCTAATGTTTTGTTATAACTAATTGAAAGATTAACTTTAGGTCTCTCAAAGGAAGATAATTAAACTGCCTAGCGGATAGAATTTAATTACGTAGTCGTAATGTGACGCCCCCAAAATAGGTCCACACGACCCATTCTGAGTCGCCAGATATCATACTATAAAAATCAAATACAAACTTCATTTATACAACTGTTGAACTGTCGTGCAGAATACGACTACAGTTAAACTGTGAGTTTTAATACAAATGTATGTAACTCTTATGGTGCCTCGATCACAACCTTACAATGGTACCTTACATAAAAGTACAGTCCATAATTGTTTTAAAAATTAAAATCTTTGGGAAGTGCTCAAGGAAAACATTCGTACATGGGAGGCCATGCGTCTAGGTTATGATAGATATCATATGCCCACAAAATTATCCTGGATTGACCCAATAGACCCCAAAGAAAAACGAGAAGATTACTATCATCTTCTTTCCAATGGCGAGTCTTCTCTTGACATATAATTATCTTCGTTGTCTCCAAGTGAAAATTATATTTCAAATAAACTCCAAGATTATATAGGTAGTGCTCGTAGATATACTCAGCAAGTGGATGTGCACAACCCTGTCTTATGATAACACGAGGTTGTATGTCATTAGACATCTTGTATGATAGTGGCAAAACACCCTTTCAAAGTTGGGTTCACCTCACCCTATTCGTTTCACCAAAATTAAATATCAAATGACGTATACAATACGACACACTTATCTAAAATTCTCAATAAAATTATTTACATACTATTTAAGGAGAACCACAACAGCTATAGACCACCGTTCTATTCTCCTATTATCCCCGCTCGACCCAGCTACACTTTTATTACCTAAAAGGAATTGTGAAGCAAAAAGAGTGAGCACAACTAGCCCAGTAAAGAATATCATGACTAAAGATAATTAAATTATCAATAGTCTTCGACAGTAATAAATCAGAGATTTAGAACATATGGTAGATGATAAAACTTTTCAACCATAGTTGCAGCGGAACGAGCAATCCATTAGAAGAGTCAAATAGACTATAAATTCTATTATCTTCTCCACATTAAAAGTCCACCAACAACGTTTTATCTCTGTAACCTCAATCAACAATTCCTTTCCACAATCATGTGAACAACTCATAATCATAATTGTGATTCTAAATTCCTCTTCGCACACAGGACGAAGATAATTTTCATCACCTATCTTCACCTGCAACACCAAAAATCATGGTTATACCAAATCACAATTTCTGCTCACAATCATACTAATAAATTCATCTTTGCACTACGGCCAAAGATATTCATTAACAATTCATCTTTGCACTACAGGCCAAAGACATACAACTGTATTTTAGAAAAGTCAAGTAAAGCATGATATCTACTATCTTTTACAAATTAAAAGTGTATAATCAATATTTTATCGCTAAGACTCAGCTTAATAAATAATTACATCATCGAATCATCCCTGCACTACGGCCAAGGATATTCATGTAATCATCAATGGTCATGAATATACCGAATAATCACTGGTTATAATCATACCAATAACTGTCCATCAATGCACTACGGGCCAATGAGGGCTTTTACCACATCATCTATACCATTACGGGTCATGATTATACCGAATGATCCCTGGTCATAATCATACTAATAAACAGTTCATCTATGCACATAAGCCAAAGATACTCAATAATCAACAGTCCATCTTTACACGTATGCCAAAGATATACAACTGTAAAACCAATAATCAACAGTCCATCTTTGCACGTAAGCCAAAGATATACAATTGTAAAATCAATAATCAAAGTCCATCTTTTTGCACGTAAGCAAAGATGACTTTCATCACAATATAAGCATGAGGATGATGACAATGATATAAGCATTAATCAAACAAAAATAAGGATAAATATTAAAGACTTTAAATTTATCCAAATATTATCAATCACTTAATAAACTCATAATCTAATATTATTAATATTATAACAATATTTTAATCACTTCTTAAACTTATAAACAATTTATTTCAATTATTTACACTTTACCAAATAATGCATTTAATCATTCAAAATGTCATACTCATAAGATTTCATCACCAATGATCAAATCCTCATAAAAAATCAGATATACCCTATATAGGATTCCCAAGCCATAAAATCATATTTTCCAATTTTGTTACTTCACATAACATATTTAATTCATTTACTCATAACTAGTTCATTTTCATGAAAAATACCAAATCAGTTCCAAAAATATTTCTTTTCTGAGATTTAGCATAATATAGTCCCATATTGAACATATATTTTTCTTGGAATTTTAAAAATTTATTTACTATTTTTCATATGGCCAAAACTGCCGAATATTTAGACATTTATCATAAATTATACTTTTGTCCAAGAATTCCGAAATTTACAGGGTATACTCTTGTTATATACATGTACTCCCAATAAAAATTTTACCAATTTTGGAGTTAACCACAATGAGTTATAAGGGTTTACTTTTAAAATAGTCTTTTCCCATAAAATTCATAACTCCTAATCTATACATCCAAAAATCGTTATTTTTGGACACAATCTAGAAAACTCATCAAATTATCATTTTAAATTTTTCCAGAATTTTTGAGGGTCATAAAATTACAAAAGCGCAAATGGATTTTCGTCCGCCCGCAAAGAATAATCACGTGAGCATGATCATTTCCACAATTTAATAAGAAATGAATACGAAGGATCATTCACCATGCATGTGGTAATCCACATAGACAAAAGTTATTCCAAATGTAATAATAAAGAATGGAATAATGAAGAATTCACCATGCATGCGATAGACCGCGACATGAGTTATTCCCAGAATAATAATAAAGAATGGAACCAAGTCATGCGTAATCCGCATGCAGATGTGATATTCCAATATAATAATAAAGAATGGAACTAGGTCACGCGTAATCGCATGCATGTAATATTCTAACATAATAATAAAGAATGGAATAACAATGAATTCACCATGCATGCGATAGATCGCATGTACAAGTTATTCCAATGTAATAATAAAGAATGGAACCAAGTCACGCGTAATTCACACGCATGTGATATTCAAATGTAATAATAAAGAATGGAACCGGTCATGCGTAATCCACATGCATGTGATATTCCAAATGTAATAATAAAGAATGGAATAACAACAGAATTCACTGTGCATGCGATAGATCGCATGCAGATGTGAGTTATTCCCAATGTAATAATAAAGAATGGAATAATGAAGAATTTCACCATGTATGCGATGCAGATTGTGATAAACAAAAGTTATTCCAACATAATAATAAAGAATGGAATAACAACCCTTATGAGTATTGAAAGAAAATAATTCTCTTCATGAATACGAAAGAAAAATACCCCTTACTATAATAACAATATCCCTTACCTTAAGAAACCGGATATCTTTGGAATAAAGTGAGGTAGCAGACTTCTCTTCTTCTTTCTCTTTTATAATTTCTCTCTATAATAATTGCTCTATAGCTTTAGTGAATTAGTGAGAAATGAAGGAAGAATGAGCTTCTATTTATAGGAAAATATAGTTTCGATAATTGCACGTTTTGGGGCTCGAAATATTTAAAAGTATAATACCTTCAACTTTTCTTTCATTTTTAATTTAGTCCTGCAAGTATTATCAAACTTGCACCACCTCCCCTAATAGTAAATAATGTGAATTAATAGTACAATCATGTGACTCAATAGTTATAATCATGTGAAAACACGAATTATTGTATAGTACCTTCATCTATACCTCCATTTTTAACTTAGTCATGCAAGTATTATCAAGCTTGCACCAAGTCCCCTAATAGTACAAGAATGTGAATTAATAGTACACACATGTGAACAAATAGTTATAATCATGTGAATTAATAGCAATTAATTGCTCATTTATTCGATTAATTACCCGATTGGTCAATATAACCTCTAGACATCAATTATTATAGAAATAAATGTCGATTTCCACTAACACTAACAATCCCAACACAATGGAAATATTTTTCTCAAAAATTTTATTTTAGAAATTTTGAAGTTTGGCTTTTTCTAAAAAAGTCAACTGTTGACTTTTTTGACCAAAAAGTCAACCCCGACAAATTTTGTGTTTATAGTCTATTTCTACTAATTTCATTGTTCTGGACTCAAATATCACGTCCACGTCTCCAAATTCAACTTCGAACTCAAATTCGATTTTTTTATAACATTCATCATTAATATTATAACTCACAATATTTAACAATCAGGTCGTTCCCAGGAAATAGGAGGCTTTCCGATAAGGATTTCTCCTTATCGGCGCACAATTAGGTGACCAAACCTCTCCTTGATAGAACTTCTAGACATTATCAATATTGTAAATAATAATATGAATAACTTTGTCATCTCAATTATTGATTCAATAATATATAAAATATTATGCGATGATGATCGTGACAATAATCGAATCAATAATATGAGAGAGATATGATGCAAAGAATTATTGTAGCAATAATTGAGTATAGCTGAGAGACTTCTCACATAAGCATCAATAATCAATACCGTGTGCTACTATGCAACCACGTGTATTACTGTACTTTTACTACCGAGTAGTTCAACAGTTTTAACGGTAACACTTTTGCTGTTATTTTTATAAAAATATAATTTTGTCGTTTCCTTACTACGATAATACTTCCGTTGTGGGGTCCACCAATGATTGTGCCGTCCTACGGATATTCCCCGACCAAATGAATATTTTATAACAACTTGCATACTTTGAAAAAATTTCACATATCACCCTTAACTTTAACCTTTAATCAATTTAACCATTTACTAAATAGAATAATTATAAGAAAATTGAATACTTTCATTTCATAAAATTCGGGGTCTCACACGTAACCTACAAACGAGGCAAGTTCCCTAACTCAAACTCGAGTTATTATTTTCAAAGCATGTTAGTGAATAATTATTGATGATTATTCACATCTATATTGATTATTGAGATTCACACTTGGTGCAATTGAATTCTTGTTCTATTATTATTGAACTGTGAATTAAATTAAAGTTCTTCATTCATGAACTGTTTATGAGATAGATCTATGCTAATTGTATCAGCTAGATCAAGCATGTTTAAATTTGTTAAATCAAATGTGTTTTAAAAAGTTGTTCTTATTAAATTGATATGATAAGAACTCTTGACTGAGAAAAGGACGAATTTGATTAAGGCATGATATTGATGTTGGATTATTAAGTGTTTATGCATAAATCACGAGGTATGAAAGGCTGATCCCCTTGAATACCAAAACTTATTAAGAGGTCCAGTTTAAATGATTGAGAACCTTGGCAAATGTTCATGGTTATTTCAAAACCACTCAGTACACATTATTCAATTATTCGAATATTCAATTGTTGATTATTAATTCATGTTCCTTCACAATCTTATACTATTGTTGAACATTGAAAGCAAAAAAAAAAAATTCTTTCTAGTCATGATATATCTCCCTTGTATATAAACTTGCTAAGCAAATTAGTTGCTTACCCTTGCTATATCATGATATTTATTTCAGTTAAGCCTGAAGGATCCAATATGAAAGACAAAGGAAAGGGTAAGATCCATGAATAGTTTAGAATGAATGTTAGTTATTATTATCTGATGGAATTTCTTATGTAAACCTTTTGTAATATGAATGGTGTGTTTAAGTTAAGGTTACAAAGACCTTGGGACTATGTTATGAAACTTTATTATAATGAACAATGTATGTTTATTATTCCGTAATAGTTATAGAATGCTTATGATGATGATAGATCTTGAGCACCGAATCTTAGGTTAGAGAACCTGGATTTGGGGGCGTCACAGATATCATGCTCTACTTGACTCTTCTAATGGATTGCTTATTCCACTGTAGTTAAACTTGTTGTCTATTATATTCTATCAGTTTAACATTGTTGAAGGCTAATGATAACTTATTCTACATTATCTTAGTCATAATATTTCTTACTGGGCTAGTTGAGCTCACCCTTTTACTTCCATTGTTCTCTTCAGGAAATGAGAACGTAGCCGGAACTAGTCGGGGAATGAAGTGATGGTCTGAGATGATGGCTATAGTAGTCCTCACTATTTTTATAAAATAGTGTGATAATAATTGTAATGAGGACTCCATTGAGTGTGGATATTGTCTAGAAGACAATATTCGTGTTAAAACTCTCAGTTATGTTATGTCTTATTTTACACGATAGTTGTATTATTAAGTTGTATTTATATTTTGTACCAAGTATTTGGCGACCCAAGATGGGTGATGTATACCTATTTTGGGGGCGTCATAGTTGGTATCAAAGCTTAGGGATATGATCCCTAGCTGAGATGTAAGACTAAAACTAGGAGGGGAGAGACGGGTTAATCCTTCGCTAGTATAACCTACCTAAGTTATTTGTTATTTAATTGGTCGGTCAGAGTATAGAGATAATATGTAGTATATCAATTAACCCTTATTTTGTGACAATGTTTGAGAATTGCATCTGAAAATGTTGAGATAAGCAATGAAGTACATGAGACTGTTGAGTCACCGACAATCAATAACCAGGATAATGTGCATCAAGAAGGCAATAATCCTCGTGTAAACAACAATACCGACCAAATAAAGAACGATGGTACATTTAGGAGTTTTCTGGAATTCATGCAAAACCAAACAAGAGAGACTTCTGTTCAAAATGTAGGTGGAAACACTGGCAACTCACGGCTGGTCACCGCTAAGCAGTTCAAGGAGCTGGGACCACCAGAATTTTTGGGAAAGCCAGAACCACTTAATGTAGAGACGTGGATTAAGCAGATCACCAAGATATTTGATGTCTTGGAATACTCAGAGGAGCAAAAGGTTCCCTTCGCCACCTTTATGTTGCATGAAGAAGCAAATTACTGATGGGAATCTGTAAAACGTACTCATCTTTCCGCACTAAAGATGTCTTGGAAGAAGTTCCAAGAATTGTTCAACGACAAGTACTTTACTGAAAGTATTTGTCACATGAAGGAGGTGGAGTTCATCAAGCTGGAGCAAAATAATATGACCATGTCGCAATACGAGGCTAAGTTTGCCGAGTTGTCCCGTTTTGTCTCCCATTTGGTAGATAATGAGGAGCGAATGATGCGAATGTTTCTGCTAGGTTTGAAACCCGAAATAAGTCAATACCTCATTTCTCACAAACTTTGTTTATATTCGGATGTTGTGATTAGGTCTCAGTTAGTGGAGCGCGATAATGAGCCAACTCAACCAAAAGGCAACGACCAACAACACGATAATAATCGTACCGGTGGCAATGACCATCGGAATAACGATAACCGTCGTGGAGGAAATTATCATGCAAGAAATGGTAACCACTTCGGTGGTAATCATGGCTAAGATAATAGGAAAGGTGAACTAAATGAGAACAACTTTAAGAAGAGAAGATTCAACAATGACGAAAAGACATCGACAACAGCACCAACACCCATTTTGAAGGAAGGAGAACGACCACCAGTCGTATGTTTCAAATGCGGACATGAGGGACACATCCTGTCGAACTATATGAAGCAACCCAAAGCGTGTTTTAGTTGCGGAAGAGAAGGTCACCTAGCTCGCTTTTGTCGTGTAGTGAAGTCAAGTCCAACTGGGATGGTGACGCCAAATAATGTCCCAGATAAGTCAAATCGGTAGTTTAAGTGAGAGCATTTGTCGAGGAACCCGAACGAAGTTATCACGGGTAAGTTAATTATAAACTCTTGCAAAGTTTATACCTTATTCGATACCGGTTCTACCCACTCTTTTATTTCTCCTATTTGAGCTCAATGTTTAAATTTGACCCCAGAGAAATTAGACTTTGACTTATTTGTTGAAACTCCGTTGGGAGAAACCTTCATTACATCCATTGTTTATAAATCTTGTTTGATTCAAATCGACACCCTCACATTACCTATTGATCTTATCTCTTTCAAAATACTTGCCTTGGACGTGATTTTAGTAATCGAGTGGTTAACTACTCATCATGCTGTTGATTATTTTTGTAAGGTTGTTAGCCTTCCTAACCAACCTGTTATGCGAATTCAAGCAACCAAATCACAAAAGTTAATCACTATCATATCAAGCCATAAGTAAAGAGCCCCGAACCTTTCACTGGTGACTTCCTTGTGTAGGATGCACCGAAGCCAGACTTTCCGTAGGGAACGCCGTAAATAATGGTAGCAAGTTGATAGGTATCAATGTGAGGTGATATCCAAGTCTTGGATGAGAGTCACAGTTTTGAATGATATTTCTATAGTCAATAAATTTCCTGACGTATACCCCGAAGAACTTCCTGGCCTACCCCAAAGTGTGAAATCAAATTTTGTATTGACCCCAGTACAAAACCCATTTCTAGAACCCTTAAATATTTTTTCACCCAAAACTAACATAACTAGCATCAAAGACGTTTAGGAGTGAGCATTCGGTTATAACCGAACCGAATAAGCTATTCGGTTATAACCGAAAACCGAAGTAATGATGATTTTGCTATCCGAACAAATAACCAAAATTTGATAATAACCGATTTAGAATAATTTAATTATCGAATTATAATTTCAGAATTCGAAAAACCAATTTACCCCAACAAATATTACCTGTTTAGCAATTAGCATCCAAGTATCCAACTGTTACAGACTTGCAGTTTAGCAAACAATCAATTTAACCATCCAGCAAATTAACAGTTTAACTAACACTGTCCACTGTCCAGTGTCCAAAAGTAACAACTAACAAGCCCAAAGTATGAAAGTAATACTTTTAAAAAATTACAGCAACATGATGGAAAAACTGAAATGAGATGCAACAACAAGCCAACAGCTCAACAAGCTCCACTGCTCCAGTCTTCACTTTTTTAGTATCATGATTCAACATCACTGCATCAGACCAACAGGCAAGAGACCAACAGGCAACAATAATTGCAGTTAAGTGGATGGTCTGTGCAGAATCAAACCAGTATAGCATCACTGCATCAAACCAACAGGCAACAACAACATACAACAGCAACAATCCAACAACCAACATTATAAACCTGCAGAATATCAAATAAACAGTATTAAAATTAGACATTACTGACTGCAGAGAACAACAATGTAGAACAACAATGATATAACATTACTGAATACTGACTGCACACTGCAGAGAACAACAATGACTGACTACAGAGTTAATTCAACATTACTGACTGCAGAGAACAACTATGTAGAATAAAATTAGAACAACAATTGCAGTTAAGTGGATGGTCTGTGCAGAATCATCTGTATGTTACTCACCAGTTCTACTTTGTCTTAATTTCTTTCATTTAAATGGATTTAAGAATTAAGAGTAATTATTATCAAACATGGCTCCTAATGCAGAGAACAATTACAAATTATCATGGTATTTGTCTAAATTACAAATTATTTGTAAACTTATTTTAATGCATTTGACGTTTAGTTGTTCAATAGGATGGCATTACCTCATTAATCAAGTTGAGTCGGAAACATTGGCATCATTAGTACCAATGCTCAAGTTGGATATTCTTTGAACAAAATAAACAAAAACAATAATTAGTAGAGAATGAACTCAAATTAGAGACAATAAACAAAAACAATAATTGGGGACAATAACTAAAACAATAATTATTACCACACTCAAGTTTAGAAGCAAAGTCGATATCTTCCTCCACATCAATGCGATTCTTCACTTTAACCCAATCTTGAGAACATATGAGAGCTTCGACCATATTAGGAGACAATGAACTCCTAAATGCATCAAGAATGCGCCCCCGTGCTAAATCACGGACTCAAGCAACAGCCAGAGAAATGGGAATAGCCAAACATCACGCACGGCAATACGTGCAAGGATAGGGGGAATTGCACTATTAGCTTTCCACCACCCCAAAATATCGAAAAGTATCAATATCTTCTTCCACATCTTCACTTAAATACTTGTCAATTTCAGATTTGTCTCCAAGTACAACTTTGGTCCGACGCCTTTTGAACTCTTCTGTAATTCTATTTGTATTTTGGGATTCCATTGAACTAGAACCTTGGGATGACATTGACATGTTACTTGCACTTGATTTTCCACTTTCTTGAGTTGAATACTTTTTCCTGTACTCATTAAACAAATCTTCCATTGATCTCTTCACACTATCGGCAATCTCCATCCCAGTGGCCTGATTACTTGATTGATATTCTAAATTCCTATATTCATTATCAATATCAAAGTGAAGATCTATTTCCAAACCCTCCAACGGATTTTCAACTTCAATTTCACTCTTTCCATACATTCTCTCTAAACCAAATTGAACAAAACTCAACTTATACCGAGGATCAAGCACAACGGGAATATATAACAACATATTCATTTTTGTAACATTTCCCCAATACTTATCATATTTTATTTTCATTGCCTTAGCCATTCTTTGTAATTCTATATCATTGCTTCTTTCCCAGTCATTCAAAATAATATAAGTGTCACATATTTCAAGAAATACATTATTTGATGTGACATAAGATGAGCCTGAAATTTTTACAGTGAGATTATAAAAATGTTCTAAGAAGCCAACAAACAATTTGGCCCTATTCCAATCCGAGTCCGTTGGAATATTTTTGCCCCCCATCTCTTTTTCAAAGCCCCGATCTTTAAACCCAAATTGATCAAAAGCTTCCTTGTATTTTAAGGCCGAGCTTAACATCAAGTAAGTTGAGTTCCATCTAGTTGGACAATCTAGACTCAAGCCTTTCTTATCTTCAAGACCACAATACTCAATACAGTCCTTAAATGACTTGACCCTAGCTGGAGATTGTTTTGCATACTTCACTACACGCCTAATTGTCTCAATAGATTTCTCAATCAATTTCAACCTATCATTCACAATAAGATTAATAATGTGAGCAATACATCTCATGCGAATGAATTTACCATCTAAGACATTAGTTTTCCAGATGTACATCTATCTCTCAAGTAAGTGGCCCTTGAAGATCATTTGAGCTAGCATTATCTACTGTGAGTGTCATAACTTTAGAAAGTCCCCACTCAATTAGACAAGACTCAACCATTTCCCAAATGTCCTTCCCTTATGACTTGTGATGGTTCAAAATTCAAGATTTTCTTATGCAATTTCCGTTTTCATCAATAAAATGAGCAAAGAAACACACATATAATTCAAGCGTTGATTAGAAGTCCAAGAGTCAACCAGTGAGGCAAACACGTTCACAATGTTTTCTAAGGATTGTTTTCAACTTACTCTTCTCATTCTCTCATACATCGAATACAATCTCTAGCAAATGTAAAACGTGAAGGCAATTGAAACCCAGGACAAGCAACTTGCATAAGTCTTTTAAAACCCTCCTTCTCAACATGTTTGAAAGAAAGTTCATCTACAATAAGATAGTGAACTACGGCGCCTCTAACCGCTTCTTGATCAAACCTCCAAGAAGTGAGTGTACCTCACATGCCCCTTCCTCCCCCTCACCCTCTTTAATCCCTACAAATTGGGGTTGAGCATTGTCCATGTTGATAGGATTTTTTACAAGTTCTAAAGTGATTTAAAGAAGTAGTGCCATTTGAAGATGAATCAGACTAATTCTTTTTCACAATAAGTACACTTACCTTTGATGACATTACCATCCTTATCTTTAACGGGAATGAAGTGCCCCTCAGTCCACACCTTGGATCTAGGTGCCATCCTTTTTCTTGGCATTTTTACACTTTTCGAGTGTCCCGTAGTTTTTGTACTTGTCGTGGGTTCTTTTGACCCGAGCTCTATATTGGTGGGAACACTGTCGTTTGTCTCTCTCCCATGTCCAATTGGATCAAGGTCATCAAGGTTAGGCTCGTCCGTATCATCCACCATGTGCAAATCATTTAAAATACTTCTTGACATCATCTACAAATGTCAAACAAATCAAATTATTATGTCAATCCCTATTAAAAATTAACACAGTGCTTTCCATAGAATGCTGATGATTAGAAGCAAAGAAAATTCTCACACTCAAATCTCAATGGTTCTGGTCTGGAACAAGGCTCTGTACAGGGATGTCAGAAAGTTCCAGCTTTAATTGTAGATGATGAAAGTCTGATGTATTACCATAACAAATTGCATTAAGATTATAGCCAATTAAGAGACATATACTTTGAGCAATTTAATAAGTTCTTGCATTGCAGCTTTTGAATAATTAACAATATCAAAATTTCAATTAATTTATGCAAGATATTTAGACTAACCAGATCAATCAAACAGACAAGAGGGGAAGTTCATGGAAAGATATTTACAGTGGAGTCTCTGTTACAACTACTCATGTAACCCTCTCTAAGGGTTGAACCGGGAGAAAATCCAACCGAAGAGGATCAAGCTAAACTAGTAGGAGTTTTTTACAAGCAGAAAACCTAAATACAACTTACAATTTGCCCTTATAGCCAAAGGATTTGGGTCATATGCAATCTCCCTCTATGGAGTTCTATCAACTAACAACTATCAAGTACTAAAACGAATTGTAGCTGTAGGACTAACCTTGTAAAGTGGTTATGATGGGGAGCGGCGTAGTGGCCATGATTTATTTAGAGTCGAGAGGTAGTCGATCGAGAGGACCTGATGATCGAGTGAGGAATCGGAGATCTAAGTTCTCACTTCTCAGATCTAGGCGAAGGCGAATGCGACTGCCATGCCGACTGACGAGTGGGTTTGGCCATTTGGGGGAAAACTCAGAAAATGGGGTTAGGACTTAGGAGTCGATCGAAATGGGGCCATGGGGGAAATGGGGCTAACCGGCTAAATGCTAATAATGATAAACTGATAATATCATAATATGATTAAATGATTAATAAAATAATAATTAATTTTTTAAATATTAAAATTCCGGTTATTCGGGTACCCGAATAGTCTATTTTTGAAAACCGAAACCGAAACCGAATACTAAAAAATAATTCGGATATAACCGAAATTCCAGAAAAAAAAACCGAAAACCGAAATAATTCTGTTAAAATAATTCGGTTCGGTTCGGTAGTTCGGTTTTATCCATTTTTTGCTCACTCCTAAAGACGTTGGTTCGAGCTGTTGAAGATTACGACCATACCATTCAATATCATCGTGGAAGAGGGAACGTGTTAGCTGAAGCGTTGAGTAGAAGATCGTATGCGGTTACGAGTGCGACGTCGTTAACACAAAGACCCATTTTTTATAATTTACAAAGGATGGAGATAGAGTTAAAGACTCCAAGAACCTACGTGAAGATAGCGAATATACGAGTAGAATCGACTTTAATCGATAAAGTTAAAGTCGTTCAAGCTACAGACTCAGAGCTAATGAATGTGAAAAAGAAGGTGCAAAAAGGCGTTATTCTAGAAGCAAAAATCAACGAAGAGAGTAAATCTCAACCCTCGATTTAATTAGTCCATTTGAAATACTTGATCGAGTAGGAACTGTGGCCTATAGACTCGCCTTACTGTTAAGTATGTCGCATGTTCATAACGTTTTTTACGTATCGATGATACGTAAATATGTGGACGACCCGAACCACATTAATGAATTAGAACTAGACGAGATAGTAGAAGATTTAACGTATGAGGAGATACCTGTTAAAATCTTGGATAAGAATATACCTCAAGAGTTAGAATCTGACGAGGTATTCTCACATCTTCGATATACCAGGTACGTACGTCAATTTTGAGGACAAAGTTTCATAAGAAGGGGAGGTTGTAAGACCCCAACTTTTATGAATAAAGATTAATTTTTTTCTCAAAATATATTTTTAAATATTATGGTGTGGATTTGATATAATATTATAGTTGTGGGTAATATTTATAAATTTTGCAAAGTAAGCAAGTTGTTATAAAATATTCGATTGGTCGGGGAATATTCATTTTAACAGGAATATTCGTGCATAACTAAGACAATCATTAGTGGACCCCTACAACTAATTATCATTTGTTAGAAAATGACTAAAATATCTTTTATAAAATTAATAAATGAAAGTTTGATTAGATCATTGAAATACATTTGTGGTAAAAGTACAAAGAATCTGGCGTGGTTGCATAGTAGAACACGGTATTATACAGTATCTTTGATTATTGATGCTTACGTGAGAAGTCACTCAGTTATACTCAATTATTGCCACATTAATTGATGCATAATATCTCTCATATTATTGATTTAATTATTGTCACAGTATCATCTACATAATATTTTATATTATTAAATCAATAATTGAGACGACAAAGTTATTCATATTATTATTTATATTATTGACGATGTCTAGAAAGTTCTATCGAGAAAAGAGGTTTGGTCACCTAATTGCGCGCTAATAGGAAGAAATCCTTATCCTTAATAATCTGGTTGTTAAATACTGTGAGTTATAATATTAATGATGAATAAGTTCATGTTGATTAAAGATGAAATTAATTTTTTCATTTTGTTGGTATTATTAGTGTTAGTGGAAATTGACATTTATTTTGATAATAATTGATTTTTGGATGTTCAATTGATCAAACAGGCAATTAATTAGATAAATGAGCAATTAATTGCTATTAGTTTACATGCATATAATTATTTGTTCACATGAATGGAATTATTGATTCACATGCATGTACTATTGATTCAAATGCATGTACTATTAGGGGAGGTGGTGCAAGTTTGATAATACTTGTAGGACTAAATTAAAAATGGAGGTATAGATGAAGGTATTATACTATAATAATTCGAGTCCCTAATCGTGCAATTATCGAAACTATGTTTTTCTATAAATAGAAGCTCATTCTTCTTTCATTCTCACCAATTCACTAAGACTCACAAGAGCAATTATAGAGAGAGAAGCTATAGAGAGAAGATGTAGAGAGAGAAGCTATAGAGAGAAAGAAGAAGAGTGTTCTGCTACTTCACTATTCCAGTATCCAGTCTTCTTCTTAAGGTAAGGGGTATTATTTCTTTCGTATTCATAAGGGATATTATTTTTGTTCAATATTCGTATGAAATAATATTTTCTTCCATATTCTGTAGTATGTAAGTAATATTATTTCGTTTCGTATCCCTAATTCTACACTCATTTTGTTGAAGTATTTCTTCTATACTCCGTGAAATTAGTAGAATATCCTGAAATTTATACTCATCTAAGATCGCTTCACAAGGATATTTTTCCTAACATTCTTGTTAAATTTTAAGTTTTTCATCTTAGAGTACTATTTATTTACGGGTATTATTCTTTTATACTCAAGCACTATTGATACGCATTTGCATTTATTCACAGTGAGTACTATTCATGGGTATTATTCATAAATACGATACTATTCATGAAGTACTATTCACGAGATACTATTCACGAAGTACTATTCACGAATTACTATTCACAAAGTACTATTCATATTGTACTATTCACGAAGTACTATTCATAGGATACTATTTAAAAAGTACTATTCCTGAAGTACTATTCACGGGGTACTATTCACTCAGGTACTATTCACCCGGGGTACTATTCATGACAAAAAATGATTTCTTTTCGGTCCAAATCATTTTTGATACAATATTATTCTTGAATTTTACTCCAAAAAGCAGTATCATGTTGACAATTTAGATATTATTGAATTTTGGATAAATTAAATTATAAATCTTTAAAATTTATCATTGCTTTCATTTAATTGAATTCTTATATCATTGTCATCATCATCATGCTTATATTGTGATGAAAGTCATATGTGGCTTACATGTATAGATGGACTGTTGATTGGTATGATTATGATTAGGGATTATTCGGTATAATCATGACCGTAATGTTAAAAATGATATGGTAAAAGTCCTCATTGGCCCGTAGTGCATTAATGGACAGATGTTGGTATGATCATAACCATGCGTTCTCTTCGGCCAAGGGTGCAAAGATGAATTGTTGTTTGGGGTGATCATGATCATTGGTGAAAACACGAATATCCTTGGCCCTTAGTGCATGGATAATTCGTGGTTATGATACTAATGAATATCCTTGGCCCGTAGTGCATGGATAATTCAGTGATGTGGAATATTCATTAAGTTGAGTCTCAGCGATAAAATTAATGATAAACTTTTAAATCATAGAAGATAGTAGATATCATGCTCTACTTGACTCTTCTAATGGATTGCTTATTCCGCTGCAGTTGTTGATCTAAAACTTGTTGTCTATTGTATTCTATCAGTTGTTATACTATTGAAGGCTAAGGATAATTTATTCTGCATTATCTTAGTCGTAATATTTCTTACTGGGCTAGTTGAGCTCACCCTTTTCTTTCATTGTTCTCTTCAGGAAATGAGAATATAGCTGAGTCGAGTCGGAGAATGGAGTGATGGTCCAGGATAAGTGGCTATTGTAGTCCTCACTATTCTATGAAATAGTGCGATAATAATTGTAATGAGGACTCCATTAAGTGTAGATATTGTCTAGAAGACAATATTTGTGTTAAAACTCTCAGCTATGTTTTGTCGTATTTTACACGAAAGTTGTATAATTAAGTTGTATTTATATTCTGTACCAAGTATTTTGCGACCTAAGATGGGTGATGTATACCCATTCAATAAAATAAAAACATTTCATATATATTGATATCATTTAATGGACAATTTTAGTTAACATAAAATTTAAATTCAAATTCAAAATAAACTCATTTATTTTAACTTAAAAATTAATGGAAAATAAAATATGGAATTCAATTCCAATTAAAAATAAACACATTTATTTTAATCCAATTGCAAATCAAAATAAACTCATTTATTTTAATTAATATGAAATCAAATTCCAAATCAAATAAATTCCTTTATTTTAGTTAACATGGAATTCAATTCCAAATCAAAATAAAATCCTTTATTTTAGATAACATGAAATCCAATTCCAAGTCAAAATAAACACATTTATTTTAATTAATTAAAATAAACTCCTTTATTTTAGTTAACGTGGAATCTAATTCCAATTAAAATAAACATCTTTATTTTAATTCAATTTTAAAAAAATAAACCTTTTACCTTAATTTGAAATTAAATAAAAAAAATTTAATTACGTCCTAGAGCCGCGAAACCTTGGGCAAGCATTGCTTAAGCGTCTGATGTCAAATTTTTTATTTTTTCTAGATCGCGATTTTTATTTTTCATTCCAAAAAATGATTTTATACTAACAATTATGAACAATTAAATTGTTCTAAACACATATCAACATATATATCGAATCAAAACAATTAATAATTCGCATAAGGATGGCTCTGATACCACTAGGACTGAGCAAAAAACGAATAAAACCAAATAACTAAACCGAACCGAATTTGTTTTACCAATTTTTTTGGCTATTCGGTTTTTTTTTTTATTTCGATTATATCCGATTTTATTTTCAATTTTCCGGTTTGGGTATGTTTTCGTTTTTTATTATTCAGTTAACCGAATAACCAAAATAGAAAAAAATATGGCTTAAAAATTAAAGCAATAATATCTCACAGTCATACTCTCTCACTCTCCCAGACTTTTTAGGCTCTAATATCAGAAGGCTCGACTCTCATCTCTCACCTACTACTCAAAACTCAATCAAAACCCAAATTGATCTCTCATCTCTCACTCTTAGATCTCGATCTCGAATTCTCGATCTCGATACTCCCTCAGCCTTCGCCCCTCAAATCTCTCACTCTATGCCCTAGTTCGGTAACCTAAAAGCCAAAACCCTCAATGTAGAACCCCAACTCTAAGAACTACCCATTTCCTTAAACCCTGTATAAACTCCATTACTGGAAAAAGCTTGAAGCTCCCTTCACTTCCCCTCTGCTCTGAATCCTAGTGGCCCATCAAGGTTTGCTTCAATGGGTGGCACAATAGCTCTTATGGAAAACATGGGTTTATATCATGCATTTAGAATATAAATCTATTTGGAAGAAATATGGGATTTATGAAACTATTATGGTTTCTACTTACCATGTTCGAAGAAATGGTGAGGTGACTTTTAAGCTTGTAGAAAGATGGTGCTCTGAAACTAGCACATTTTTTTTGGGCTGATGAAACAATTACATTGGAAGATATGATAATTTGGGGGATTTTTTATTGTGGGTAGCCTTGCTTCAATGCCTCTTGAATCTAAAGAATTGAGGGAAATTGAAGAGAATTTAAATAAAGCAAGGAAATCAATCTTCAAGTCAAAACCCAAAAAGGATGATCACTATGAATAGTTGAAATAGTTTAAGGAAAATGGGAATGAAATGGTGTATGAAGCATTTCTTTCTCTGTGGTCATCAAGGTTTGGTTTCCTTGGAATTGGAAATGTGTTTGACACTATAAATAAATATGATTTTTTTATTGCAATTTACCTTGCTAGAGGGATAGTTTACAAACTTATATAAATTTGCAAACTATTAAATTCGGTTATTAACCGAATAATCGAATAACTAATTCGGTTATTCGGCTTGCATTTCGGTTATTAATTCAGATACTTAAAATAAAAGAATTTCATCTTTCGGTTATAACTGAATAAATTATTCGGTTTGGTTAATAATCGAATGCTCAGCCTTAGATACCACTGTTGATTTGCAAAAAAAAGATCAAAGCATACAATCATATTGTAAATAGCGAAAGCATGTCATAAATTGAATTGATTTTTTTTTTTTACAAAACTAGGAATCACCTTATAAAATATTATTAATTGAGGACTGATAAAAGATATGCTTTAAAGATAATGTAGCCCTTTGATAAAATCTTCAAGTTCCAATCTTCTACTCCGTCAAGCTTTTCTAATTCTTCGGATCAAATGTTCCCTACTCAAGTGTGGAACGCTCTAAAGTTGATCCACCAAGAGAATATTAATTGAAAAGGTAAATTTAAGTTCTATAAGACCTTGGGTGGCTATCCCTAATTCTCTCTTTCCTAACTCTTTAGGTACTAGAGAATACTTACGTAGTATCAACATAAGCATTAATACTTGCATTAGTCTATTCCATAATAAGACCCCTCTTATTTATAGACTAACCCTCCCTCCTAAACCTTTTAGGAATTAGGGTATTAAATTAATTCACAATCTAATTAGGAACTAAATTAATAATAATAATAATAAGACTCCTCTTATTTATTTATAATTAAGTATTTCTCAAATACTTAATTATAAATATTAAGCTATTTAATTTATTCCACCAATAAATTAAATAGACTTAATTTATTATTATTAAGTTAATTTCTTCTAAAATTTTATTTTTCTTTTTGTTGTGTGACCCTTTAGGTTCAATATTAAGCCAATAAGAAGAATAAATAAATTAGAATCATTCTACTATTATTTATAATAAATTAAACTCATTTAATTCAAATATAAATACATAATATATATATTCTACATCAAGAGTGACACCTTACGACAGTATATCATGACTATTCAGATATTATTAATTCAACGTTTAATCATAAAGAACCTATTCCCTAAATAGTTACCGTACAATTCAATCATTCTACCATACAATGTCCCGATTAAATATAAGACATGGAATTACTGACAAATCTTATTTATTTAATCATAGCATTCCGATTCAATAAATGCACAACTTTGATTAGTGTAAATTAGAAACTCTTTTCTAATTTGCATTCACATTGGCCAAGGATTTCTAAATTGCCACTTATCAAATCACATATAGGATATTCTCTCCCTTTACTATAAGTAATAGATCTTTTGTTAATCATTTACCTACCTCTATGTACACTTTATTATACCCGAACATACCCTATGATATACTCTGAAGTATTAAGGAATATGATAAAGTATAATTCTGAATACACAACGTACTATGACGATCTCAAGTCCTAGGATCACTTGTACAACTATCACTATAGGAACTCCTATTGTCAGACAAGTAAAACTCCATTAGGTGTTCCTTGACTGAGTCACGTTCAGTGAACTTATTTTCTATTAAGCACCTACATACTTGTTTTAGTGTCTTCACACAAATGATTATGAAATCAATCATTCTCTTCAACAGAGCAAACATAATATGTACTAATCTATCAGGAATCAGTAACCCCACATTAGTAATCCAACGATTAGGAACATTTTAGTTTTGAGCTATCTAGAATTTAGATCTCATTAGCATGATTAACATCATGATTCTAAAAGTACTGTTCCAAAATTATGAGTTTATCACATTTATTTAATTCAACTAATTAAACATGAATAAAGAATGTCTTTTATTAAATAAATTCTTTTATTAATAAATAAAAAATATTACAAAATAAATGTTTATCACATCCAATATAATTGGCTTGAGGGCATACTACTTTCAAAAAGTAAGGTTTAATTTTGGATTGTTAACGACAACTACCAGAAAGTTTATGAGAAAGGGCAGAAGCAGAAATCCCAAATACAACAACAACAACAATAACTACAACAACATTAAAGATCCTTCAAAAGACATGTGCTATAATTGCAAAAGACCGGGTCATTATTTTGTTGACTGCAACAGGCCTCTCAAAGAAGAATTGAAGAAGGATAAGAAGAAAAAAGCATCAGAAGAAAGAGAAAGGCCTAATAACAGAAGGCTCATGGAGTGACTCTAACATTAATTCAAATTCAAAGTCCAATGATGATGAAGGACCCCAGATGGCCAATTTTTGTCTCACGGTTATAGAAGCTCAAACAGATAACACCACTGATCATCAAGAAATTGATATTAATGATGTATTTGACTTCAACTCTCCTAATATAGATATTGATGATCTTATAATTTCTTTACATGATATTACATTTGAATTGCATAAGTATATGAAGTGGTTCAAAGTTCTATCAAGGGACCATTATCTTCTTCAAGAAGAGAAAAAGAAAGTATAAGTTGAGATGGAAACAACTTTACGAACTACTAGCTCTCTCTCCAAGATTGAAGTTGAAAATGAAATCTTGAGACATATAACTAAATGGTTCGCACATAGAGAATCAAATTTTGTTTCCAAGATTGAGGAACTAAGAAAGACTATCTCTACATGGAACAAGTCTTCTTCTTCAATAAACTCTCTGATCACCAGTCAGAGTCTCGGATCGATTAGAATTAAGATTTGGGGATTCGTTCTTCGATCGTAGAGTGGACACATCATTGGAGACTAGCAATAAAAGTGTGTTTGCTTCACATAGAAGCATTGTGTTTGTAAAATCCATACAGGTTGCCAAGCTTAGTATTTCAAGCTCTAAGATCTCTGCTAATCAGATTGTGATCCCAGAGAACAACATATCACACACTGGTGTGGGATTCCAGAAATCGCAGGGTAAAGTCACTATATATAAGTCACGTTTAAATTTTTATCAAATTAATTGCATCTTGGAATTGATGATTGATTAAAATTATTTGGTTTTGTCATCATCAAATAAGGAGAAATTGTTAGTACAATGCATATATTTCATTTGATCATGATATAATGTATATTTGTAACTAGTAGTTTTTTTAAAGTCCTTATAATAAAAATGGTGTAAACTGACTTAGATTACAAGATCAAACTTGTTAGGTTGATCTATTTCATTGAGTGAATATAATGTATAAATTTTAAGTCAATAGTCAATCGTAAAACAAGTTGCTGAAAATAGTTAAAATACATTGAAGATCACAGAGTCTGTTGAAGATTGTAAAGTACATTGAAGATCGTAGAGTCTGTTGAAAATCGTAAAGTCTACTGAGAGATTGCCAATCGTAGAGTCAGCCTAGTCAGATACTCTACAACCACCATTAAACTATACAATTAGGAAAATCGTAGAGTATAACAGTTCTGACAATATCAAGACTCGTAGAGTGAAGATTCCAAAGAAGTTTGCTGAATATCTTAAGGTTAAAGAGAAGGTCAAATCGAATTGTATCTAATAACTAGTTCGGTGAAGTGACAACACCCATATGAATATCACTGTTGCAGTTCTAATGTGATATCACGGCCGAAAGCAAGCTGACACATCATCTATAAAAGTCAACAAATCAGAGATTTTCTCGGATCAGAGCATTAAATGAGCAACGATAAATTTCCAATGAGAAAATATTAAGGAAGTCTATAAAAGGCAAGCTGATTCAATGCAACAAAAACGATCAGGATAAAGAAAGTTGAGTTTGCTGCTGAACTCACAAGAGCTCTACTCTCTGATCTAGAACAACTTATTTTGCTGCTAAGTTTCCATTATTGAACTTCGAGCTATTTGGCAGCTCCCCAAATTATACTTTTCTCTTACACTCTGTTTATGAGTTTTGAACAGAAAAGAAAATAATAGAAAACTTAAATTAGAACAGAAAAGAAAATAATAGAAAACTTGAAGTTTTCCTTTGTGTTGTTTCTGAGTTTTTAATAGAAAAGAATAGAAAATTTAAAATTGAGGACATGAGTTGTAATTTAAAATTTATTATATTAAAAGTTGAGGATAATATGAGAATTATAAAAATATTACTTATTCCAATTTCTTTTTCGTCCAAATCAGACCAATTTTAGACGGAAAACTTTGGCAGGAAAAGTGGTCAAGTTTTCTATCCATTTCTTTTCTTTCCCGTTTATTAAAAAACTCAGAAACATAAGAATTGAAAAGAAAACTTAAATTTTTCGTCTATTTCTTTTCTTTTCTGTTCATTTTAAAACTCAGAAACAGAGCGTTAGTGATTATTTAAGTTTTAGTGACCATTTGTAACCAAGTCTTAGTGACTTGAAAAATCTTAGTGATCTACTGTATCCAAGGTTTTGTAACTTGAAAGAATCTTAGTGATTCGTTGAGTGTAATTATTCTGTGTGATCATCCATCCTTAGTGGATTATACATACTTAAACTGCGAATTCTTTCAAATCTTTGAAGGGGTTTTTCAAATTATTATTCCGCTGTGAATAATTATAAATTAACCTACTTAATTTATAAGTTGGTAATAATTTCTTAAAAGATTTTTTTTAAAGGATTTATTCAACACACCTTCTAAATCTCTTAGTACCTTTGGGATATAACATAGGCAATTGATATTTTTACAAATAAATTTGATAGTTCCACAAACTTCTCCTCACATAAATAGTAAGTGGAGTCCACCTCATGTGCGAGAGGAACTTGTGGAACTATCAATTTTACTTATTAAAATATCAATTCTTTATAACAAATTATTTTAATTTTAATCAATATAACGATGAATATTGTGAATTATCTTAAAAGTATTATTCATTGTAACTTTTATTGTTTAATAATTTTTAATAATTCATCTCAATTTTAAAATTAAAAATGTCTCAAATTAATTTTTAAAATTTAGAATAACCATATAATTTGGAATGAAAAAAATTTAATTTAGAAAAAGAGTATAATTTTGAGAAAGCAGGGCCGGGCGGGTATGGGGTATTAGATTTTGCGGCAGATCGGATATGGATGGTAACTGGGTCCGTTGCCAGGTCTACTTCTCACTCTCAGTTCAGGCTCGCGGCTCTCTCCAGTCTTCTCTCTCTGCAGTTCACACTTAAACACGTCACAGGGCACAATGGCCGAATTCTCAAGCAATTGAGCATTTCCATTTGGAGGTTGCCAGGTCTACTTCTCACTCTCAGTTCAGGCTCGCGGCTCTCTCTAGTCTTCTCTCTCTGCAGTTCACACTTAAACACGTCACAGGGCACAATGGCCGAATTCTCAAGCAATTGAGCATTTCCATTTGGAGGTCCTCATTCTCCAATGGAGTGTTCTTCTTTGTCAAGCATTTTCTCAACGCTAAAACCTCCATTATTACCTTCAATTAGTGGTACTACAAGGAGGAAATTGAGGGCTTCAATTGAAGTTTCTGCCTGCTGCTCTTACCAGAAATTCATCCACTTTGCTTTGGATGAAACCAAACGCCATACCCATTTAATTCCTTCTCCTTTGCAGGTTTATTCATTTACTCCTATATCTATATCTATCTATATATATGTATGTATGTATGATATGATTGTTTCAATTATGCTCTACAGCTCTAGTTAATTTAATTCCAAGCTTGGGTAGAGTAATTTGGCCATTTTGAAGATATCATATCTATGATAAATTATATACTTCTTCTATCCCAATTTAGAGGTAAAGTTTGTTGAGAGATTTTTTACGTCAATATAATCAATACCAAGATGATAACTTACTTGCTTAGATATAATGAGATTTAATGTAGATTTCTTTTAAAAGAGGGTTCCATTTTTGTAATCTTAGAAAGAGAAATTGAACTCTCATTTGTGGAGAAAGGGAGTTTTGGATGACGGAGGAATAGTTAAATGCTATAACATTAGGGGCAGATCAATTCACACAATAAGGTGGGCAATTACGCACCATGAATTGGGAGGAAAAAATTTAGTAGTGCTAAAAATCTTATTTATAGAAGAAATAATGTAAAACTGTAAATATATAGAAATTTTGCCCACCATGATTTTGAAACTTTTTTTGCTCTTGCATCAAATATTGGATGCCTTATTTATAGATCGGGGTTTCAATGACTAAGTGAGTTTTAGATATTGGAGGAATAATTATATGCTTGACATCAGGGCCGGATCAATTCACTGAATAAGATGGTGGGCAATTAGCAACAGTGATTTGGAAGGAATTTTTTGTAGCGGTGTTAAAAAAATCTAATTTATAAAAGAAATAATATAAAGGTGTAAATATATATAAAGTTGCGCCTTATTATTTTTTCTTTTTCTTTGCATCAAATTTTGTCCACCATATTTATAAATTGGGGTTTAAATGACTAATAGTAAATCTTTGGCCACATTGACAAAATATTATGGCTCTGCCGCTGCTCGATATCCAAAGAATTTTCTTTCACTGTTATGGTCGTTCATGCATTTGCATTGTATTATATTCATGACATACTTTCCTTTTAGTTAAAGTATTATTTTTGATGTTTAGTTGAAATGGCAATTTATCTATATGTCTTAATGTTACAAGTCATTGATGGATGTTCTTAAGAAATATTATCTTCTTGCTAATGCATCTTAATATGTTTGTAAGAAATATGTGTGGGTGAGTATTAGGTAGTTATACTTTTCTTTTCTGGTTATCTTAGTATGATTTCATAAATTCCATTTGAATGACCACTATTTGCAAAATAGTAACATATTTACATCGATATTGTACTTTATCAAATTTCTCAAATTCAGACGGATTATGGTCTTACATCATATTGAAAATCTGCTGTTACTTAAGCTACTTTTCCCTCTCCCTACATTTTTTCTGACAACATAGCACTTTAATATTAACAGGAGAGTTTTAGTTCTTTGACGGCGTTGGATGGGAAAACTGAGCTTCAAATGATCTCCTTCCAAGCTCCAAAGATCAGGTTGCTTCGCAGCTTCTCTGTTGAAGGGAGTGGAGGAATTCAGGTATATATGATCGTTAATCTATTATAATGTCAAATGCCTCTATAGATTCTATCCACTCATCATGTTTAAGTAATTCTCTATTTCTCTTTTGTTATGGCTGCGATAGCACATGTTGTGGCTCTAAGCTTCCTCCACAATTTAAGTCACGTACATGTTTGCCATTTCTTATAAATATAGGTTTCCCTCTCATTTCACATAATCTTATGGGATTAAATTTCTCATATTTCAACTAGTCAAAAACAATTCCTACCTTGCATTCCTTATGCGCATAGTGGACTCGTGGACTAGTGGGATGCCAAGATTCTTTAATTTGACTTATGTTTATTGGACTGTCACTGATTGTGTTAAAATGGCCTATTTTCTTTTTTGTTTTCTTCCTTGTGAATAAAGAGCTTTGTATTAGTATCTTTATTGCTTATGCTGCAGACTTGAGAGCTGAGAAAGTTCTTTGCCTCAATTTAATTATTTCTCAAGTAACCATAATATTGTATATATGCTTACAACTCTTCTTTAGATGTACAATATTAATGTGGTAATATTCTCTCTTTGTTATATTTTTCTCAACAAATAATAATGTCTAAAAAGCAGGCGATGGGGTGCAACCCATGTACAAGGAAATATACCCAGGAAAGGATAATGAGAAAGATGTCTATACTAGATACTACTGTGTTATCATCCTTGTTCCGGGATGGCTCTCCCTTTTGTTGCCTTTTTATTTTTTAAATATACTTTACATATAAAAAAGTCTATTCTAGATACTTTAAAAACTATCCCTTAAAATGTATGAGTGGCCACTCAACTTCCCAGTTCCAAGCAATGTTCTAAAAGAGGCGGGCGGCAGGAGGAGCCTAGCGCCTAGGGGGCCTAGGCGGAATTTTTTATTTTAAGCTAATTTTAATATTTTATCTTACATTTATCCAAACAAAATAACAATATAAATCAAAACAATCTATAATAAAGATAATAAAGGCCTTTGCTTAAAGTTCAAACACATTTATATTGCCAATGTCAAAGTTCAAACACAAACATGCAATTGTTGAAAGTTCAAACATATTTTTAACGTATTAGTTTTATTCATAAACAAGATTGCTATTAAATAATAAAATTTAAAATTTCAAGAATTCAATTCAATATTAAAACTTAAGAAACTAAACATAAATTTAAGAATTATATTGAATTAAACTAAATATTACAAATGTATCATCATTTATATAATTTGAAGTTGGTACAAGTTCAAAAAATTACAACTACAATAAAATTATCCATTTTGACTTGATATTGTTCACTTTTTGTTGTGATTTGATATGCTACAACTTGATGAATATGGTAAATCATTAGAAAAATAAATATATCAATATCTGTTTTGGATAGTTATTAAAATAAAAAAAACTCTTCGCGTAGAGCCCGCCTAGGCCCCGCCTAATTTTCTGGAGAGATTTTTTTTGCCACCTTGGGCCTAGGCGGGGGCCCTAGCGCCTAGGCGGGGCCTAGGCGGACTTAGGCGGGGATTTTTAGAACATTGTTCAGGTTGTGCACAACTTCCCAGCACAAAAAAGGTACTTACAACTTTCACCCATACCCTCAGCAGAAACTAACACTCAGATGCTCTTCTCATTGAAAAAACACTGAATCCACCAATCCCAAGCATTACATGATACATTTCATTGAGGTACCGACCCCTCTGTTCCTTCAAAATGCCTCCTACTATGTTTTAACCACACAAATCAATAGACCTCCACAGGAAGAGAGGCGTCATTTCCCAACCTTCCACCTACTACTTCTGTAGACAACCTCCTTTGCTACAACACTTCGAAAAATCCAAGATCAACCAAAACATGACATAGTGAATTCTGTGTAAAGGGAAACAGAAGGGCCGACAATTTCCTTACGATAGGGGAATGTAGTAAAATCGGTTCTCATCTCTTCATCACATCCACAAAAATAGCACCAGCTAACAATAGTTTTAACTCTGTTGAATTATCAATAATATGCTATTCATAGCCTCATAGGTGCACAACAACCTAAAGGTGCTACTTTTGGAGCCACCTAGTCTTCAAAATGGCTTCCATGGGAATTTGTGGTCCTAAACAAGACTGTGGCGGACTGTACCCAGAAAAAGATTGTAATGAACTCGCCATTGAAGAAAGGGATCCCTCAAATGATTCTCTTTAACAGTCCGTCTCAGGATTGACAGATATATACCAGCCGTGGTGAAAATTAATTGAATCCAATTCACAGCTCTTGGGATCCTTGGTTGTGAACTTGAGTCTTGATGTATAATCACACTTGAAAATATGTTAGAAATAATTGTCAGCAAAATAAGCTTCAAGCGGTAGCCAAAACTTGAGTTCTGTAACATTTGCTAGTGATACCAAATTGAGATTGGCCAAATTTGGTTACATGGCTAGGATGTTAGGCACTGAACAAAACTTTCATCCTCCATGATATCTATAAAGGATTTAAATATTGTATCTACGTGAAATTTCTTGGTTCCATGAACTGAACATATCTTACGATTTCAGGTTAACTATATAAATTTTACTTGTGGGCTATATCCATATTTAGGATTTTAATGTGAGCTTGGTTCATGTTCGTGCAATTTGTAAAAAATTGCAAGTGAAGCAATCTGATATCGCAGATCCATATTTGTTATTTAAATACCAGATGTGTTTTTCATGGTAAGAGTTTGGATCTGTTTACCCCTTTCCTCTACAATGTGATTGTAAAGTCTCTCCAAGGAATCTCTTACACTCTGTTTCTGAGTTTTGAACAGAAAAGAAAAGAATAGAAAACTTAAATTAGAAAAGAAAAGAATAGAAAACTTGAAGTTCTGAGTTTTTAATAGAAAATTTAAAATTGAGGACCTGAGTTGTGATTTAAAATTTATTATATTAAAAGTTGAGGATAATATGAGAATTATAAAAATATTACTTATTTCAATTTCTTTTCCGTCCAAATCAGGCCAATTTTGGACGGAAAACTTTGGCAGGAAAAGTGGCCAAGTTTTCTATCCATTTCTTTTCTTTTCCGTTTATTAAAAAACTCAGAAACATAAGAATTAGAAAGAAAACTTAAATTTCCGTCAATTTCTTTTCTTTTCTGTCCATTTTAAAACTCAGAAACAGAGCGTTAAAGTATATTTAGGAGAGATCTGGAATTACTCTCTAAGATCTCGCAAATTTTCCCCAAGGTTTCTATCTCATTGGAAATCCCAATCTAAAGTACCTGAGAAATCTTTCATAATATACCTGGAAGGACTTGTGATCTTTTATGCAAACGCAGGAGAGACCTATCTGGAGTCACTCTTACTCACCAATTCCACATCATTTTTTATTCTAAATTATATTTAATTAAATTTCATGTCAGATATAACTATTGTATGTTAGCAATTTTTGATGGAGTGGGTCGACTGTGAAAGAAACTTTTGTTCAATGGTTTGATTAAACAAAAGTTTGGTACATGATTTAAAATCTTGGTATAAACCGTATAGTTCACTTAATAAGTGATGCAGTTTTCCGGAAATGTGAAGTAGAAGGAAAAGCAGTGAGGAATAAAATGAGCAGCCAGAAATCTGATTTTGTTTTTCTATCTTGCTGCTTATATCTCAGTTGTGGTTCTCCTAAATTGCCAGTTGGCATAAAGATGTAAAGATAATTAGAAACCACTTCTGCGGGATTTCTTACACTGCTTTATTTTGCACTAATTTATGTCTTTGACAGCCTGTTCGTCTTTCTTGTCCTGATTTCTGTTTTCAAAATATGTATACAGGTATTGGATTTCGCTCTGTTCCCGAAACCAGAATTTGACCTGCCTATCTTCTGTGCCAATTTTTTCACCTCTGCTAACACGAACATTGTTGTGTTGTAAGCTATCTTCTTACCTAAAAATAGTTTATAAATGTACATGTCAATAAAAGAAAGAGCAACCTTCGTCTCTTCTTTTTGATGAAAAATTGTATTTGTAAAGGCACCAGGGGTGCTACCAATGTACAAAAAGAGCTGCGAGAAAGCAAGAAAACACCCACACCACCTAATGACAAAAACTACCTCATCTCCAAAAGACTAAATTCGGACAAACATCAACAAAAGCAACCACTCTTCAAAATCTCTAAAATTCCATTCCCGCTAAAGGACCCACCATAAGCAATGAAAATCATGTCTTGTAAAGCATGCTACCTTTCTGAAACTCTCAGTCCTTTCCGAACACCCAAAAACTCCGCCACAGAGGTAGGCATCACCCACTCCAAACCCCATGAAGAGAATACCATTGATGAATGAAGACTCACAAAATCACAATGAAATAACAAATGATCAGCCGATTAACCACTAACATACCTCTCCTCCATAATGAATAATACATATTAATAACGAAGGGACCCGTTTCAGAAGATCAATTTCCAAGATTATTTAAAAAGTAATTTACTAGTTGCATGCATTAACAGGCAGAAAAAGAACAATTGTCGAAAGGCTTATAAAAAATGACATATATTTCCGCCTACAAAAGGAAGATCACCATAATGTGTTCAGATTGAGATATCAAATTCAATTCAAGGAAAATATAAGTAATCAAGTTTATAGCATTATATATTTATTATTCTCAAAGTTGGTACAAATTTCTTGTGCTTTATATAGTCATTTGATTAAAAAGAGATTTAAAAGACCCTGAAATTGGAAATATAAGACACAACAGGTGTTAGTAAGTTTGTGGGTGTTGAAACCAGCTGAGGCATAAGACACCTTTTACCCCTTGCAGCACCACGAGAATGTTAAGAACCACAATTTGTGGCTCTATATCTGTATAGAAAAGTTGCATACGAGTTCAAGTGTTTTGGTTCACATTTCGCTCTGAAAGAAGATGTAGTAAAGTTCCCCTAGAAGGTCTGTTGAGTGTTGACTTGTACACCCTGCAAAGACTGACAAATCAGCTTAAAGATTGATTGATTTACTTTATGAGGGACAAAATGACGAGTTTTGTGAGGTCTCACATGTTGGGAAAAATTCAATTGAGTACAACACGCAAGTATACGTGGTCAACAAGTAATAAAGTGAAAGTAGAGTATCGTTTTCACGAGGAATTATTTAATAAAAATTATAAAGTACTAACCTTTAACCAAATTAATTTTATTTAAACAGATGATTTAAGATGGTGAATTAAAATATTTAACAAAACTAATACTAACTACTATTAGTTTAAAATCAGATTATGAAGATTTACGATCACAACTTCACTTATTGTTTCACTTAAATTAATACACTTCCTATTAATTATGCTCACTATTATAACTGTTAATCAGAAACTCATTAGTATTTATAACCACCTTCCGATGCATTACAAACATATCAATCCAAATCCACAGTTGATAGAATTGAATCAAACACCCTAATTAACTAATTCACTATATCTCTGAATTACAATTAAAGAGGATTTAAAGCACAGGTACCCTTATCGGGTTATATGTGGTGCGTAGGTATATCTCTATCCTAAACACAAATCATGAATTTCATCGCCATGCAGAAAACACAATCACATGCTATTATGATCAGATTTAAATTTATAATCCGTTTGTCAATTTCATATAGATTATCACGTTAATTGTTGATCAGACAATTAATCAATTAAAACAAACCATAATAGACAATCCCATAATAGGTAATAATAAATAACAAGGAAGCATATCAAAATAAACTACACAATAAGATCCATTATAATCTTGAAATAGAATTTAGTTCATAATTGAAATAAAATCCATAATCCACAATTGATAAAGCATTCAAAATACAAAGTAAAAGATAAGGAAGAGAGTAGACTCTATTGAAATCCTGGACTCTCCTTCAGCTCTTGCCTTGGATCCTTCGCGCTTTCACAATTGCTTCAATCTCCAAATCTCCTTTTCAAACTAGGGTTTAAGTCCTAAAGCTAATCTCTCTAATCCTTGTGATCTCTCTTTTATATCCCCTCAACACGTCTTTTAACCCTCCTTAAAGTCCTTGAAACCAATCAGCCAAACCATTCCTTCTCGGACTCGACTTCTGAAACGCTGCAAAATAGTTCTCTTTCTTCCCGACGAATCCGCCGCCAGATTCAATGTACTGGAGGAATCCACCCCGGGAAATTCACTTTCTAAATTGGCCCCGACGGACTCATTACACTAGGGAATCAGTCTCGGCGGATTCATCAGACCAAAAATTACAAAAATGCCACTAAACTCCAATTTTACTGTTTTGACCCTCCGAAGCCGTTTCATACAAAACACAAGAACAAGTAACAAAACACTAAAAATACTTAAAGTAAGTAAAGAATTAAGCTCAAATGATGTTCAAATTGTAGGTATAAAACCCACTCATTAAATACCCTCAAACTTAAGACTTTGCTCGTCTTCAAGCAAAAACACAAAAAAAAATAATAAAAAAAATAAAAATAAACAAACTAACCCTACTACATGAATGCATATGCATGATCTACTGCCTAATATGCCTATGAACCCAATAAATCAGTATGATGTCTAGCAACAGGCCTTAAGATACCACTACGATACTCAAACAGGATATCCAATCAAGTCAAAGTCCATAACCCTAACCAGTCAGTCAATCTAAACACGTCATCAACCATGTTGTGCGTGTGTGCTCATTAACCATTCTAACCAACCACAGTTCAAGATAGTCACATAACAAACTTCTTAGAAGGAAAATTTCAGTTCCAATTCAATTACTTCTGTGAACATAACAATTTCGGTTAAATCAATGCAATTACCAAGTCTAGGGGTCTCTATTGAGGCTTATTCCTACTTTTATTCCATCACGAGTGCGTTTTATGCTCCATCCCGCGAGTACAGCTGACTGTGCAATATCTGACTCTCTTAGGCTTTTCAGAGCTACCCATTTAGCGAACTTTCGACCAACAATTCTCAAACCAGATGGTTTTAGGGCGTTGGGTGTAAAGACATTCCCTAGGGCTTACTTGTTCGAGTAACAAAGGCCACAAAACCAAACTAGTCAATGTATTTATTCATATATATATAATTTTCTGGATTTTTTTTCCTTATACCATTTTTCTATTTTTTTCATATATATCTCTTATATTTCCCTAAACTCAACTTTTTACCTTATTTTAAACCTTTACTGCCAGTTCACTACTTTCCTTAAATTTTAACTAAGATTTTCCCCTCAAAAACAAATTATGAAACCCTTGAACCAAGTTGATTAAAACATTTAAACCTTAAATGTTAACCAGTTAACAAAAGTTTTAGACATGCTCAAATTTTCTTCTTGATTAAAATAAGAACTAGCATCAATTATCAATACTGTTCAATTTAACATGCAAAACCAATCTTATTAATGGCCTAGCTAAATTCAAACCAATCAATTGCTTAGATTCATGCAGCATTCTATATGCCAACACTCGATGCAAAAGAAAATATTTTTGTGAGTTTTAAATTTTTACTTTTTTTTAACTGAAATATGCCTACAATATGCAAAAATAACTAACCAATACAATGTATGTGAACTATACAATTATGTAATGCAATATGATCCACCCCCAATCTCAAATTGAACAATGTTCTCATTGTTTATAATATAAAGAAATGAAAACTGAGGACTTCCTTGACTGGTCAAGCATCATGCTTAACCTCCTCATGATCAATGTTTGGTGGTGGATAAACCGACAATGGCTAAGGCTCAGAAAACTTTTTTGTAGCTGCATTCGGATTCATTCTAAGATCAACGTTCTAAAAGGCGCTAGGTGGGAGGCAGGCAACCGCGGGAGGCGGGCGACCGGGGGGCCTAGGCGTGATTTTTTATTTTAAGTCAATTTTAATATTTTATCTTACATTTATCCAAACAAAACAATAATATAAAGCAAAACAATCTATAATAAAGATAATATAAGTCTTTGCTTAAAGTTCAAACCAATGTTCTAAAAGGCGCTAGGCGGGAAGTGGGCGGCCAGGGGGGGCCTAGCGCCTAGGCGGGATTTTTTATTTTAAGCCAATTTTAATATTTTAACTTACATTTATCCAAACAAAACGATAATATATAGTAAAACAATATATAATAAAGATAATAAAGGCATTTGCTTAAAGTTCAAACACATCCATATTGCTGCTAATGTCAAAGTTCAAAAATAAATATGCCATTGTTCAAAGTTCAAACATATTTTTAACGTATTAGTTTTATTTATAAATTTATAAACAAGATTGCTATTAAATAATAAAATTTAAAATTTCAAGAATTTAATTCCATATTAAAACTTAAGAAACTAAATATAAATTTAAGAATTATATCAATTAAACTAAATATTACAAATGTATCATCATTTATATAATTTGAAGTTGGTTCAAGTTCGAAAAATTACAACTATAATAAAATTATCCATTTTGACTTGATATTGTTCACTTGTTATGATTTGATATGCTCTGACTTATATTATGAATATGGTAAATCATCGATATATATATATATATATATATATCAAGATCTGGTTTGGGAAGTTATTAAAATAAAAAATATATCTTCGCATTCAGGCCCCACCTAATTTTACGGAGGATTTTTTGCCGCTTTGAGCCTGGGTGAGGCGCCTGGGGGCTAAGCGGCCAGCGAGGCGCTGAGGGGGCCTAAGACCTAAAGTGGCGCTAAGGGGCCTAGCGCTAAAGTGGGGGCCTAGCGCCAAAGGAGATTTTTAGAACAAATGGTTCAAACACATATCCATATTGCTAATTTCAAAGTTCAAACACACAAACATCTGATTGTTCAAAATTCAAACATATGTTTAACGTATTAGTTTTATTCATAAACAAGATTGCTATTAAATAATAAAATTAAAAATTTCAAGAATTTAATTCAATATTAAAACTTAAGAAACTAAACATAAATTTAAGAATTATATTGAATTAAACTAAATATTACAAATATATCATTATTTATATAATTTGAAGTTGGTACAAGTTCAAAAAATTATAACTATAATAAAATTATCCATTTTGACTTGATATTGTTCACTTCTTGTTGTGATTTGATATGCTACTACCTGTATTATGAATATGGTAAATCATTAAAACAATAAATATATCAAGATCTGGTTTGGACAGTTATTAAAATAAAAAAAATCTCTCCGCTTAGACCTCGCCTAAGCTTCATCTAATTTTCTGGAGGAATTTTTTTGCAAACCTTTCCGCTTAGACATCGCCTAAGCTTTGTCTAATTTTTCTAGAGGAATTTTTTGCCGCCTTGGGCCTAGGTGAGGCGTCAGGGGGGACTTGATGAGGCGGGGCCTAAGCGCTAAAGCTGGGCCAGGCGTGGGGGGGCTAGCGCGCTTAATGAGCGCCAAAGGGGGGCCTAACACCTAGGCGGACCTAGGCGGGGATTTTTAGAACACTGTCTAAGATGGAGATAATTGATTCAATTCAATGACAAATCCGTGCAATTCGTGAAGTTGATGGAGAAATACTTGCCCAATTTACCCAATTTGATGAATCCGTTCAATTACTTGGACAACCAATTCGTGAATGTGAGCAAGTTGTATGTATGTGATTTCGTCCGATAAAAGGATATGAGTGATGGCATGTTGCAAGTAGGGTAGTGTTAGTGAATTTGGGTGTACTGAGTTCGGCCGAGAAAAGGTGTGGAGGTGTGGATGCGTGCGGAGCTTAATGAATTTGGTTGATAGATAGGAGAGGTGTGATGGGTTTGATTCGGGGGTTAAGGTGCTTGTTGTTCAAAGTTGGTATGAGAAATAGATATGTTAGATCGACTGGAGAAATGATTTTGTAAAACTGAGATTCGACGAATTCATCGGGGCGGATTTAGTGTTCCTTGGAATCCGTCGGGGCGGTGTTGGACAGAGAGGTAGGTGCCGGGGCGTAGACTGTATTCGCTGGGGGCGAACTGGGACAGAGGCATATCCGCCGGGGTGGCTTCCCCAGGCTATATTAATTCGCCGGGGCGGATTCATCCTTTTTATGAAATTTTTTTTTCTTGCTTTTTTTGCAGTCTGCGTCTGCTTCACACTTGGGTACTTTCCCATGCTTCCATACTTTTACCTAGCTTTCTTCTCTATGCTTTCCACATGTATGTTACAATCCCAATTACCTGTAATGAGAATAATTGACGAAGATTTGATCGAGCCTTTCAGAGATTGTTCATGAAAACTATTATTGATTAAATTCTATCCTAAGAATAAATACTAACTACTCTGAATTGAAAAATGAAACTATAACAAATTGAAAATAAGATGATGATTGGGTTGCTTTCCATCAAGCACTTGATTTAGAGTCTTTCAGTCTGACTTTGTATCCAATCCCTTTTCGATAATTGAGCAACCCTCCATCCATCAGTAGCAATGTAACTTTTGAGAGATTCCCAACTGAAAGGGCCATTGATTCCAAGTCACCCAGCATGCTCTTGTTAGATAAATTCTTCTTTAAAACCTTCAAGTAGCTAGGTTTTTGCCCAATTGTGTCTGTGAATAGATTATGGTGTTGAAACGTTTCAAACACAATTGACTCTTCCTCATCCTACTATGGCTCCAAAGTTATACTAGCTCTCATGTCATATACAGCTTTGCCGAACATGACTACCAATTGGGCACGGAATTGTAAAACTGTCCGGATCCTCAATCTTCGTTGGAGACGGCACATGGGGCACTAATAGAATCGGCTCATCTTCGTTGGAACTCAAAGTTAGATCTTCGCCTACCTTCTTTTTCTGATCTCCACTTGTCTCCTCTCTTTCAACCTTTACACTTTTTATCTCATCCGGTTGCAGATTTGTTTCGGGCACTCCATCAGTCTCGTGAACCATGTCCATCAGATTTGTTGATTAGCTGTTCCATTTCGCAAGATTTAGACTCGACAACTCCTGACTAATCCTCATCTCCTCACTTGAAGCTATTAACTTGGATAGAAGTTCCTCCAAGTTAAACTTTTTTGTTCTGTTGAGTAGGAGCTTGATCCTAAAATTCTAGAGTTGGACTTGATTATTATAGCTCCTTGAAAAATCCGGATGGTACCCCCAATCTTGATGATAATTGTTGAGGTAGGCATAATTGTTGGGGTAGTCACCGTCATATTGTACCGACTCGAAACTGATGGCGCATTGATGACTTAGATGATTTCCAACACAATAATCACAAATAACCGCTACACTTTGAATACGCTGTGTTGTTAAAGCGTCAAACTTCCTTGAAAGTGTCTCTAACTGTGCTGACAATGCATAAAGTGTCTCAAGTCCATCAATTTTCGCTACCCTTGGCTAAGTCATTCTTGAATAGGGCCACTGATAATTAAATTCAGCCATGGTACCTGAAAAGGAAGAGAAATAAAATAATAAAAAAATGTTTAAATTAAGACTAATTTGATTGAAATTAATATTGGCAAAAATTATTAAACTAATTCCCCGACAACGGCGCCAAAAACTTGTTGGGCAAAATCCAATTGAGCATAGCATGCAAGTATACGTGGTCAACAAGTAATAAAGTGAAAGTAGAGTATCGTTCCCACGAGGAATTATTTAATAAAAATTATCAAGTATTAACCTTTAACCAAATTAATTTTATTTAAACAAATGATTTAAGATAGTGAATTAAAATATTTAACAAAACTAATACTAACTACCACTAGTTTAAAATCAGATTATGGAGATTTAAGATCAAAACTTTACTTATTGTTTCACTTAAATTAATATACTTCCTATTAATTATGCTCACTATCAGGAACTCATTAGTATTTATAACCATCTTCCGATGCATTATAAACATATCAATCCAAATCCACAGTTGATAGAATTGAATCAAGCACCCTAATTAACTAATTTACTATATCTCTATGTGAATTACAATTAAAGAGGATTTAAAACACAGGTTCCCTTATCGGATTACATGCGGTGCGTAAATTTATCTCTATTCTAAACACAAATCATGAATTCCATCGCCATGCAGAAAACACAATCACATGCTATTATGATCTGATCTAAATCTATAATCCGTTTCTCAATTTCATATAGATTATCACGGTAATTGTTGATCAGACAATTAATCAATTAAAACAAACAATAATAGACAATCCCATAGTAGGTAACAATAACTAACAAGGAAGCATATCAAAATAAACTACGCAATAAGATCTATTATAATATTGAAATATAATTTAGTTCATAATTGAAATTAAATCCATATTTAAAATACAAAGTAAAAGATAAATAAGAGAGTAGAATCTGTTGACGAAATCCTTGACTTTCCTTCAGCTCCTGCCTTGGATCTTTCGCTTTCACAATTGCTTCAATCTCCAAATCTCCTTTTCAAACTAGGGTTTAAGTTCTAAAGTTAATCTCTCTAATTCTCGTGATCTCTCTCTTTTATATCCCCTCAACACGTCTTTTAACCCTCCTTAAAGTTCTTGAAACCAATCAGCCAAACCAATCTTTCTCGGACTCAACTTCTGAAACGCAGCAAAACAGTTCTCTTTCTTCTTGACGAATCCGCCCCGGTGGATTCAATGTACTGCAGGAATCCGCCCCGGTAGATTAATCAGACCAGAAATTACAAAAATGCCACTAAGCTCCAATTTTCTTATTTTGACCATCCGAAGCAACACAAGAACAAGTAGCAAAATACTAAAAATACTTGAAGTAAGTAAAGAATTAAACTCAAAAGATGTCCAAATTGTAAGTATAAAACCCAGTCATCATCACACGATCTCGATCATCTTGTCAAAAATTTGGCTCTAAAGTTTGACACATAATAGCATTTTATACCTGATTATTGCTGTTGAATTAAAGCCTGTATATCCATCTTGCATCAGGACTCGGGAAACTTTTTTAAATTTCTTTTGTTCATGTACCAGCTTTCTCCATCTCCACTGCAGGTGTGCACTGCCTGCATGATTTGTCCCATATTAACTTCCATCCTCACCCGCCCTTAACCCAATCCACCACATAACCCGAGGAACCTTAATATTGACTGGTGTCTTTACGCCTTTACGGTTATTTGACTCCTCTGTTTTTCTCTATAATCACTTTTTATATCTTATTTAATCTATTATATATGTTGTTATTTTTTACAATTATAAGTTTAAAGTTCATTAACAATTTCCCTTTTTTTCTTACGCTTCACTTGTTCATTGACAAGAAGTTTTTGAAAGAGTTATAAGCTTGGAATTATAATTGCTGCTATTCTATGATTTGTTTTGTAAAGCGTTTAAGACAGAGCAATTTCTTTTCTTTCTTTTTTTAAGAGAAAGAAGTAAATGTGGCCTGAGTTTGACTTTCTGATAACTACTAGTAAACATTAAGAGGGTATTTAAGATAAAGTTTTTTCGATCATTGGTTGATGAATGAAAAGTACATGTCAAATCAAGAAAATTTAGTTGACTTTCCTTCTGATTGCAAAAATTCTATTTTAAGATCTGCACATGTGAACTGCTTATAGTACTCATTGTTTGCCATATTTCTTTCTCCACTTTCTACCGCCTCAGCAGTTTTTTCAAATGGCCTGGAAAACCAGAAGAGAGTGATATATATACTGTGATTAAGAAATATCTTTAACATATATCATGTTCAAAATGCGGCCTTTATTTCGGAAGGTCGTTCTTTAACTTGGTATCGGTTTCGGGCAATACGCTAGTTAGGAGCTTCAAAAATGTTTTAAAAAATTATAAAAAAATTATAAATAATAAGAATAACAAAAGATAATCAATTAAGTTCATAAAAACACTATCTAGTACATATAATACTATCTAAATGGTAAAATAGTCATCTCGCAGACGTGTGTAATGCTACATTGGATAAAAAGTGAACAATAAATTCTTAAGATATTTTCAAGTTATACTTAATTTGGTAGTATATAGGTACAATTTTTTTAATTAATATGTATAAAAAATATATTTTTTTGTTTTCAAGTAAAATGGCTACAATTTTTTTTATGCTCTAGTTAACTTGGGTACTATATAGTATGTATAATTGTTTTTTGCTAAGTAGTTTTAGTATAATTTTATAAATTGTAGTTAACTTGAATACTAGTTTTACTTTGTTTTATTTTTTTAATACGAATTTAGGTAGTAGTTAAAATATATTAAATACAATTTTTTTGTGTGTGACGTTTCTCCCAGTACGCTGAAATTTCTCCGCTATTTGGTCCGAAAGTTCTGCAATGCCGATATGCCAAAATTTTGACAAAACTTACCCTATACATGAATAATCACTGATTTTCCGACTCGTATCAAGGTTGTGATTTGGCAAGCGATGAAACCGCACCGATACGCCTTTGAACCGTGACATATATATGCTTCTCTCTATACGTCTTGTTTTCTTATATTTATTTTTCTTGGGAAAGATGAAGAATGCTTTCTTACCTTTTCTTCTGTATTATTATTATTATTACTGTTACAAGTTCTCTTCGTCTTCTTCAATGTTGTTATTGTTTGTATTTGTGTTATTTTCTTTTATAGTTTCCTCAATTTGAGCTTGTGGGTTACTTCTTTTGATAGGAGTTTCGTATTGTTTGTCACAATTATACGTTCTGGATTTGGAGAAAGAAATAAAATATATGTATATTCTTAATTTTTATTCGCGCAAACTATATGATTTGGAAGTCTATTAAACATTTTAATAAAAAATCGTGGATTCTTTAGAAAGTTTTTGCGGAGCCTTTGAATGTTAAACTTATATCCGCTAATTTTCTATAATTTTAGATTATTTGATTACTGAGTACTCCAGGGCTTGGATTTTAAGCCTGTTTTTTTCATTTGTAGGGACCTTAATCCTTTGCATGACGTCATTAATAACGAAGATTACAAGAACAAGTACTACAAAAGCTTAATTCCCCTTGGCCTCAAGTATACTGAGGTATGTGATAGGCTTACTACTGCTACAGTATGTACGGTCGCAATGAAATTAAATCTTAAGTGACTTGACCACAGATTTTGTGCAGCTTTTACCTTGGGGAGGAAAGATTAGTAGTGAATCTTTGAGATTTTTCTCACCGATAGTTATTTGGACAAAGTTTTCTTCAAGCCAGAACAATCATAATATTTTATATTCTGCATTCATGGATTACTACAAGGTACAAAACTTATATTAAATATGCAGCTTACTAGATGTCATGTATTTTGTGTTCACTATATTATATATCCTATTTCAAGTGACTTATAACTGAAGTATATACATTCTTGTTTTTATTGTCACAACCTTTTGTTAAACCTTCCAGGCATGGCTTGAGCTGATGGACCATGCTGCAGAGGAAATGGATGCTTCTCGAATCAGTTGCAATCGAGCAGCGCAGCATAGGTATCTAACTTGGAGAGAGGAAAAGGTGGGTACTTGTTTGCTTTATAAATTTTGCGCATTAATGGTATCATGTTTGTCACGCTCTTGTTTCTAGTGAATAGGGTGGCAAAATTTTATTCGGCCAATCTACCAATCAATAACCATGCATATAAATGGTTATTCATTTATCACATGGTTTAGAAATGGTTAACCTTTAAAAATATCCAAACTATAAATGGGTTGACAACAGTTTGCAAGTGGCACACCATAGGTTATATGGATATCAGGGAAAACCCACTTCCAATTCTCATTTTCATTAAATTTTCTAGTCTAATACATAACACATTAACTGTAACACCCCAAACCGATATAGGCCCGAAGTGCTATACGGCGCAAGCCCAAAGGCCCACAAGGCAACAAAATCAATAACGCGCATCCCAAACAAAACAACTCAACAATAATCTTAACTTAGAACCCAACAATAAATATATTTTAAATCAATCTAAATAAAATACCAATAAATACCACATTCAAATAACGGAGACGCAGCTCCTCGAAACTAGGAGTTTTATCAAAATCTATCAACAAAAGAAATAGTATCTAAACTAAACTCCAGCTATTCCAAGCGTATCAAATAAGTGCTTAACCTTCAACGATGGGACCTGTAAAAATCTGTAAGGGGGTGAGCGATGAAGCCTAGCAAGTAGCAATCCTCCCTATCTAGCCGAATCAAGTACAATTTACAAAACACTTTTTCAAAATAATTTTTTGTTCAATAACAATAGTACATAAACTTTCAAAACTAAAACAATTCAAAAACGATTTCAATGTATATCATATATCCTTGAATCCACAGCCTTAGCAACTAAGGTTACAATAGTCCTATAACATGGGCACATGGCCTAAAATTTCGATAACGTCAATGATACGTTCCCTACTAAGGTATCTATAAAAATACACGCACCCCGAAGGGCATTTAAAAGGTGTGCGCTTTAGTAGGTCCTGTATTAGCTCCGGAACTAAACGTAATCAATAACGGGTTCTATACATAGTCAGACTGAGTATTTCAAAATCTTTTCTCAATATTATCGATATTCTAAACGATAATTTTTCACAGTTTGAAATCATATAATCTCATTTCACAGTTCAAAAATAAATACTTGATCCGAATTTTGAATAAACGAGCATAGCATTTTAATTTAAATGGAAGCCTTAAATAAAATATAACGAATTTTGAAACCTTACATTTAGGCATCCGAATAATTAATAAGACATACATATAAATAACGATAAATTTTAAAATCACTAAATAGTTCGGAAAGCCTCTTACCTCGGTATTGAGAAACATGAAATTAAAAGCGAACAAGTCCTAAATATAACATTAGAACAAATAAAAGTCATTAGGATACAATATCCTAACTCAAACGTATTTTAATTTTATATCTAACACACTCTAATATTTAATATTTGTTTATTTATTTATAATACAATTGTATTTAATTAATATATCTGAAATTATAATAATTTAGATACTATAACTCTAAAATTAAAAAATAAGTATATTTTGTTATTAGTCTATAATTTATTCTGTCAATATATATATACATAACCTACTGAATGCAAAGTACAAATACATATATATGCACATAACTATCAACAGTAACATGGTTGCCATTCCAGAACATATATTATCTATATTTATATATCTACATAACTTTTAGATTACCTATTTACACCATGTAATCACACACATAGATAATAGACATCGAATATCTCCTACACACAAGTACCCATGTATATACTTACAAGCATGCAAGTTAGCTTATAAAAATACAACGCACGCCAATAGTTACAAAATCTGAAATCCTATCCTGACTGAAAATTTCGCACGCAAGTACTGAAAAATTATATACATATACGGGTAATCTGTTATTAATATTTCACTCCACAAAATATATACATATATACGGTTTAAAAAAAATATCCAATCATACATATGAATCAACTTATATATGAAGAAGAGTTTTTTTCTTTTCTTCTCTGTTCTGCAGTACTCCAAAGCCAAATAGTTTTTATGTTCTTTTCTTTCTTTCTAGTTGTTTAAATATATGTAATTCCTTTGTAAAATAGGTTACCAAGTAAAAAAGTCTTTTTTAAAATTAAAAGTTTGTTACAACTTAAATGACTTATCTTCTCCTTCTAGGTTTTAAATAAGTATAATTAATTATTAGTTACGCTTCTATTATCTAATTATATTATTTTATTATCTTTTATCTTTTTTTTAACCGAATATTACATTAACGCCACTGCAACCATCAGCCAGTACTGCCGCCACTGGTAATTATCTCTGGCAAGTTTTTGTTTATCATGTTATGTGATCTTTTTGATGATCACCTCCAAAGACTTTTCTGACAATGACCCTGGTGTCATCTCCAGCAATCACCTCCGGACCGCTCTCTTCTCTCCGTCACCTATTCTATAAAATTTTCAAGAAGGCACGGTATGTGAGAAGCATCTTATGTTTCTGCGTGAGCTGACCCCTAAAACATATCTGTTTTGAAAAATAACAAAATACCCTTTTGTGCTCAACATGGAAGGGAGTGTATTTTTTATATATTCAATTACACAAAACGACGTCGTATTTGTGTGAGAGCCACCCAATTATGCGGTGTCCCTCACCTCCTTTTTTGCCAATTTTGAAACTAAAAAGTTTTGCGTGCAACTTTGAAATAAAAATACAGTTTTGAATGTTTCTAATTATATAATTAAGGTTTGAATAAATGTGATATAGCAAAATCAACTGGACATAATTGGTTGATGGGCTGTTAATAAGATACTTAGATATATGGATTGTGCTGTTTTTTTGAAGAAAGATATATGGATTGTGTTTGTTGGGTATATATTGATAAAGTCGGTAAATGGGCTGGGTTGATGTAGTGTTTAAAATTGAATGGGTTATATATTTGGATAAAATAAATTCAAACCAACCAAATCCATTGCCACCCACAGGTGAATGTGTTTTAAATGAATATTTTCTTGTGAACTATAAAATTGATCCGTCAATTTTTGATAATGATGATATAATTAGAACATATGTTTCAGTTAAAAATGAAGTTTAGTGAGGAAACATTTGGAAGAATTTCCTGTAATGCGTGCAGAGTGAAGATAGTATTACCTAAAAATTTAGATTCAGGAAGTTACTTCTGAAGAAAATATGGTTGAAGAAATTCCCTCATTCAAGTCACTTATATGACCAATTATTTGCATTCCTTAATTTGAATTTAACTCACAATCACTACAAGCTAAATATACTTGGGTGCAATAATTGATAATCCTTGAATACGAAGAGCCAACTTCACGATTACTTGGCCAAAATCTCAACTAAAGATTATGCTAGTTCAGTTGTTTTTTATCATTCAGAAGTTAATAATTTCTCAAACACCAAGCGTTTACTAAAACTAATTGAATTTGGATCAACAATATTCTAGATGCTGAATTTCTTCAACCCTCAGTTGATTAATGCAGGTGTGCCAATTAAAATGACAGAATATTAAATCTATTGTTTATATTTTTTTTCTTCTATATATCTGTATCGTCCTTACCATTTTCTATTTAGATTTATTTTGCTGATGCAACTTCCGAAAGCAGGATCCAGGTCATCAACTTCTTAAAAAGTTAATTGGGGAAACTCGTGCCAAGGTATTATGATCTTTGAATTGACAATCACTTTTGTAACTAACTGTCCGCGAGCTCCGCCCGGACCAACTGGAGCTCGTTTAATGAGCCGAGCTTGAACAAGCTCTTTTGCCCGTTTAGTTAAACGAGTAGAGCTCAAATAACGGGTGTCCGGCTCGAGCTCGACTTGTTTAGGCTTAACTCGAGTAAGCTTGGCTTACTTAGCATTTAATTAATTATTTTTTCTTATTTTCATAATAATAAAGTTAAATGACTAGACTTGACTCGTATAAGCCCGGCTTGAGCTCGAACTTGACTCGTTACTAAGCTGGCCGAGTTCATAGACACCTAATCTTAGGATTGTTTAAAGCCCAGCTCGACTCGGTTAACTTTTAAACAAGTTCGAGCTCAACGAGCCAAAATCTGGCTCCACTCAGCTCATTTACAGCTCTAGCTATTCTTGTTCTCTACTGATTCACAATTCAGTTAACCTTTCCTTGGATGTGTAGGACTTGATGAGGAACTTCCTATTCAGTGGAATAAATGAGCTAGGAAGCAAAACATTTCTTGATTACTTTCCAGAGTACAAGAGTGAGGATGGGTCTGTAAATGCGAAGCGAAGTATCATTGGTAAATCATATGAAAAACGACCCTGGGATACGAAAGGAGAATTTATCGACAACAGTTATTAGATAACTCGTATGTAGAGGTTCTCTTTCTTTTCTTTTTTTAAATCTTTTCTTATCAATCTTCAATGGTTGTTATTTAGCATTTGGCCTAAATATGCTGTAAGATTAATTAAAATTTTGTTATGTGAAAAGCATAATTAAGAGCATTAAAGGGTCAACCTTTTCCTCCCTCACATTGTCTTGATATGGCTAATACTGGTTGTTTGAGTCTTGGAAGTGAAGTAGTGGTTTATCCTTTGTTTGGAAAAGGAAAAACTGAAAAAGCAAGAAACTTTTTGATACTTCATTACAGTTGCTATTTCAAAATAATAATATTTCTTGCCTTTATAATTACAAAGACAAGTGTACTGCTAGACACGTAATTCATACATTTTATTATCCTTAATTTTGTCCTTTTAATTATATTAATTTATTAAATTAATATGTTTTATTTTATTTTGTAGAATTTAATATTTGTTGCAATAAAGTCAAAATTTTGGTGATCAAACGATATTTAATGCTCTTATTCATGTAAGGAATATCCAAGAAGAATTCTGCAAGGAGAAGGAAAGAACTGGAACAATCTTGGCGTACAAGTCAAATCCAACAAGAGAAATGAAAGTCTATTTTGAAGATCTTTTTATCTAGAAGATCTCTTTGAGAAGTTGATTGCCATTAGGAAGTTGAAACTTACATGGAAAGGGAACAAACTAAATTATGATTCAAAGTTATTTTTCCTATAAATAGGTCTCTTGTTTTAGAGAGGGAGAATTAGGTATTGTGTTAGTTTAGGTTAGGAGTAGGAGTAGATTAAATCACTTCTCCATTGTACGTTCGTTGGATGATCGTTAATTAAAGAGAGTTTTTTTATTTATTTTTATTTATTTTTTCTTTATTTTAGTTAGTTTAATTATTTTTTTAATGTCTAGCTAATTTCTTTAATCTAGGATGAAGATGAAATTAAATAATTATTCATGATAATATTTTTCATTTCTTCTATTATTTATGCTTTTATGTTTAATTGATTTCGCCTTCATGTTTCGTTATTGAAATACTTTCGTTTTATAGCTCTTATGTGATTTTAAATTAATTAAGAGGTTTTGATAGATTATTGTTAAGATATGAGTTTTTCATAATCCATACTTATTCAAAGAAGTTTTGATGAGTTATAGTTAATTTTTAAATTTTCATAGTATATGTTTGCTCACGTTAATTGTAAATTACTAAATTAAAGGGAAGGGTGATCAAAATCATAGTTGAGTTATAAAAATAGAAGAGATTCAATTATATGTTATTTTTATTATCTAATAGATTCGGATTATTAGATTGTTTCCTCATTATTTGTTTTCATATTCTAGTTAATTAATTCTCAATCTTTATTTCTAATTCGCCTAAAATAAATATTAAGTAAATATTAAAATTAATCTAGTCTCTGTGGGTTCGACTTATACTTGCTAGTTCTTCAATTTGACATTGTAGAAAGCCAAGTGCCTATTATTTTTGAAATTACTTATATTTTGGAATTGAGGGACTACTGTCCATTTAAGGCACACACACACATGCTTGTCTTTCATCGCATTGGCAATCATTCAACTCCTTGAATGGAAGACGCAGATCGTCTTGAAGTTTCACCCGTATTCTTTTGAGGAATAGTTGACGTGTTATTTTGTCAGGGTTCGTCTAAGTTAAGACGAATAGAGCTACTGTTTCCAAATCTGATGTTTACAGATCCATCTGGATTTTCTGTAACATCTTCCAGTTGATGATTTGATTCTTGTACCCTTTTAGGCACTGCATCTTGCAGTGTCCAATTCTCTGGAATTACTATTTCATCCCACTTTAAAGTTTTAGGGATTGAAATATTAGCTTTCATAGGGTTGATCTGGTAAGAGATTGAATTATATGTTATTTTTATTATCTAATAGATTCGGATTATTAGATTTTTTCCTCATTATTTGTTTTCATATTCTAGTTAATTAATTCTCAATCTTTATTTCTAATTCGCCTAAAATAGATATTAAATAAATATTAAAATTAATCTAGTATCTGTGAGTTCGACCTATACTTGCTAGTTTTTCAATTTGACACTGTACAAAACTAAGTGCCTATTATTTTTGAAATTACTTATATTTTGGAAATGAGGGACTACTTGCTTCTGAGAAGTGAAATTAATAAGACTGTTTGTTTACAATTACCTTGCATGGGGTATTGGACTATTTGCACTTATTTGTAAGAGTTTAATATCTTTAAAATACTTCATTTGTTTTGAATTATATATCGACTTTCTAAATGTCAGTTTGAGACATTTTAAATTGACATGATTCATTTAAGTTTTGAAAACAATAAATCATATAATCAGTAGCACTTTCTAGGTAATTTATGATATTCATACTTGTATTGCCATAAACGAAATGAATTTATGTCAATTTTAAATTTGAAAATGTTTAAAATTGACTATTAGAAAGTTAATATTGATATTATAATATAGAATGGAGGTAGTATTTTTTTTTTGTCGTTGAATTAGTTTTAAGATGAGACTATTTTTATTTCTGAAGTCATTTATAGGTTGGCTAAACAATTTTAAGGGGAAAGTGAAATTAAATAGGATCTTCTAATCGAGATGTCAAATAGTCTTAAAGCATTCACAACAGTTTTCTTATCTCTATTCCTACACTACAGTGTTATTGGGTCATTCTGTAGGATAGAGATTCAATTTTTTCACTATCTACCCAACAGGTTCCTAATATTGATTCCTTAAATATTAAAATTTAAAAGTTAAAATTTGAAAGTTTCAACCTTCAAATCATGTTTTGAACGTTGTAACTATTTTTTATTTAAAAGTAATTGTTGTTTGAATTTAAAAATTACAATTATTTTAATTTAAAAATAGATATTGCTAGAAATCAAAATGTGCAACGATCATTATGTGTTTATGAGAACTAAAACAACATTATTTTAATTATAAAATAATAAAATTTATAATTAGTAGTAATATTTTTTACAAAAATGATCAAAATCAAAAGTTGACTGAGTTTTAATTTTTTTTATAGTTCTCTTTCTTCTCTTAATCCTCTGTTTAAAAAATAAAAATGAGTGAATTTGATAGGCATACCCAAATCAGCAATTAAGTGAGATAAGATCCTTTAACCAACATAAAATCGCAATAAATAGGGTGTAAAATGTCATTTTATATAAATAGGGAACGCGCTTTTGATTCCCTCACCTTGAGGAGTCAAATCATATATAGGGATTAAAATAGAGAATTATATAAGGATAAGGAAACTGTTGGATACTGATTTATTGATATATTCTTCAAATGTGGAGATAAAGAGTCTATTGAGGAAACTGCTGTGGATGCTCTTAGAAGTAAAAATAACGTCCTAATCCAAGGAGAAAAAAGTGTTTAATGATATTAAAGTAGTATAAATAAATATAAATAATCAAATTTGCAATAAACATAGGGTTTGTTCGAGTATTAATGACGGGCAGGGGCGTATGAACATAAGAGGCAGCATAAACAACTGTCCATGTTGATTTTTTTTATAGGCATAGGGGTAGGGCAGATATATAAATTAATAAATTTAAGAGGGCATAATTAATGAAATAGTTAAATTTATAGTGGACATTTTTTTATTATAAACTAATTCTGAATACAAGTATAAAAAATCTTCTTAGTTGGTGAATTCTTAGAAGTATTTTTTGTATAGTTTTTAGTTTTGAATGTTCATTAGTGTGTGAACTGTGAGGGATTGTTTGATTTAAGTTTTTTTTTTTTTTTTTTGTTATTAATTTGGTTGATTGTGGTTATTGTTTGTTTGGTTTGGTTTGATTGAGTTATTGTTTTTGGGTTGTTTGATCTTCAATTGAAAATATGATCATTTTGGTTGAGTAGTTTCTGTCATTTTTAGTTGTTATAATTTTGTTTGAATATAGAAAATAAATTTGGTTTGAGACTTTGAGTATTTGGGAATCATTCAAATTGAACTATGACAAGTAACTAAAGTAAGTTTTTAAATTATGTCTAAATGTTTTTTATTTGAAATTCATTTTTTAGTTTGAATTATGAATATTTATTACAATATGTAAACATTATTATGATTAATTAATATTATGATTAGTTAAAGTTTTTTTTATTTAACTTCAACAAAAAACTACTTAAAATCAGTCCTTCCTGAAATTTATTTTTGGATCCACCACTGACGATGGGTGCATGTAGGGCGGTAGCATTTGGGGAGTGTTTATTTTGGAGCGGTAGCATTTGGTGCATTTGAATTTTAGATCACAAATTTTTTTGGTGTCACACGTCTGATTTTTGAATGTTTGGTAAATTATGAGTTAAATAAATTGCATCCGGAATAAATTGTTGTTAAATAAACAAAATTATCAAACCCTCCAATTACAATAAACCCAGGTAGACAAACAAGCCCATAGCGTAATTAGTAACCACAACAACCGAACAAGCTTCACTTGTCTTGAACTGAAACAATAGATCAGAGTATTAAAGCAAGAATCAAATGATTGGCTTGCCTTGGCTTGGCAGCCTATAATTTTCAAACACTTGAAAACCTATATGCATGCAGCAAAGGAAAGGCACGGAGAACGCCAGCTGTCATGAAGGAGCTGAGTCTTTGCACCACTTTCAGCAGCTCCAAGAGCAACAAGTAATGGGTAAAAGTGATCTGGTTCAGCATGGGCCGGCTTTGCGTTGGGTGCCCTCTCAACGTCAATTACATCTTCGTGCCTATATAAATAAAACATTTACTTAAAATGAAAATTCTAATTAACTCTTCTTAAATAACTAGTAGAATTTTATAACTAATTTTTCTATGGGCAAAATATTGTTAAAGGTAATGATGATTGTTGGGTCATGATATTTTATGTGCATTGGCCGGAATCCTTAGTAGATACATTGGGTTACTATTATTGGGTCCTGGGGTTATTGGGCCTAGCCATTGGGCCAATTCGATGGGTTATCTTAACTGGGTCTTGCAAAGTCTTGGGCCGAATCGTTGAATCGACCCATTAGATAACTAAAATATCTACTTTTTGGGCTTTGATCGGTAATGATGAACAAAGATAACAGTTGACTGTTATCTCTACCATGAATTAATGTAGATGAGATTCTAGTCGGCCGGCGATGGAAAAACAATGATAAGATGTGGTGGGTGAAATTGCATGCGGTTGGTGAGATCATAGAAGTGAGGAACGTATCCGAGACGGTGAGTGGGTGGCACGCGAGAAGCGGGTGTAAGTATATGTTATCAAGAGGATCACTGAGACCAGTGGCGATTATTTTTCTCTCTCAATACACTATATATTATTATCCTCCATTGTTAATCTTGTGATCGTCTGTACTGACTCTCACGCCAGAGCTATTCCCTGACGGTCGAAGCCGAAGCTTTTGGTGTTGTCGTGTTTACTGTGCAGGATCGGATGTGTCTTACGTGATTGGGATGTGTGAAGTGATCTTGGCGTTAACATTGGCGCTAGAAGGAGGGCTTGTTCTAGTGTTCTTGAGTTTTCAATCACAATCTTTCAGTTGTTCTACGTCGGAAGTTATGGTGAGGAGTAGAACTGTTACCCCTGAAAGACAGCCGATGGCTGTGAGTTCTTCTATACAACGTATTTCTGTCAAGGATCGTTTGGATTCTTCAAAGAGTGCTCATGATAGCACGACTTCCAAACATAACACAGAGGGTTCTCGTTTGAGAGCCTATGGTGAAGCTAGAAGAAGGTTGGTCTTTGCTGCTGACAAAGGACGGGACCATGATCGGAAGCGCGTAGAAGGCACACCGCCTAGAACCCGACACCGAAGTGGTCAAGATGGTAAGGCTGCCAAGCTGGCGAAGATGGCAGATAAGGCAGATAAAGCTTTGGAAGTTCTTCTGAAGTAGAGGGAAGATATAGCTGAGCAGATGCTTCGGATCGCCGAGCTAAAGGACGAGGCGTCAAGTTATGTTCAATCCGAAAGGTGTAGCCAACCCAGAGATGGACAACCAAGAGAAGGGAAGGAACCTGTACATTCTGGTCATGTATCTCGAGGCCGACCTCAGGATCGAAGGAGATCAAGAAGTAGAACTCCTGAGGTATCTAAGAAAGTACTTCACCCTATCGGTTCTCGGGATCACGGTGGCAGTGGACGAAGAAGTAGATCCAGGGAACACATTCCTGAGAATACAAAGAGGGAGCACCGTCTCGAATATTCTCATCATGGTGATGAGGCTCCTGCAGAAGTAGATCCGTAAGTCCATCGAGGCGGGGGTTACGATGGAAGAAGGTTCCACTCACAAGAAGAGGATTTCTCCGGAGAAAGAAGTCTCGTCATAACCAGAAGGAGTGGAATTTCTGGTTAAAGAATTGAAATAGCTTTGGAAGCAGCTGGCTGAAGTTCAGCAGGTGAAGGATACTTCGGGAAAGAAGGCATCTCCTTTTTCCTCGGATATTCTTAAGGAGAAGGCTGACCCTACCAAGAAGTTGCCCCACATGGAGAGTTATGATGGATCTGGAGATCCCTATGACTATAGCCAGACATTTGATAGGCTGATGGACTATTATGATTTTACTGATCGTTGCTAAGTGTCATACATTTGTGTGATATTTGAGGAAGGATGCCAGGCAGTGGATGGGTACTTTACCTTGATTGATCTCGTCGTGGTAGTGCGAGCTATGCAACAAATTTCATGCTTTCGTTTTGGGAGCAGCTTGAAGGAGAGGAAAGCCTCTGGGTTCTTTGGCTCAAGTTTGGCGATATTGAATGAGTCTACGGGCGATATGTAAACGCAGCAGGAAGCGATTGGCGGTGACCGATCTTAATGATCTTCAGGCTGTTGGCTTGTTTCAGAATGGCTTGGATTTAGTGAAGTCTGAGAAGCTGATGAAGAAGCTGATGTTTCACCATCCGAAGAGTTTGGCCGAAGCTTTTGATAAAGGCGAGGGTTATATTAATGGTGGAGGAAGCTATGAATAGCTTGAGGCGTCCTTCTTGGATAGGTGAAGGAGCGAATCTGGAAATAAAGTTGAAGGCGATCAGAGGAAAGTAGGAGGGAATAATGATCGGTCGGAAGGCAGCTCGAAGAAGTACAACAACAACTGGCATCAAGGCGGTAATTGTCCACCTGCTCCCACCCAGAAGGTGAATAAGGTATACACCAAACTGAATACGGATAGGTCTGTAATTTTGGATCAGATCAGGAACTAGCCTTACTTTGAACCGCCTCGTGACAACATTAAGCCTGGGCAGGGATATACTCAAAAATTTTGTGGTTATCATCAAGCCACGGGTCACGACACGAATGAATGTTGTAGTCTGAAGGATTTTGTGGAAAGGAAGGTTCAGAGTGGTGTGTCGGTCGATGTATGTGGTAGGAAGGATCATCGGCGAGAACAGTAGAGACGGTGATCGTGATTTATTCAAGTGGTTCAACCGGTTCAACCTGTACAACCCGCTCCAAATCAGCTACCAAGGCACGTCATTGATGTAATTACCGGTGGGACGACATGAAAATTGGTAGGGAAGAAGAGGCGGGGATATCTGGACTCGGTTATGTCTGTGGCGGGTGTCCTTCCGAAGATCGACAGACCATATCCAGGGACGGTCATATCCTTTAATGATGAAGATTATCCGTCGGAGCCCATTGAACCCCATGAAGGAGCACTGGTGATTACCGCACAAGTGGGTTTGGTGGACATGAAACGGATGATGATTGATAATGGGTCTTCTGTGGATATTCTGTATGCCCATACTTATCAGAGGATGCATCTTGATGGGCGAAAGATGGAGGTTGGGCAGGAGGCCCCCTTGTATGGATTTAGCAATGATCCGGTCAAAGTTACAGGCACTATTGAGCTACCAGTTATCTTCGGCACAACTCCTCAACAGATAGAAATAATGTGTAAATTTTATGTTGTGCATGTAGATTCAGTTTACAACGCCATACTGGGTAGACCTACTTTGACTGCTTTGCAAGTTGTGACATCAATCCCTCACTTTAAGATCAAGTTCCCAACAACATATGGAGTTGGTGAGTAGCAAGGGACTTGGATCTGACTCGACGTTGCTATAGAAATGCTGTGATCGCTTCGGGCGTAGGGGTTAGCAAGCAGAAGCAGACTATGGCAATAGAGATTGAGCCCTTTACTGAAAGCAGTTCAGAACCATTGGTCATGCCAACATGGGAAACAGAGGATTGCGAGCTGATTCCTGACAAGAAGGATAAAACAGTGAAGATAGGTTCAGGTTTGCCGGAACCTCTTCGGACAAACCTTATAGACCTTCTTCGATGTTATGCAGATATCTTCGCATGGGAGCCTAATGATATGCCCGGAGTGAGCCGAAAGATTGCAGAGCACAGGCTGGATGTGGACCCATCAAAGAAGCCAATTCGGCAGAAAAGACGGATCTTTGCACCAGAGCGACAGAGGATTATTGATGAGGAGATTGCGAAGTTGCTGGATGTAGATTTCATCTTTGAGATATATTATCCAGAGTGGATGGCGAACGTGGTGCTGGTCCAGAAGCAGAATGGGAAGTGGCGAGTTTGTATTGACTACACGGACCTGAATAAGGCTTTTTCGAAGGACTTCTATCCTCTACCTCACATTGATCAACTCATCGATGCGACTTTGGGGTATGCATTACTAAGCTTTATGGATGCTTTTTCGATTATCACCAAATTTCTATGTGCAAGGAGAATATACCGAAGACGACATTCATTACACACCGTTCGGTGTAAGCCAATAAGAAGATGACATTTAGCTTGATAAATGTTGGTGCCACCTATCAGAGGATGATGAACTTCGTCTTCCAGAAGCAGTTGGGGAGGAATATGGAAGTGTATGTTGATGACATGATAGTGAAGAGCATGATCGTTCAGAAGCACTTGGATGATTTAGAAGAATGCTTTCAGACGGCCCGTCATCACAACCTAAGGCTAAACCCAACCAAATGCACCTTTGGGCTCGGTGCAGGGAAGTTCCTGGGCTATCTGATCAGTCAGAGGCATTGAAGCCAATCCAGAGAAGATCCAGGCTATTCTAAACATGAAGACTCCTCAATCATTCAAGGATATTCAACATCTAACGGGGCGGATTGTAGCTTTGAGGAGGTTCATGTCTAAATCGGCAGAAAGATGTTTTAGTTCTTGACACGTTGAAAGGACCGAAGAATGCAAAGAGCGTTTGATGGACTTGAATGTGAAGAGCGCCTTCCGAGGCATAAAGGCGTATTTGTCTTGGCACCTTCTTTGGTGAAGCCGATTCTCTTTGAAAGCCATTATGTAAGACCCCAACTTTTATGAATAAAGATTAATTTCTCTCGAATTATATTTTTAATATTATGGTGTGGATATAATATAATGTTATAGTTATGGGTAATATTTAAAATTTTGCAAAGTAAGCAAATGGTTATATATATATTCGATTGGTGGGGAATATTCGTTTTAACGGGGAATATTAAATGCGACATCACAATCATTGATGGACCCCACAACGGAAGTATTGTCGTAGTAAAGAAAATGGCGCAGAATTATCTTTTATAAAAATAACTTGGCGGAAGTGTTACTGAATTAAAAACCGTTGAACTACCGGTAGTAAAAAAATACGATGTCTGGCGTGGTTGCATAGTAGCACTACGGTATTGGTTATTGATGCTTATGTAAGAAGTCACTCGGTTATACTCAATTATTGCTACGATAATTCTTGCATCATATCTCTCATATTATTGATTCGATTATTGTCGCGATTATCATACATATAATATGATATATTATTAAATCAATAATTGAGGCGACAAAGTTATTCATATTATTAAATTGCAATATTTATAATGTCTAGAAGTTACATCGAGGAGAGGTTTGGTCATCTAATTATTTGGCATGATAAGGAGAAATCCTTATCGAAAAGCCCCCTCTTTCCTAGGAACGACCTGGTTGTTAAATATTATGAGTTATAATATTAATGATGAATAAGTTCGTGTTGATTAAAGATGAAATTAATAGTTCCATTGTGTTGGAATTATTAGTGTTAGTGAAAATCGACATTTATTTCGATAATAATTGATGTCTAGAAGTTATCGGGTAATTAATAGGATAAATAAGGAATTAATTGCTATTAATTCACATGATTATAACTATTTATTCACATGTGTGTACTATTGATTCATGTACTATTAGGGGAGTTGGTGCAAGATTGATAATACTTGCATGACTAAGTTAAAGATGGAGGTATAGATGGAGGTACTATACTGTTATTCGTATTTTCACATGATTATAACTATTAAATCACATGATTGAACTATTGATTCACATTATTTACTATTATGGGAGGTGGTGCAAGTTTGATAATACTTGCAGGACTAAATTAAAAATGAAAGAAAAGTTGGAGGTATTGTACTGTAATTTTTCGAGCCCCAAAATGTGCAATTATCAAAAATATATTTTTCTATAAATAGTAGCTCATTCTTCCTTCATTTCTCACAAATTCACTAAAGATATAGAGCAATTATTATAGAGAGAAATTATAGAGAGAAAGAAGAAGAAGTCTGCTACCTCTCTATTCCAAAGTATCGACTTTATTCTAAGGTAAGGGTATTATTTCTTTCATTTTCATGAAGAGAGCTATTGTTATTCCATTCCTTATTATTATGTTGGAATAACTTTTTATCATCAAAGTACCACATATATGGTGAAATTCTTACATTATTCCATTCTTTATTATTACATTTGGAATATCACATGCATGCAGACATGCATTTGACACAGTTCCACTATTTATTATTCTACATTGGAATAACACATACATCGAATATCGCATACATGGTGAAATTCTTACATTATTCCATTCTTTATTATTACATTAGAATAGTGCATACATGCGTATTCTGCATGACATTTACCGGTTCCATTATTTATTATTCTATTGGAATAACTTGTCATCTTGATTATCACATGCGCCGGTGAATTTTGTTGTTATTCCATTCTTTATTATTACATTGGAATATCACATGCATGCGGATTTCGCATGAATTGATTCCATTATTTATTATTACATTGGGAATAACACGCATCATGCGATCTATCGCATGCATGGTGAATTCTTCTATTATTCCATTCTTTATTATTACGTTGGAATAACACATACATGTGGATTACCACATGCATAGTGAATGATCCTTTGTATTCATTCATTATTAAATTGTGGAAATGATCTGTCTACGTGGATTACCGCATGGTAGACGTAAATCCATTTGCAGTTTCATATATTCTATTATACTCAGTTGGTTAAAGTTTTTTCTTCTATACTCCATGATATTAATAGAATATCTTGGATATTTGCGCTTTATCCAGTATCTTTTCATGAAAATATTCTTCTGAGCATTCTTGAATTTTACTCCACAAAGCAGTATCATGTTGACAATTTGGACGTTTTTGAGTTCAGGATAAATTAACTTATAAATCTTTAAAATTTAATTCTTGAACTTGTTTTATTGAATTATTATGTCATTGTCATCATCCTCATATTTATATTATGTTGAAAGTAAATACGTGGCTCCTGTAGTGCGTAGATGGACTTGGTATGATTATGACCAGTGATTATTCAGTATAGTCATGACCATAATGTTACAAATGATGTGGTAAAAGTCCTCATTCGCCCGTAATGTATTGATGAACAGTTGTTGGCATGATCATGACCATTGACGAAAACACGAATATCCTTGGCAGCGTAGTAAGACCGAAAATTTTTTAAATAAAAAGAATTTCCTTTATTTATTATTTTGAAATAGTAAGGGTTGATTTGATTAATGTGGATAGTTAAGGGTTAAATCATAAATATTTCAAAATAAGCAAGTGGTTATAAAATATTCATTTTATTCGGGGAATATTATTTTGGTGGAATATTAAATCTTTGTCGGGGAATATTCGTTTGGTGTGGTGGAATATTAAATCTTTGTCGGGGAATATTAAATGCGACCAGTATGACCATAATGTGGGCCCCATGTGAAAGCGATTGGATGAGGAAAGCGACAAAGTTTGGGTGGTTATAAATACTTGGCGTAGTTATTCTGAATTAAAATTTGTTGGAATACCGGTGGTTAAAATCTGATGTCTGGCGTGGTTGCCGCGATAGCTTTGCGGTATTACCGCAGTATTGTTGAATTATTGATTAAATACGTAAGATGGCACTACTCGATAATTTTCACGATGAATTCTTATTCGATATTTTATTTTATTGATTGATAATTCTTTGCGTTGATATTTTATATTATTGTTGTTGATAATTGTCCTTTGCCTGATATTTCCCATTATCGGATCAATAATTCATATTATTTGAATAATATTATTAGATAACATTATTGGCGATGTCTAGAAAGTTACATCTAAGGAGAGGTTTGGTCACTAATTGCGGCGCCCGATGAGGAGAGATCCTTATTGGAAAGCCCCTCTTTCTGAGGAGCGGACTGGTTGTCATAAATGTGATTACGTAATATTATTTGTGAATAATTAATTATTGATTCATATGATAAAGAAATATTTATTTTATATGAATATAAATGATGGATTTATTTATGTGGTTATTAATGAAGGAATTAATGTTGAGTGTTTTATTTGTATTTTATCGGATTGGAGGTATTAAAAATTAAATCGGGGTTTTGAGATATATTGCGGGGTTATAATTTTTAATCAAATAGTTGGATCGTTGTAATTTTTGGATATGTTATACATACATAAGTTGAGTATATGTCCACAAATTTTGAACCGAATTAAAAATGCACGAATGATTTGTTGTGAATTTTAAGAGGTGTCGGATTAGGAAATTAGGTTTATAATTGATTTTGGTGGAAAATTCTAGAATTGAGTGGGCCCCACTTGTGGTTGGTGAAAAAATGTGCTGAATTTTATTTCAAATGGTGGGTGGCAATAGTAGCGAGGTAAAGCCATCGAAGTGCTTGAGTCGAGAAATGCCTTGGCGGGCTAACATTTTCTATAAATAGAAATTTAAGTTAGAATTGAAAATCACACGAAACAAAGTTTTCTCTCTTTCTCTCTCTATATTATTAGGCGTATTTTGTGAGTATTTAGATACTTTGAGAGTTCTTTATTGGTCAAGTTTCATTCGGCATCACTTGAGCCTTTCCTTAGAAATCTTGATTCTTTGAGGTAAGGGATGTTATTTTCTTCTCGAATGATATTATTTCTTGATATCATTATCTTTGAAATATTGGTTGGTACTTTTTATCAAATTTGGAACTTTTTTCATGTCGGGGTTACTATTCATGAGTTCTTATTCACGAGTTCTTATTCATGAGTTCTTATTCACGATTCTTATTCACGAGTACTATTAAATGAAGCGTGAAGATGTTTTTTGTGGAATTTCTATCTTTTGGTGTCGGAGATTCTTATTCACGTATCTGACTATTATTCACGTATCTGACCTTATTCACGAATCGGCCTTTATTCATAGAAAATGAAAATTTTTCTTTTAAATAAAATATCTAATACGGATACTAGCTTTGATTGTATCCATGTTTTGATCATTCTTGAATTTTACACCTTTATGATTATTTTTGAGGTATTTTTGGACGTGGATAAAACCAAATACGAATCCTTAATCCTTAATCCTTGTCATTTTTTGTTTCCTTTGGATTCGTTTCTTTAAAAATATTTTCATCATCCTCGGTCTTAAATGATGATATTATTGAATATCTTTGGCTAGTAAGATGAATGATTTGAAGAATATCTTTGGCTGTAGTCTGAAGATGAATGATTCTGAAGAATATCTTTGGCTTTGTAGTGCAAAGATGAATGATTTTTTGAAGAATATCTTTGGCTTTAGTGCAAAGATGAGCAGTGTTTAAATGAACATAATAGGTGATGAATATCTTTGGCCTTTAGTGCAAAGATGAGCAGTGTTTGAGATGAACATGGTAGTGATGAATATCTTTGGCCTTTAGTGCAAAGATGAGCAGTGTTGAGATGAACATGTGCCAGATTGATGAATATCTTTGGCTGTAGTGCAAAGATGAATATTTGATTTGAGATGAATATTGATTGATGTTCTGAGGATAAAATATTGATGATGGGTATTAAATTCATAGATTATAGTAGATTTCATTCTCTACGTAACTCTTACATGAATTATTATTTCATTGCGAATATTGATGCGAAACTTGTTGTACATTGTATATCTATCAGTTTTTTCCTGTTGGAGACTAACGATAATTTGTTGTATATTATCTTAGTCATAACATTCTTCTTGGGCTAGTTGAGCTCACCCTTTTCCTTGTTGTTTCCATTTTCTTCTCGGGGAGGCGAGAATATAGCGAGTATACTTAGTCGGGGTATGGAATGAAGGTTTTAGAGAGAGTTGTTTAGTAGTCCTCACCATTATTGTAAAATAATGTATCGATAAATGTGATGAGGATTTATTTGAGTATAAATATTATACAGAAGATAATATTTGTATTTAAACTCTCATGATTTTATTGTTGTGATAATAAAGTTGTAGTTGTTTACGTACCATGTATTTGGCGACTCGAGAATGGGTTGGATGGAATGGACCTATTTTGGGGCGTCACGGTTAATATCGAGCTTAGGGATATGATCTCTGGCGGAGATCGGGGAATAGAACTAGGAGGGAGGCAGAGTAAATCCTTTGCTAGTGTGTCTACTAAGCTTATTTGTTAGTTGGTCGGTATATAGGGATATTATGTGATTGATTTCCTTAATTAACCCTTGTTTTATAGCGATAATTGAGAATGTCATTGAGAATATTAATAGTGGTGTAAATGAGGTAGTGGAGATGCATACTTAACAGCGAGGGAGAGCGTGCAGCACAGTGTGGCAATGTACCTCATGAATAACACCCTTTGAGCGAGATGATGAGCGAGGGGATGTTTAGAAGTTTTTTGCGATTCATGCAAAATCGAGACGAGGAGACTTCGTGTTCAAAATCTGAGGAGGAGATGATAGCAATTCACGGGTGGTCACGACCAAGCGATTCAAAAGTTGGGACCACGAGTGCAGGGAAAGCGGATCCGATCATGGCGGAAACATGGGTCAAACAAATTACCAAGATATTCGATGTCTTGGGATGCGAAGAACGAAAGTTCCATTCGCTACTTTTATGTTAAAGTGGCGAAGCGGATTCTTGGTGGGAATCGTGAAGCGTACCCATTCATTACTTTTCGGCGTATCGTGGGAGGCGTTTGAAGCAGTTCAATGACAAGTACTTCCACGAAAGTATTCGTCGTATATGAAGGAAGTGGAGTTTATTAGATTGGAAGCGAGAATAACATGGCGGTGTCGATGCTGGCGAAGTTTGCGGAGTTATCGAGGTTTGCACCTCATTTGGTGGAGAATGAGGAGCGTATATGGCGGATGTTTACGAGAGGTTTGAAACCGGCATCGTCGGTATCTCATTTCTCATAAATTTTCTCTCTATTCGGATGTTGTAAGCGAGGGCTCGGTTGTTTAGGCGAGATAGCGAAATACGTTCAATGAGGGACCATAACGAGGATCATACCAAAGATAGCGATCATCGAATAACGATAACCGGTGGAGAAAGAAGAATACGGACAAAGCGGTAACCACTCTGGTGGTAATCGTGGCCATGAAAATAGAAGAAGCGAGTTGGGAGGAGATTTTAAAGAGGAGATTCAACAACGACCATGTGAAGCGTCGGCGCCGTGTGGCAAGCTGGTTCAAGGAGAGAAAGACCATCGGTCGTATGTTACAAATCACGGGAAGAGGACATATCATTTAAGCGCCCTAGCAGTTTAAGGTATGCTATAATTGTGGAAAAGAAGGACATATCGCTCGAGAGTTATGCGATATCGAAACCTAGTGCGGTGAGGAGTGACTGGTGACTCGGAGGATGTCGAGAAAGTCAAAGTCAGCGATTCACGGAAGGCGTTTGTCGTAATAGGTCAAAATCGAGGAACGACGAAGTTATGCGGGTTAGTTAATTATAAATTCTTGCGAAGTTATACCTTACTGAATCTGGGTTCTACCCATTCTTTTATCTCTCTTGCTTGCGCTCAGCGTTTGAACTTGACTACGGAGAAATTAGACTTTGACTATTTATGGAGACTCAGATTAGGAGAAACTTTCATTACATCAGTTGTTTAAAAATCTTGTTTGATTGAGTTGGCTATCCATTACCTTACTGTTAACCTTATTTCTATAGAGATATTTGCTTTTGATGTGATTTTTAAGGTTAACTACTCATCATGCCAAATTGATTGCTTTTGTAAGGTTGTTAGTTTTCATATTCTAAGCAACTTTGTTATTGAATTCAAGCAATCAAACCATTGTAGTCAAACATTTTCATATCAAGCCATGAAGTCATTCGTTTATTACGGATGTCGAGTTTTCTTAGTCCATGTTATGGATTTGAATAAAGACACGTCGATTTGAATAATATTCTTGTTGTTATTGATTTTTCTGGCGTATTTCTGAAGAATTTCTTGGCTTACTCCCAAAGGCGATATTAAATTTTGTATCGACTTTGAACCGGTACAAAACTCATTTCTAAAATCTCATATCGAATGGCTCTATTGAACTTGAGTTAAAAATTCAACTATAAATTTGGTACATGAGCCTTTATCTTGTGACTTCCTTTTGTGGAATTCACTAAGCGAGACTCTCTATAGGGGGCGTCATATTAGATGCGATAGTAAAGCGATAGGTGTCATTGTGACGTCTTTATCAAGATTGGGATATGAGTCGCGATTGAGAACAACCTAAGTCGATGTCGAAATCGTAGCTTTTCTGAGGCTTAGTTGGTTATTATCGGAGATTCGTTGAAGGATATTCTCGAATCGCTATTCCATTATGCGTGGTGACTCGTAGAGATACAAAATTCGAATGGAGCGAGGAATGTGGGAAGAGCTTGAAGAACTCGAGAGGAGACTCATTTAATTACGTGTTACGACCATGCCATCACTGGAAAAGCGAGCGTGGTAGGCGGCGTGTTGAGTAGAAGATCGTATCAAATCTGAGTACGATATTGTCAAAGACTCATTTAAGTATAATATACAAATAATAGAGATGGAGATGAAAACTCTAGGTACCCCGCGTGATGATATCTGATGCGTGATGATATCTGAGTATAATCGACTTTAATCGATAAAGTTAAAAATTATTCAAGCTACACGGGTGATGAATTTGAAGAAGGAGGTGCGAAGTTGTTATTTTAAAAGCGAGAATCGGTGAGGTGAGGAAAGCTCGAACCTTGATTTATTAATCCATTTGAAATTCTCGATCGAATAGGGCGTGGCCTATAGACTCGTTTTTACCACCAAGTATGGCGTGTTCATAGCGTTTTTCACGTGTCGATGTTACGTAAATATGTGGACGACGAAACACGTCATTGAGTTAGACGGGACGAGATATAGAAGACTTAACGTCGAGGAGGTACTGTCAAGATTTTGTAGAGAAAAGAACATGACCTATGTCTGGGGTTATACCATAAGTTAAAGTTTTTGTGGAGAAACCATGCTATTGAGGAAATGACACGGGAGTTGGAAGCGAAAATGAAAGCGAGGTATCTTTACCTTTTGAAACACCAGTGCGTCGTCGATTTCGAGGACGAAATTTCATAAGGAGGGAGGTTGTAAGACCGAAATTTTTTAAATAAAAGGAATTTCCTTTATTTATTATTTTGAAATAGTAAGGGTTGATTTGATTAATGTGGATAGTTAAGGGTTAAATCATAAATATTTCAAAATAAGCAAGTGGTTATAAAATATTCATTTTTGTGGGGAATATTCGTTTGGTCGTGGAATATTATTCGGGAATATTCGAGAATATGGAATATTAAATGCTTTGTCGGGGAATATTAAATGATGACAGCTTGACCATGTGTGGGCCCATGTGCGGAAGCGATTGGATGAGGAAAGCGACAAAGTTTGGGTGGTTATAAATACTTGGCGTAGTTATTCTGAATTAAGGCATTGGAATACCGGTGGTTAAAATCTGATGTCTGGCGTGGTTGCCGCGATAGCACGGTATTGCAGTATTGTTGAATTATTGATTAAATACGTAAGATGGCACTACTCAATAATTTTCACGGTAATTCTTATTCGATATTTTATTTTATTGATTGATAATTCTTTGCGTTGATATTTTATATTATTGTTGTTTGATAATTGTCCTTTGCCTGATATTTCCCATTATCGGATCAATAATTCATATTATTTGAATAATATTATTAGATAACATTATTGGCAATGTCTAGAAAGTTACATCTAAGGAGAGGTTTGGTCACACTAATTGCGGCGCCCGATGAGGAGAGATCCTTATTGGAAGCCCCCTTTCTGAAGGAGCGACTGGTTGTCATAAATGTGATTACGTAATATTATTTGTGAATAATTAATTATTGATTCATATGATAAAGAAATATTTATTTTATATGAATATAAATGATGGATTTATTTATGTGGTTATTAATGAAGGAATTAATGTTGAGTGTTTTATTTGTATTTTATCGGATTGGAGGTATTAAAAATTAAATCGGGGTTTTGAGATATATTATGGGGGTTATAATTTTTAATCCAAATAGTTGGATCGTTGTAATTTTTGGATATGTTATACATACATAAGTTGAGTATATGTCCACAAATTTTGAGCAGATTAAAAATGCACGAATGATTTGTTGTGAATTTTAAGAGGTGTCGGATTAGGAAATTAGGTTTATAATTGATTTTGGTGGAAAATTCTAGAATTGAGTGGGCCCCACTTGTGGTTGGTGAAAAAATGTGCTGAATTTTATTTCAAATGTGGTGGGTGGCAATAGTAGCGAGTAAAGCCATCGGGGTGGTTGGTCGAAAATGCCTGCGGTACGGGCTAACATTTTCTATAAATAGAGGCTAAGTTAGAATTGAAAATCACACGAAACAAAGTTTTCTCTCTTTTCTCTCTATATTATTGGCGTATTTTGTGAGTATTTAGATACTTTGAGAGTTCTTTATTCGATTACAAGTTTCATTCGACATCACTTGAGCCTTTCCTTAGAAATCTTGATTCTTTGAGGTAAGGGATGTTATTTTCTTCTCAAATGATATTAATTCTTGATATCATTATCTTTGAAATATTAGTTGGTACTTTTTATCAAATTTGGAACTTTTTCATGTCGGGGTTACTATTCATGAGTTCTTATTCACGAGTTCTATTCATGAGTTCTTATTCACGAGATTCTTATTCACGAGTACTATTAAATGAAGCGTGAAGATGTTTTTTGTGGAATTTTATCTTTTGGTGTGAGATTCTTATTCGTATATCGGCCTTTATTCACGTATCTGACACTTATTCACGAATCGGCACTATTCATAGAAAATGAAAATTTTTCTTTTCGTCTAAAATATTATTACGGATACTAGCTTTGATTGTATCCATGTTTTGATCATTCTTGAATTTTACACCACTTATGATTATTTTTGAGGTATTTTTGGACGTGGATAAAACCAAAATGCGAATCTTAATCCTTAATCCTTGTCATTTTGTTTCTTTGGATTCGTTTCTTTAAAAATATTTTCATCATCCTCGGTCTTAAATGATGATATTATTGAATATCTTTGGCTGTAGTGCAAAGATGAATGATTTCTGAAGAATATCTCTTTGCTGTAGTGCGAAGATGAATGATTTCTGAAGAATATCTTTGGCTTTATGCTGAAGATGAATGATTTACGAAGAATATCTTTGGCTGTAGTGCAAAGATGAGCAGTGTTTAAATGAACATGGCAGGTGATGAATATCTTTGGCCTTTAGTCTGAAGATGAGCAGTGTTGAGATGAACATGGTGGTGATGAATATCTTTGGCCTTTAGTGCAAAGATGAGCAGTGTTGAGATGAACATAATGGATTGATGAATATCTTTGGCTGTAGTGCAAAGATGAATATTTGATTTGAGATGAATATTGATTGATGTTCTGAGGATAAAATATTGATGATGGAATTTATTAAATTCATAGATTATAGTAGATTTCATTCTCTACGTAACTCTTTATGAATTATTATTTTCATTGCGAATATTGATCTGAAACTTGTTGTACATTGTATTCTATCAGATTTTTCCTGTTGGAGACTAACGATAATTTGTTGTATATTATCTTAGTCATAACATTCTTCTTGGGCTAGTTGAGCTCACCCTTTTCCTTGTTGTTCCATTTTTTCTTCTCGGGAGGCGAGAATATAGCGAGTATGAGTCGGGGTATGGAATGAAGGTTTTAGAGAGGAGTTGTTTAGTAGTCCTCACCATTATTGTAAAATAATGTATCGATAAATGTGATGAGGATTTATTTGAGTATAAATATTATCTAGAAGATAATATTTGTATTTAAACTCTGAGATTTTATTGTTGTGATAATAAAGTTGTAGTTGTTTATGGGTTGGATGGAATGGACCTATTTTGTACACCGTGTATTTGGCGACTCTTGAGAATGGGTTGGATGGAATGGACCTATTTTGGGAGGCGATGGCGTCCTTCCTTTGGATCAGATGTTGGCCAAGAAAGTTAAGTACAAGAGTGCTAACTTTGTTCTTATTGATGGGGATCTTTATCGAAGGGCTTTTTCGTCTCCATTATTGAAGTGTTTGGTCCCATCCAAAGCTGAATATACTCTTCGAGAGATTCACGAGGGTATTTGTGGCGACCATATGGCTGTTAAGTCGTTAGCCTACAAAGTACTTCGACAGGGGTTCTACTGGCCTACCATTTTTAAGGAAGCTACCGAGTACATGAAGAAGTGTCTGAAGTGTCAGTTGAATAGTCCTATCCCACATCAGCTACCAGAAGAGTTATACTCGATTCTATCTCCTATACCCTTTGCTGTCTGGGGGGTAGATATACTGGGTCCATTGCCGAAAGCTAAAGGTCAGGTCAGTTTTGTTATAGTTGCCATTGATTATATGACCAAATGGGTAGAAGCAAAGCCGCTTAGACTGATAACGGAATAAGAGTGTTTGAAGTTTCTAAAGGAATCTGTATTGTTTCATTTTGGCATTCTGAAGGTGTTTATATCAAACAATGGACGCCAGTTTGTAGGATCAAAATTTGAAGCTTTTTTAAAAGAGCTTGGGGTTCAACATAGAAAGACTTCATTAGCTCATCCACAATCTAACGGACAGGTCGAAGTAACCAATAGGACGGTTCTGAATGGGATCAAGCGCAGATTGGATGAAGCTAAAGGAAGATGTCCCGAAGAGCTGATCAGTGTATTATGGGCTTATCGGACTACAACGAGAACTACTACGGGAGATTCACTTTGTCGACGTCGGGATTTTTGAGTGTCCCTTTTCGTTACTTATTCTTTGGTGTTCTCATGTTAATGTGAGATTTGTTTGAAAAAACAAGTGAAAAAGGTCCGACATGTATAATGTCGATGATTTGACTTTAAGAGTCGCCAGTTGGTGTATTTAACTTTTTGCACCAACGCAACCGAAAAGGTTTGCACATTGACCCAATGATTTGACAACGCTAGGCAGATTACGTGAAACCGAGATTCATTTTGGGTCAAGGGGCTTGATTATGCGGATGGAAGGTGTTAGGCACCCCCCGACATCCGTGTTACCACGGTGACCACCACTCTTCAAAGAAATTGTTATATAAATGTGTGTGTTTATGTGTGTGTGTGGATCAATGTGCAATTATTTAAAAGTAGTGCAAGGCCTCGTTCGCACCTATATACACAAGGTTTGAATTTTATAGAAAAATTGAGTTTTAACAAGATATATCAATGAAGTTTTGTAAAGAGGTTTTTCAAACCACATGCTCAATAGGAATTGAGACCTTTTCATACTTCCATTCTATTATTAAATGTTTGGCTTGTTTGCTTTTATTTTGAGATGCGAAGCATTCTCTAGAAAATAATATCTGATGATCTTAGAACTCCTCATCAAGCATAACCATCCAAAGAAATTGAGACAACGTAAAAAAAATAATATACGAGCCGCTTATGACTAAAAATGTCCATCATGGGGAAACCAGAATCTAGATTGATGGTGAACTATGATCACATGATTCCTGAGCTCACATGATCTGCAATTTGTATGGAAAGCGATAGCAGTTATATATATATATAAAAGCTGTAAATATATATATATATATATATATATATATATATATATATATAAGCATGATCAACCGCCAAGTAAACTCAAAAGGACGGAATGTAAATAAAGGCATAAAAGCGATTAAGCGTCATGAAGTAAACTCAGGTAGGGAACGAAATGTAAATAAAAGTCATAAAAGCGATCAAGCGCCATGAAGTAAACTCGAGGCGAGGATGGAATGTAAATAAAAGGTTGTAAAGGCCACGAAGTGAACTCCGAACTGACGAAATATAAATATATATATATATATATATACAAATATATATATAAAAGCGATAAAATGCTTTGGATGTGAATCCAAGCTCATCGGATATGTCAATGACAATATATATATATATATATATATATATATATATATATATATATATATATATAAAAGCGATTAAACGCATAGGATGTAAATCCGGGCTCATCGAGATATAATCGACAGCAGTTATATATATATATATATAAAAGCAATTAAACATATAGGATATAAAATCCAGGCTCATCGGATATAAATCGACCACGAGCTTATATATATATATATATATATATATATATATATATATATATATATATATATATATATATATATATATATATATATATATAAAAGCAATTAAACGCTTTCAAGGCAGAAATCAGGCTCAATCGAGGCATAACTCGATAATGTTAGTCCATATATAAAATATATACATATATAAGTATATATATACAGACAAAAATGAAAACTACAGATCGAAGTCCGAGAAAATGCACACAACACGACTCTCAATGTGTATAATAATGTGTGCTAATATGAGAAGAAGGCTTTATAGAATATAAGAAAGCTTACAGTGGGCTGCAAAAGTAGACTTCTATGACTTTAAATGGATAAACACTCAGCTCCCACCGGATAAAAGATAGCTATATATGAGCTAACTAGTGTTTAAGGATGAGGAAACACTCAAAAGATGTGTATGCAGAGTAAAATGGACAGGGCTTCCTCGCCTTTTTTCCTCTTTCTCTCCTCTCAAATGGCTAACCCCAAGGCTTGTATATATAGACGGATGGCCACAAGTACATACTGCATGGCTGGCTTATGATTGTACTACTAACTTGGTGGTCGTGATGCATCCGAGCCTCGTGGGTCCCGCCATCTAAATAATCGATGCACTCATACCTTTGTAATGTCTGCTTTCGGACTTACAGAGAACTTCAATCGAGCATCCAAGAATGAGGTATATCGACCTTCTTCGGACCGCTTGTGTCGAGAATTACTGTGATGACATGGATTAGAGGTTGTACGAAGTCAGGAAGAGGGGACCATGCCCATGGTCTCCAAGCTTCAAATTCTATCCAAAGTACTGCCACGCGTAATAGTCACTCGGGATTGTTAATCCTCGGTTCTTGTGGGACATTGTTGGATGTATGTATGTATGAAGTGTTGAGACGACGTGTTATTGTCGAAGGAACAAGATGACGTTTGACTCCTCATGGGGGTTATCATGGGTTTGAGTTGAAAGTAGATGTTGCTTTCGGGGTTATAATTGAGATTGGACTACTTGTTGGTATGCCACGATATCATCTTGTTGAGATGGTAAGATGGCGTTGTGACTCTCACATAGGGGTTATCATTTGGTTTAAGCGGAAGCGAGCGTTGCTCGAGGTTACATCGAGATTGAATTCTTTGCTTGTTTGTATGCCTCACTGTCATCTGTGGGTGTTCTTGTCTGCCCGTTTGTTAACTCCGGGTCTAAGGTGTGTGTGCCTTGACAGGATGTCTGGGGTTGAAGCTGATCGCATATATTTGAAACAAGCATTTCCGGGGTTATCTCCATAACTGCAATGGCATCTCTTGGGGCTATCACCAAGGATGGGGTTCTTTACTTCGATGTTCTCTCTGGGGAATTTGGGCTGAGCGTAGCGGTGTTATTCTAGAAGACGTAAGCTGTCCTCTCTGGTGTTATTGTCGGTCTTTTGATCTGCATATCTCGGGGTTATCTCCGAGATTGGAAATGACATTCACGGTGTGTGTTCCGGGTTGGAACTGATGTTCCCGGCTTGTGTTCCGGGTTGGAACTAAACTTCCGGTAGTATCCGGAATGGAACTAAACTTCCGGTAGTATCCGAAATGGAACTGAACTTCCGGTAGTATCCGGAATGGATGTAAGCTATCTTTCAGGGTTATCTCCGAAAGATGAATCCACCCTCCTGCAATGTCAGTAATAGGAGTACAGAAAATTTTGAGTGTCTACAGATGCCCCTCTTTATCATATTCATGCAATGCAAGGCATGGATAGGATAAAGAATACTAGACACTTGAAATGCAAGCAAGATAAACATGATGCTATATGCAGCAACATGATGCAAATGCATGTAGAATGCATGAATGATTTTCAGGTAATCCTGTTGGGATGACAATCAGTGATGGCTTAGACATGCGATCCAAGTCTCCAAGGATGTTGACATTGGGGCTATCATCAAAGTCTTGAATCCTAGACACTGGCTTATATTCCATAGAGGTACCTCTTGTGTGTAAGAGATCTGTGGGGATAAAGCTTCATTTGTTTGAGGATGTGTATAACATAATCCCTCATTCTGTTGGAGTTACTGCTAACAGTTTTGTTGATGTCAAGGTTGCCCGACCTTCGTTGATGTGTGTATCACCGGATAAATCCCTGCTGGGTATACTGTCAAGGTTGCTTGACCTTCATTGATGTATGTGTCAATGGTGGCATTGTGTTGTAGCCCTTGCTGGGGAAGGTTGCTTCGATAGATTTACTTGCCATCGACTGACATGATGTCAAGGCTGCTTGACCTTCATTGATGTGTGTATCAATGGTTGTATTGCGTTGTAACCCCCGCCGGGGAAGGTTGCTTCGATGGGTTTACTTGCCATCGGCTAACATGACGTCAAGGCTTCTTGACCTTCATTGATGTAAGTATCAATGATTGTATTGCGTTGTAACCCCCGCCGGGGATATGCAGAAGTTTGAAGGATGTGCGTTGTGACCCCCGCCGGGGATACGTAGATGTTGATAACTTCGGCATTGTAACCCCCGTCGGGGAAGGTTTGATATATCAAGGTTTTGCATTGTAACCCCCGCCGGGGAAGTTTAATATATCATGGTTTTGCATTGTAACCCCCGCCGGGGAAGTTTAGGGTTGTGACCCTGCAAATGACGGCATCGGACCTTTGTGGGGTATTGCCGAGTATGATGTGTGAAAGCTGAGCTAATTGGTATAGTATACCCTGCATTCAGGCGAATACCTTTGAGACGACGGGAGTTTAACCCTGACCGACGAGAAACCAGGATTTCAGGCTATTTCGCTCAATCGCGTAGCACTTTTATTCCTGATTTGGCCTTTTTAGCTTGTGAAACCTCCTTTGCAACAACTAGCTTGAGCGGTAGGAGGTGTGGGGCCCATGGAGGGTGCCGCGAGGTGTACTGCGAGGAGCCGTGAGTTAGCGTCGACGGCCAGTGCCTATGTATAAGTAATTTAGTTGCTTTCATAAGTCATTTTCAAGTTCTTGAATGAAGGAAATCAGAGAGCTCTTCTTGGATCTTTGAGTTAAGGGCAACTTTCTACATATTCTGCCACCGTACAAGCGTTCTTCACTGTCTTGGTAACACATGCATGTATTTCTTTCCAGTTTCTATTTGTTGGAAAATGACTTATCACATGAAATGCATTTAGACACGTAGTAGTGAATATGCATGCTGATATGACTTGATAAAAAATATTCAACATAGCAAATGTTAGTATTAAACCATGCTAAACATAGTGATGTGAAAATTTTTGACTTTTGAAGCAGTCAAATTGACACCTTTTACTGTCATTTCTTATCCTATATGAGGACAAATGAGTAAAGGCATAAAAGTAAAATAATCCTGGTAATTAGACTACACTTACGGATTTTTACTGTGATGTGACTAATGCATGTAGGATGTATATGATTATGTACAGGTGTGCTACTTAATGACCACCTAGTCATGCCTATGTGCATGTGGATAGTCCCATTTACAAAGGGGGCTATGGCAAAATTTTCCCAAAATATAGGTATTGGGTAGTCATGCATTTTTAACTCTACTGTAGATGTATGTTAAAATAATGCATGCATGCATGTAATCATAGAATGCATTTTGAAAAGACTCCAGGTAAGAAATTACCACACCTTTTCTAAGGTGATTTAGAGACTTGTTGTCCAGATATCATGGATCCGAATCAGCTGAGTAGTTCCCGCAGGACCACTTCTGGTGTATGGAGGAGGGCTTTTGAAGAGCCTCAGCGTCGTTCTGTTAGACAACGTCATCGTTTGGCAGAGGCGGTGATACGTCCTATTCAGGTTAAAGTACCGAATGTCGAGGACGAGGATGAGGATGCACCGATCGAGGTTCCTGCTCTTGCTGCATGTGTTCCCCATAGGGAATTACCAGGTATTCAAGTGGCGAACCCAGATCTTCTAGGTGACTTGAGTAGGCATCCTTCAGTATACCAGCATGCAAACGAGGTATAAAGTTAGATCTTTAATCTTCCTTATTTCCTATTGATGAGGGGTCAAGGAGTCTGATGTTGATCTGCATTTGATGTAGGTTCCCGGCTTCACACAACCTTGAGGGAACTGGTTTAACATCCACTTTATGTATCAGTCCTTGCATGATGACTATAGAGCGATCATCCATGGCTGGGGATTTGGGAGGTTCTTCTCTATTCTACCCGTCATTTGTCCACAGGGTTACCTCGGGGCATTATCAGCGGTGGTTCCACCGGATTTCGATCACTTCATTTCTTTGGGCTGCGAGGTGATGATGGCCGGAGATGGATTGGCGGTTTATCACGGTATGGAGTTTGGAGGGAGGGGTGCCTTGCGGTGGATATCACCCCCACCGTCGAGATCCTTGTTGGGAGTTCCGGGCGGAGGCGCTTCGAGGCGGGGCTGTTTCGTCTGAGTCCTTTGGCGTAAATGCTATAATGCGAACATTGTTGAGTGAGCCCATACAGGATGATGTGAGAGTCGGGGATCACATTCTTGGCGATTGTTCTGATGATCATTTAGGAACGCCATGTGCAGATAATTCCTCTACGGTGTCCTTCTCTTTGATCAGCGCCACTCGACACGTGGACCATATAGGAGAGTATGATTGGGGTTCCTACACCTTTGCCTACTTCCTCAGGGGAATGCGCATGCGATCGTAGGGTTTGACCGAGGCGTGGTTAGGATTCTACCCATTTTTGCAGGTAAGTGTTTCTCTTGTCTTTTCCCGTGTACAGGTTAAGAGTGTTGACTGACAGCAGATGTTTGCCTTTGTGTTGCTAGTTTTGGGCCTATGAGAGGCTTCCTTGTTTGTGTCCTATGAGCGTGTTAGGTTTAGATACCTATCCATGAGGACGGAGATGGCATCATTCCATACTGGCGGAGGTCCCACATTCTTTGAGGGTTTCACTCATTGTCGTCTCTGATTGGAGTTGTTGTGGTAGATGTCATTACATGGATTCCCTACTCTGGAGAGCATTTGGGAGTTGGTTTTGAGGATGGGTACCCATTTGGAGTAAGTCGTCATTTCCACCCACGAGTTCCTCTCTTCACGAGATGGAGGATGAGAGCTCTATTTAGGAGAAGCGTCTTTATTAGGAGCACTACTGGGGAGAGATCCGTATGCCGATCTTTGCTTTACGCTTGAGCGTTATTGCCCTATTCGCGATCACCGTCATTGACATCCCATTGATGGGGATTGACAGTTTTACATTGTCGGAGGCCCCTGGTCTCGGGAGATGTTCGGCATTGGTGGACCCCTCGCACGATTGAATCTCGGACCGCGCCACCACGGTTTATGGGGATATGGTTCCGGGATCCGTGATGACAGATTGGCTAGCACGTGTCGGAGATCAGGCTCATGTGACCTGATTGATAGATTGGCTCGGAAATTTGGACCGGTCACATCTTTTCATTGGCATTTGGGCGAGAGATCCGTGAGAGGTAGATACTTTTGATCCTTCCGACTCTGGCATTTGGTCCCTCGGTGACCCATATGGTTTTCTTGCGTATGCAGATCCTCCTTTGTATCAGCCTGACATCCCAGTAGATAGAGATCCACTGACTCAGGAGGAGTTACATCAGGTGGACAGTATCGATGATGTAGACATCGACACTCTTGACTTTTTCTGATGTATTTCTCGCTATCTTTTGATAGGCCTCTGTTGTATGTTGGGTAGCTTCACCCCATTTCCCTGTATTTTAGCTGTACAAAGATGTATTAGATGATGATATACTTAGGAATGTATGCACAATTTTCTATTCCCTATATCATATTGCCATTTATTATATTGTATTATTATGCATATGTATGTATGTCGAGAGATATTTGACATTGACCTGGATGGTCTTATGACACACGGCGTCTGAGATGTCTTCTTTGTGATTAGTAGTATTGATCATACCCCACCATTTGTGGTGGTAGGTGGTATCTTCGCTCATGGTATGATAGTATATCACCATCGGATATGGTGATCGTAGATGATTCTTTGCACATACTATGACTACATTGATGTTTGAGTTCTACGAGATTTGTAGAGGCATCTAGAGAAGCTGGATATTGGAGAGGCGAGGTTTTCCGATTTGGGACCCGAGGAGTTGACTCTACTTTGGAGGAGTATGCACGATTAGCGATCTTTATTCTTTGGGCCGGACCTTGTGTGCGTATATGGCTATTAGAGACATGAGTGAGGCAGTTCATGACCCTCTCTTTGGATTGAGGCGTAGAGTGGTCGGGGCGAGATTACATCAAACCACGTGATATCCAGCGTTTCTGTTTGTGAGGTTTGGCTCACGAGGACGACTATGCATGGCATTCGGGATTTCACCACACCGGAGGATCATTGGCGTTGACCCGAGTAGATGTACTACTTTATCGTATTATCATCGTCTTCATGCTGCGGTACATGGATGAAATTTGGATATCGGCGTCATTATGGTAGTGAGAGCTCTCGAGGAGGTCGTACCATTATCTTGATGATCATCGCGAGAGACTCGAGGTCGACTACATCTTCTTGCACTTATCCGGTGAGGAGTATTTCTGAGTAGCTTCGGTCAAATGTATGCGTGTGGTTTATGTCACACTTGAGACCGATTGGAACATTTAAACGGCAGGGGTTTTGTTTCACCCATGATATAGCCATGTCGTACTCCTTTCAGTCTGTGGAGTGTACAGATGTTGCATCGTGGTCAGTTTTTCTAGCAGGGATTAGGGATCTGTTTGCCATATTGCCGTGTTCAGGGCTTAGCTCACCCTACAGCTCATTACTCATGCTCCGGGCATGGATTATCTCCCTCTGGCTGGATTGAGGGGCATGATTACTTTCCACCCACTGGTCGTGATGTGTCAGTTTGATCAGTTTCAGGATTTTCATCCTTATGAGGCGATGAGTCGGTAACCGCTTCACACCGCCGTTGTTTGTGGAGGATAGATCCGGGTTGTATACTGTTGGGATCATTGAAAATTGCATTTGAGTTTTTGTCGGTCATCCGAGGTTGTTCTGCGAGTATTCTTCATGGATGGAGCGAAGCGCATCAGTTGCGGTAGTATCCACGGTCTGAGGATTGATTACGTGATGAGGAGCCCTAGAGATTCATTATTCCCATCGATGACTTGATTTCTTTGGTTGCCGACATTTGTGATGGATTCTCCCACCCGAAAAGTGCCATTGTTACTCGGTATTCGACACTGACATTTGGGGCGAGCTTACATCGATGACCTATGAGAGAGATCATGCTAGGGCCGCGATGTTGACATCTCTTGATGAGAGAGATATTGCTCTGTTAGAGAGGGATGAGGCTAGATCAGCCAGGGATGCATTGATTGCGGAGCGGGATGCCGCCTTATCTGCTAGGGATGTGGCCATTGTAGATAGTACTTAGTTAGATCCCGGATATTTATCGGTCTTGCCCGGCGACATGAGTGCTTACATTGATGAGCACTATGCCACCGTCAGATTAGCCTCGATCGCTAGCTCGTGTAGATACCCTTGGGCATGAGCTTGCAGTGCTTCCTCTGTCGTTAGAGAGGGATGCTATGTTAGATCTGATAGTCCGCATATATACAGATCTGTAGATAGCTTAGTATTTTCCTGCACAGACTAGCTTAGCCATTTTGTCATGTACAACACAGATGTATATATCAAACAGTATTATGTATGGCAGGGAAATATATTTTGATTCACTTCCCTTTTAGTTATGCCTTGATACTTACTTGATGTTTGCCTATTTCTTCAGGGCCTTGTGATATTGATGCATTCTGAACTTATCCTTGATAGATGGACATTGAGACGTTGCAAGATCTCTCAGACCAGATCATTGATTTCTGTAAATCCCTACCATCTTTGGTGTCTTGGGACTGGTATCTGTATGGAAAAGTGGAGAGGAGAATGGTTTCTTCCTCTTTGAGATTGACCGCACCAAAGATGGTCGCCGGTACTTCTATTTGTGAGAAGCCTAGTTAATTCCATCTCTTATGGGTTGGTATTGCTCTTTGAGGCACGATCGCAGCTTAGATGGTCATCGAATCTTCTATTTGTGAGAAGAAGTTGGGTTATTCCATCCCTTTGATCTGAAACCGATGAAATGTGGCGATTTGAAGGTTGATCCCAGTACCGTGTGACAAGAATGTTATTCTGGTAGGGGTTAGACTGAACCATAAATGGCTGCTTACGTACTCCTATTGAAGAGGAGATTAAGTCTGCGTAGTTCAAACCTGGTGTAAGAGGTTCAACGCTGATTGTGAAAGGTAGATAGGTGTAGAGATGTTTTTGTTGTGAAGAAAGGGCAAAAATGTTTTTGTTGTTTTTATTGTTGCGATCAGGCCATAGAGAGTATGGTTGCCTACGTACCCCTAGGTATTAGGGAGATCAGGCCGACGTAGTTCGCCCCTCAGGATGAATTGAAGGCAAAGAGAAGCGTAAATCCCATGTGCAGGCTATACTGCGGGGAGGAGAAAGTTTGATCCCATAATGGGGACAAACTGCAGGTGTGAAAAAGTTTGATCCCGTCCTCAGGATAAACTGTAAGCGTAGAAAAGTTTAATCCCGTCTTCAGGATAAACTGCAGGCGTAAAAAAGTTTAATCCCGTCTTCAGGATAAACTACAAGTGTGAAAGGTTTAATCCCGTCTTCAGGATAATCGAAATTGTGAAAGGTTTGAAATGACGTGATACCAGGCTGCTGGTTTGAAGTGTATGTTTCCCTGAGGGGCAGAAGAGTTATTAAAAAAGGAAAGGGTTCAAAATCGGAATGACTGGTGATTTGATGATCAAAACCAGGATGTTTGTTTGATGGTAACTTCAAACGTAGTACCGTTTCACGGTGTCCGAGTTGATAAGCTGTGGAAATTCATTGTCGTCCATTTCCTGCAATCTGAGAGCACCTCCTTAATACTTCCTTGACAACAAATGGGCCTTCCCGGTTAGGAGAGCGAATTTTCCCTTAGATTGATCTTAGTTGTCGATGATCTTCTTCAAAACCAAGTCGTGTTGTTTGAATTGCCGTAGTCGGACTTTTTTTGTTGTAGGATCGTGCGATCCTTTAACGATATCTTGACTATGGAAGATAGCCGCGGATCGCCTTTCGTCTATTAGAGATAATTGGTGATACCTGTCTTGTACCCATTGGTCTTCATCCAACTGAGCATCAATCAATACTCCGAGGGATTCCATTTCCACTTCTATGGGGAGCACTGCTTCCATCCCATAGACTAGTTAGTAGGGGGTTGCCCCAGTGGAAGTTCGCATGGAAGTTCTGTAGGCTAATAAAGTCAGAGGCAAGAGGTTAGGCCATCCTTTATGATTGGTGGACATTTTCTGCATGATCTTTTTGATGTTTTTATTAGCCGCTTCAACAACACCATTCATCTTTGGACGGTAGATGACGGAGTTAAGGTGTTTGATGTGGAATTTTCTGCATAACTCCTCAATCATTTTGTTGTTGAGGTTCTTATCATTGTCAGACACAATAATCTCTGCTTGTCCATATTGACAAACAACATTTTTTCTGATGAAAACAATGATAACTTCTTTAGTAACCCTGGGGAAGGATGCTGCTTCTACCCATTTGGTGAAGTAGTCAATCATGGTGAATATTAATCGATGTCCATTACTGGCTTTGGGCTCGATGGGTCCGATCATGTCCATTCCCCACATTGAGAAGGGCCATGGCGAACTCATATTGTGGAGTTCCCTTAGAGGGGCGTGGATAGCATTCCCATGAATCTGGCATTGATAGCACCTCTTGACGTGATCATCATAGTCAGCTTTGAGTGTAAGCCAATAATGCCCCGTTCTGAGGATCTTCTTGACAAGTAGGGGTCCACTCACGTGAGGGCCACATACTCCACCATGGATCTCATCCATGAGTCTCTGAGCTTGGTCTTTATCCAGACATCTGAGGAGACCTAATCCAACATCTCTTTTGTAGAGTGCATCTCCACTCAGGTAGAATTTCATAGCAAGTCGATGAATCCGCCTCTTCTCGATTAGGCTCGCCTCGGTGGTGTAGATCCATCTCGCAGATACTCCTTGATGTCTTTGATACCAAGGGTTGTGGATGGGAGGTAGCTCATCCGATACTTCTCAATGTAATTCCATAGGCGGGGCTTTTGCAGACATGAAGCGTGATATTTGGCATATTTTCCTTGTCGGTATGTAAACCAAGGAGGCCAGCGTTGCTAATGCATCGCAAAATCATTCTATTACGAGGAATGTGTAGAAAGGAGATTTTTTGAACTCCAAAGCCATCTGTAAAACTTACAGGTGGTAAGGCGAAGAATGCAATTCTTTGGTTTGATAGATTCACGTGGATTGCTTGATTACCAATTCGGAATAACCAAAGGCGAGTTAACGCTTTGATGCCCATTGAGCAGGCAAGTTTTAGCCCCGTGATCTGACCTTTCATACTCATCTATGTTGTTGGTGGCGACAAAGCTGTAATTTGATGGCGATGGGATCTTTGCTCCCCATCTTTGGATATTAAAGCGCTCCGGCTCAGAGCCTTACGTGTTATTATGACTCCATTAAAATACATTCTCCACGTACGGGATGTATCGTACTGATGTTGTACCTGAATTATCATTACTCCTTCGTCAGGAAAGTATGTTTCTAAGAGTTTATAATCCCTTGCAGGTGCGGCGGCCAGTTGATCCGCAATTCCTTGACCTTTGACAGACTTTTGCATTACATAGACGATGTCAAATTGCTGTAGGATCAACTGCCATCTGGACAATCGATAATTCAATATGGGCTTACTGAACACATACTTGAGAGGATCCATTTGGGATATAAGATGGGTTGTGTGACCATGGAGGTAATGCTATAACCTCATGGAAGCCCATGCTAAAGTACAATAAGTCTTCTCAATCAGAGTGTACTTGTGTTCAGCGATCTTTGAATCTTTTCTTTGAGGTAATAGATAGCTCGTTCTTGGCCTCTATTGTCTTTTTGCCCAAGCATGCAGCCCATGGCATTGTCATTTATGGACAGGTACATGAACAGGGGAACATCATCCCTGGGAGGTACCAAAATAGGAGCGTTAATCCATTGCTCTTTGATTGTGAGGAAGGCTTTTTGACACTCATCCTTCCATTTCATGGAGGAGTTCTTTCTTAACAACTTGAAGATTGGCTCACGGAGTTCTTTGTGAGTGAGAAATGAACCGCTTAATGAAGTTGATCCTTCCCTAAAATCCCCGTATTTCCTTCTCTGTCTGAGGAATGGGCATTTCTTTGATGGCTTGGATTTTGGTAGGATCCAATTCAATCCCTTTGTGGCTGACTAGGAAACCTAGCAACTTGCCTGACTTAACACCAAAGGCGCACTTGGCAGGATTCAACTTCAAATTGTACTTACGCATCCGGTTGAAAAGTTTTGTGAGATGGTCTAAATGGTCATCCTCTTTCTGGGATTTGACAATGATGTCATCCACGTAGATCTCTATCTCTTTGTGCATTAAATCGTGGAAAAGAGCCATCATAGCTTGCTGATAGGTTGCCCCGGCATTGATGAGGCCGAATGACAACCGTCTATAGCAAAAGGTTCCCCAAGGAGTGATGAAAGCAGTTTTCTCACAATCTTCCTCAGTGACCATAATTTGATGGTAACCCGCAAAGCAATCAGCAAAGGAGTACATGCTGTATTGAGTAGTATTGTCAATAACAATGTGGATAAAGGGCACGAGAAAGCTATCTTTAAGGCAAGCTTTGTTCAAATCCCGGTAATCCACGTAGACTAGCACCTTTCCCCTGGTTTAGGCACGGGAACAATGTTGGATATCCACTCCGGATATGTAGACACCCTAATGATGCCAGCTTGAAATTGTTTCACAATTTCTTCTTTGACCTTTAAACTCCACTCAGGTTTCAATCGCCTGAGTTTTTGCCTAACTGGTTTGAATCCTTCTTTAATGGGAAGGCGATGAAGAACAATGTCCGTGGACAAACCCACCATGTCTTCATGAGACCATGCAAACACATCCTGGAATTGGGTTAATAGTGCAACCATGTCATTTTGTTGATTTGTGGTAAGGTCTGAACCAATCTTGATTAGCTTAGGGTTGTCTAAGGTTCAGAGATTGAAAGGAGTGGTTTGATCAAGATTGGGTTTGGGTTTGTCATGACCCATTCCTTAATCTCTTGAGGTGTCTCAATGTCCTCTTGGATGTCCATCAAGTGCGAGGTCAACTTTGCATCAAAGTTATAACCCTTGTGAGAGAAGGCACTTCATCGACAAATACATGCACATCTAAATTTAGAGTCTGAAACAAAAGATGCTTTCACTTAATATATGCAAGTTATTCGATCATACAAAAGTGTTAGCATGTACTTGATAAAATAATTGCTAGTACTATAAAGGAAAGCAAGCAATTAAAGTTATCTACTGGCGAGAGGATTTTTACGCCCATTTTACCTAAATCGACCAATGCGCGTGGAGTCTTTGCTCCAATTGTCGAGGGCAAAGTCCTGATAGACTGCAATGATAGAATAATCATCATTATCCTCTTTCTCCCGAATGATAACCATGACATCTGGGCAATCATCGTCTAGGGTATATCTGTTTGTATGTTCATCATGAACAATGACGCGAATACCTGCCATCATCAAGGCAAGGTCATGTTTATGTTTCCATTACTTTTCTTCTGCCTCGGGATCAGGAATTAGCACCTTTTTTGCTTTGATTGGTACTGGTTTTGGAAAGCAATATATACAACAACATTTGGAACTTTTCTTTGGAGATTGCATTAACTCATGGGGTAAAAAGGTATAGAAAATCGCCGTCTTGCAAAAAAGCTTGAGAAAACTTGCTTGTGCTTATGAGGATTCTGTATTTGGGCTGGCGAGGATAGCCTAGTCCGGTTGTTTCAATTTGACTGGACATTTGAATAGGGTGCTTAATACCCTGCTTATCTTTACCAAGCCCTTCTCCAGGTTAATGACCCAATGACATCATTTCTTGAGTGGCCGACATATCCTCGGCATAAATCTTGGGTATGGGAAGTGGCACTCCAATAGAATGGTATTGCGTGTTACTTACTTCCAAAGTATGGAAATTGGCCAGTTCAACTTCTGAATTAAAGCTGATAATTGGTAGAGTTCCTTGTTCAGGACAATCCGGCTCAGCGTTGACAGTGACTAGACTACTATTGATAATGTATTTGAGCTGTTGATGTAGCGTGGAGGGAACGGCTCCAGCCATGTGTATCCATGGTCTCCCCAATAGCAGGTTGTATCTTGAATCTATCTTGAGGACGTGGAAGGATACATTGAATGTATTTGGACCAATCTCAATTGGCAATTCAATCTTTCCAATGAATTTTTTGCGGGATCCATCAAAAGCTCTAATAGTAGTATGGGCGCTTTGGATCCGCTTGAGATTGATATTCATTTTTACCAAGGTGGCATAAGGGCGGATATTTAGAGATGAGCCTCCATCTATCAATACTCTGCTAGCATGTACCGAAAGATAAAGCGCAATATCTGATGGCTTGCGATATGGGGTCCCGCCGGGAGGTATGTGTCGTCATCGATGAAGGATATCATATTGTTGTTGAAAATTTGATCAACCAAATGTTGAAATTTTTCCACGTCCACCGATTTTTGCAAATGAGCTTCTTCTAAAACCTTGATAAGATCTTAGATGATCCTCGGAAGAAAACCAAGTCGATATTGAAATCGGTGTGGAGTTTCTCATGACTTAAAACCACTTAGGCCTCATTGTGGCCCATAGTGCGGAGGAATTTTCAATCTTCTCCATGGTAAACTTCCCCTTTGCTTCGCAAGTAGGTTTAATAACCCGTTGAGGAAGATACAGTGGATTTTCCTTCAACACTGTAGCAGTAGTATGAGGCGTGGATCCCTCAGTTTCTCCATAATTCCATGGAACTTTGTGTAAGCTGATAACAGGATGTTGTGGTCTGAAAGGTAAAGGAATTGGCTTTGGTGCGACCACTTTCAAAGGATTGTCAGCTCCTTTGAGTTGAATTGGTTGTATGGGAAATACTTTGATAGTCTCATCATCCACTTTGGATATAACTACTACTGATCCCTTCTATTTGGTAGGATATGCATTCCCACCCTTGAGTTGTACAATGTAATCATCTGCTATTTGCAGGACACCGCTATCAATAAGATTCTGAATGAGATGGCGGAGTGCCCAGCATTCTTCTATGCTGTAACCACGAGAATGTGAATGATATTGACACATTTCATCGAGTTGAAGCATATACTGGCGGGATTGATGGGAGGGAGAAGGAAAGTAATTCTTCCTTCGTTGATCAACATTTGAAGTATCTCCTCCATAGATTGGCCCAAATAGGTGAATTCCCTTTGATTGGCAAAATCTCGATGGGCTTTAGCATTTGCTCTCTTCGTAAACTTATCCTCCATAGCTTCGTTTTCTGAAGGTGGTGAGGAGGCATTCATAACAAAAGGAAGGAGATATGCATGCTCCTGCCTGATTAATTGGCGTGTGACTTGATGTTGGTGGGTCTGAGTTACGCGATTGCTTCAATTTGTTTGCAAAGAGCTTTCATTTTTTGTTCCATGGTAAACTGGAACTTTGCATAATCCCATTTGTCAACACCGTCTATGATGGATTGGGATGATTCGCCATTAGAATTAGAACCTTGCACAGTGCTCCAACTGATCATGTTAACTTCTTCTTCTTTGTGTTGAGGAATAGGGTTGTCTTGCACATGAGGTTGATCTGGTTTAGTGACCACAATCTCACCGTTGTCTATTAGATCTTGAATCTTATGCTTCAAGGCCCAACAAACTTGAGTATCATGTCCAGGTGCTCTGGCATGATAGGCACACTTCCGAGTAGCATTAAAACCCCTCCCATTAGGGTTGGCTGATGGAAGAAGCTGTGTAATTTTCTTCTGAGCAGTCAGAAGAGAAAGAACATTCTCGAGCGAGTCCCCTAAGGGTGTGAACGTTCGAGGTCGCTTTACTTCTCCACTTTTAGGCAATGGTGGGTTTGAAGATTGTGCTAGAAAAGGGGAGTAGTTTCTCCTCTGTATAGACATGCTTTGATTGCCTTTTTGTCCTTGTAGTATCAAGAAAACATCCTCCTCTTTCTTTTTATGGACCCTCCGGGGGTTGTTTCCATAAGATCCGAACTGGATGTGCTCAATGAATGACTTTAAAAATTTAGGTCTTGAATTTTCTGGGACTTCAATCCCATTTCAGCCATCTCGTCGTGTTTGATCATTTGAGGAGAATGGTTTGCCAATACCACTAGAACTCTTTCATAGAAAGGAGCTTCATACATCTATGAAGGTCGTGACCATTTCTGATTCTGTCATAGAAGGAATAACTTGAGCAGCAAGGCGCCTCCACCTTTGAGCGTACTCTCTAAATGACTCATTAGACTATTTTTTGACCTTGGTAATTTGGTACCGATCAGGAGCCATCTGAGATTGAAAGCTGTATTGAGTGAGGAAGGCGTGAGCCAGCTCTTTCTAGCTATGGATCTTTGAGTTATCTAATCTAGTATACCATGAACGGGCTTCTCCAGTCAGACTTTTCTGAAATAGCTGCATTCGAAGCTTTTCATTTTTCGCATAAGATCCGAGTTCTCCAATGAACACTTTTAAATGTGTATAATGATCCCCTAATCTGTCATATTTCTCAAAATCAGGGGTCTTGAATTTCTCTGGATATTGAACACGGGGAATATCAAAGAATGCGTATATGAAACACTGCCATGTGTTCCAATCCCTTTGAGAACGCAGATGGTTTCCTCCATTTAGAAGACCTTCTTCCTGATATCACCGTTGTCTGGATCTCCTTTGAGATGGGTGTGTTCAGGGTCTTTGTTGGTTGTATCCAACTGAGATTTTGGAATTGTTTTTTCCAGCCTTTGAACTCCTCCTTGTGTAAAGGATTCTGTATGTGTAGGTATCTTCGTACCCTGAGTAGATTGGTGCAATTCTTTCAGCAGAACGACCAAGTCTGTGATTTGTTTACTCAATCCGTCAAATTCTTCTCGGGAGACAGTATTAGACTTGTCAGAAGAAGACATGATTGGATGTAGTCCTGTGGCCTTTTTGGATTTTGAGCGGGTAACAGGCCCAATTGCTTCCCTACAAAAGACTTACGTAGTTTAGTCTTAGGGTAATGTAAATGTTATCATAACATGTTCGTTTAGGAATTTTGTCCTGCAAAACCGGTTGTTAATTGATAACATATTATGCATGCACAATTATTCTTCATATTTTCCATTATATATGGATGAACATGGAATAAAATTACTAGTAATTGCGTTTACAAGTAATTAAAAATGGAAAGTATGAAGAGACTTTCCTCCGCGTTTGGTTTATTAGATGTTGACCTATCTTAAGGTTTCTCTCGCGGCTTTTTGGCATGAAGGTTCCCAGATCATCGCAATTTACTTGACGGGAAGTTAATCCGGTCTTTCAACTGGAGCGAATCTGGGTGGTGCCTTTCCTGAGCCCCGGGGAATTATTCTTCCCACGAGTCCAGTAATCAAACACCGATAGGATAGCCTCCTGATGGAGGAACCACACAACATACATTCACATACAACGTGTCTCACCGTTTATGCAAAATGATGACATGTGCGAAGCACTAATATCACTGAATAGATATTTAGCGGTGCGATAAATAAAGATGCATTCGTACACATTCATCAGAAATGTAAATGCAACATTCACACACAAGCATATAACAATTTTGAAAAGCTTGTAATAGCGGCTTAAGCCCTCTTACTGGCATCCTCAGCAGAGTCACCACCTGTCGACGTCGGGATTTTTGAGTGTCCCTTTTTGTTACTTGTTCTTTGGTGTTCTCAAGTTAATGTGAGATTTGTTTGAAAAAACAAGTGAAAAAGGTCCGACATGTATAATGTCGCCGATTTGACTTTAAGAGTCGCCAGTTGGTGTATTTAAATTTTTCCACCAACGTAACCGAAAAGGTTTGCACATTAACCCAGTGATTTGACACTACTAGACGGGTCTGTGAAACTGAGATTCATTTTGGGTCCGGGGGTTTGATTATGTGTAGGGAAGGTGTTAGGCACCCCCTGACATCCGTGTTACCACGGTGACCGCCACTCTTCAAAGAAATTGTTATATGAATGTGTGTGTTTGTGTGTGTGTGGATCAATGTGCAATTATTTAAAAAGTAGTGCGAGGCCTCGTTCACGCCTATATATACTGAGGTTTGAATTTTATAGAAAAATTCAGGTTTTAACAAGATATATCAATGAAGTTTTGTAAAGAGGTTTTCAAACCACATGCTCAATAGGAATTGAGACCTTTTCATATTTCTATTTTATTATTAAATGTTGGCTTGTTTGCTTTTATTTTGAGATCTGAAGCATTCTCGAGAAAATAATATCTGATGATCTTGCGAACTCCTCATAGGCATTATAGGCATCGAGGAAATTGAGAACCTTTGTAAAATAATATACACAGTACGCTACTGACTAAAAATATCCATCATGGGAACCAAATCTAGACTTAGTAAACAAAACACACGTGATCACATGATTCCTAGGCTCACATGATCTGCGCAATTTGTATGGAAAGCGATGGCGATTTATATATATAAAAATTTGTAAATATATATATATATATATATATATATATAAGCATGATCAACCGCCATGAAGTAAACTCCAGGAGGGACGGAATGTAAATAAAGCTGTAAAAGCGATCAACTGCCACGAAGTAAACTCCAGGCAGGACGGAATGTAAATAATGCTGTAAAAGCGATCAACTACCACGAAGTAAACTCTAGGCAGGACGAAATGTAAATAAAGCTGTAAAAGGCCACGAAGTGAACTCCGAACTGACAAGAAAATAAATATATATATATATATATATATATATATATATATAAAAGCGATAGAGCATACTAGATATGAATCCGGGCTCATCGGATATGTCAGACAACAATTATATATATATATATATATATATATATATATATATATATATATATATATATATATAAAAGCAATTAAGCGCTCAGGAATCAGAAGTCTCAGGCTCAATCGAGGCATAACTTCGATAATGTTAGTCCATATATAAAATATATACATATATAAGTATATATATACAAATGAAATGAAAACCATAAATGAGGAAATGCAGGCAAACGCACACAACACGACTCTCAATGTGTATAACAGTGTGTGCTAATATGAGAAGAAGGCTTTATAGAATATAAGAAGGCTTACAGTGGGCTGCCAAAGTAGACTTCTATGACTTTAAATGGATAACACTCAGCTCCCGCCGGATAAAAGATAGCTTTATATGAGCTAACTAGTGTTTAAAGATGAGGAAACACTCAAAAGATGTGTATGCAGAGTAAAATGGATAGGGTTTTCTCACCTTTTTCCCTCTCTCTCTCTCCTCTCAAATGGCTGACCCCAAGGCTTGTATATATAGACGAATAGCCGCAGGTACATCTGCGGCAGCCGCAATTGTACTTGCAGCTGGTCGTGATGCATCCGAGCCTTGCAGGTCCTGTCATCTCGTAGTACGTGTACTCATGCACTGTAATGTCCGCTCGAACTTGTAGAACTTCAATCCGAGCATCCGAACAAGGTATTTCTGACCTTCTTCGGACCGCTTGTGTCGAGAGTTACGCAATGACATGGATTAGAGGCTGTACGAAGTCAGGAAGAGGGGACCATGCCCATTGTCTTCAAGCTTCAAATTCTATCCAAAGTATTGCCACGCGTAATAGTCACTCGGGATTGTTAATACTCGATTCTTGTGGGACATTGTTGGATGTATATATGTATGAAGTGTTGAGACGACATGTTATTTTCGAAGGAACAAGATGACGTTTGGGTTATTGCCGGTTTGAGTTAAAAGTAGACGTTGCTCAGGGTTACAGCTGAGATTGGACTACTTGTTGGTATGCCGCGATATCATCTTGTTGAGATGGTAAGATGACGTTGTGACTCCTCACCGGGGTTATCGTCGGTTTAAGCGGAAGCGAGAGCGTTGCTCGAGGTTACATCTCGAGGCTGAAATTTCTTTGCTTGTTTGTATGCCTCACTATCATCTGTAGGTGTTCCTATCTGCCCGTTTGTTAACTTCGGGTTTGAGGTGTGTGTGCCTTGACAGGATGTCTGGGGTTGAAGCTGATCGTATATGTTTGAAACAAGCATTTCCGGGGTTATCACCGGAACTACAATGGCATCTCTTGGGGCTATCAGCAAGGATGGGGTTGATACTCCCAGTGTTGTCTCTGGGACTGGAACTGAGCATCGCGGGGTTATTGCCAAGACAGAACTGTCCTCTTTGATTTTATTTCTGGTCTTTTGATCTGCATATCTCAGGGTTATCTTTGAGATTGGAAATGACATTCCCGGTGTGTGTTTCAGGTTTGAACTGATGTTCCTGGCTTGTGTTCCGGGTTGGAACTGAACTTTCGATAGTATCTGGAATGGGCCCGAACTTACGGTAGTATCCAGGAATGGGCCCGAACTTCGATAGTATCCAGGAATGGGCCCGAACTTAGGTAGTATCCGGAATGGATGTAAGCTATCTTTCAGGGTTATCTCCGAAAGATGAATCTACCCTCCTGCAATGTCAGTAATAGGAGTGCAGAAAATTTTGAGTGTCTACACACCTTTCAGGTTGGCTTATGGTACTGATACCTTAGTCCCTGTTGAGATTGGATCTACCAGTCTTTGAGTTAGTCAGTTTAAAGAGATCTACAATGATGAAGGGCTGAAGATTAATATGGACTTACTGGAAGAAGTCAGGGAGGTAGCTTTGATAAAGCTGGCAGCCTATCAACGAAGAGTAGCTAAGCACTACAACAAAGGCGTAAAGCTTCGAAGATTTGAAATAAGAGATTTTGTCCTTAGAGAAGTTGAAGCATATATGCCTCAGAATTTGGGAAAGTTAATGCCGAATTTGGAAGGTCCTTATGAAGTCATTGAAGTACCTAAGTCAGGGACCTATCGGTTAAGGGCATTGGACGGGTCTGAAATCAAGATTACTCATGCTGGTAGGCTTCAGAAGTATTTTTAGTAAAGATAGAGTCAGTTCACCGGAGTCTGTAAATATTTGAATCATCATCAATAAAAGATTTTTTTCCCAATTGATCTTCTCCTCATTGGTGCAAATTTCATGGTTGAAAGGAGGTTAAGGTGGACTCACTGACCATTCGATGGTAGCCAATTCGGCAGGTGGTCCTTATGAATTTGTTAGAACCCTGTGTGGTAAATAAATTTTATGGTTGAAAGGAGGTTTGGGTGGACTCGCTGACCATTCGATGGTAGCCTATTCGGTAGGTGGTCCTTATGAATTTTTTAGAACCTTGTGTGGTAAACAAATTTCATGGTTGAAAGGAGGTTTGCGTGGACTCGCTGACCATTCGATGGTAGCCTATTCGACAGGCGGTCCTTATAAATTTGTTAAAACCCTGTGTGGTAAACAAATATCCTAAAAATTTGTTAATACCCTGTGTGGTAAACAAATTCAAGATGGTGCAAGGAGGATCGGCTGGATTAACCCTGTACATGATCTGTCTCACACTTCGACAACAATAAGTATGCATTACTTTATTTTGTTCAAGTGTTGAGTTCGGGTTGTGTTATTCTTAAATCTTAACTGTTATATAACTTGTTTAATTATTGATTAACAGTTTAAAGTTAAGTTTAAAAGATGCTTGTATATTTTTTGACTTGATTGATACTGAATTATTGACAAGAAACAAAGTATACAAAAGTTATAAGGGATGAAGTTGATATTTCATTAATATTTAAATGTTTACACAAAAATACATAAATTTTTACAAAAATTCTAAGTCTGGAAAGAAGAGATATTGTCTTCATGCATTGCCTTCGCCCTCTGAAGAGTCGAGAAGAGCCAGATCTACTTTGGCTGCAACAAACTTTGCTTTGCCTCTGCTTCGGCAGATTTCATAGCCTTCGGAGTACATCTTAAACATTTCTTCATTCAAGGCATCTGATTTCCGGTAATCTTCTTGGATTTGCTTACGATGATCTTGTGACACCCCCAAATCTAGGTACTTCATTCCCACAAAATTTGGTGCTCACTATCCATACATTTATACTATTTACCCAAATAAAGTAACATTTAAACCATGAATCCTCCCTTTAAATAGGGTTACATCATTAAACAAAAATCTTCCCAGGTTATCTAACCTTAAACATCATTCAAGTGCGGAAATAAAATTATTACATCACATCATTAAGTAAAAGTCTATCATCAAGGTAAAAAGTCTAACATCATATCAATAATCAAAATTACAAGTCTTCATCACTTGTACATTTTTCCCTTTTCTTTGCTAGTTGAAGGCTCATCTACTATCTCAACTTTAGCTGCAATGAGTGTATAAATATACAAGAGTGAGCAAAAAAATTGCTCACTGAATATAACAATGAATCAACAGAAGAATAATAATATTAACTGCCAACAACATGCTCATCAAAACTGAATAGTACTCTTAACAATGATAATCAAAAATTGGAATCCAAAATATGGAATATATCTAAATGAGGGTCATAAGACCATGAACTATGTCCACAGTTGCGAGTAAGCTTTCAACTCCAACTTTAACAGTCATAAGACTATAAGGACTCCTCGTACTTAGGGGGATCATCCCTTCGTACAATGTATTGTGCACAAACATTTCAACGCTAAACGTAAATTACCCCTAATAATAGGGTTGTTCATCTCAGTATTTAGAATACAAGTTCGCACCAAAGTAAGTTTGGTTTGGATACATTTCAAGGGTAATTTAGAATTCATCGGTCATCAACTAAGGATTATTTGAATACAATATTGATAACATCATGCTATGGAATAATCATAACTAAATCGACATTGAAAATTAAGATCATGATTTAGGAATAAACAAACAGCATAAACATCGAATAATTATAATATACCTTGCTTGAACAATGATAAGCCAAGGTTATTTGGAACTGAGTACTAAGCATGCACAACAAATAGTACTTTACACGATATAACTTGTTCAACATGAGTATATTAGAGTATGTAAACTTGCATGCTAGATAACAAGTTAAAGACAAGAATAACTTGTTCAATATTAGAATAAGATCTAGATTTAGAAATCATAAACAAACTAGATACAAGAACTTGCTCAACAATAAGAATAAACTTGCACAATGTAAAAGAAATAAGGTTTAGAAACTTGCTCAACGTAAATGTAGAGTTAGAAAACTTGCTCAAAGAAAGTTCAAGCACTTGCACAATTATAAAAGTAGAGTTAGAGAACTTGCCTCGTGCGTAGGTTAAACAATCACTACTCAATTTCACCACAAGTCCTACCCATACCATATGTATTGACAATGCACATTAGTTACACTAACATTAGATTCATATAGCTCACTAACAAAATTGCATCTTTTCATGAACATCACTATTTAACTTTATTTCCACTACTTAAGTGATCATTCAATTGCACCATATACACACTAACAACTTGATACAACATCCTATTACATGTCTAACATGTTATCATTAGGTTATACTAATACACAAAGGATTGCACTTGCATTCGCGTATCCCAATGCCCTCCAATTGTCTCCAAATACACAACAGTCCTAAAGATGGCCATTTTGACCCATCATAAAATTTCAAATTGAAAAAATTAAAGAATAAAAGTTATAGGCCTATTCGTCCGCTTTCCGAATCATTTTGAATCACCTCAATCGGAGTTCGTATGAAGAAGTTATGCCCATTTTAGTAAATTATGTTTTATCAGTTTTTTTCCAAAATCGGCTGGTGATTACCCCCAGAAGTGGCTTTTTGAACTAGGGGGCCCATTTAGAGGGGGAGTTTTTGCACTAGGAGGGCTTTCATGGAAGTGAGTCCTTTGCAAAATGCGAAATTATGCTCTGTAACTCTACGGAAAGCCAAATTAGGCCTCCAAAGCTCCTTTCTAACAACCATACCACCCTATCTAAGGTGTAATAGGTTAACAGAAACATAATCTAATGTTTTCTAACGCGTTTCTAGCCATCTAAACAACATAAACATCCAAATCACAACCATTAATTTTCACTATTTTTGCTAAAACTTCACTTTTGACATTTTCAGTGAAAATCATCACTGCGATTGTGTTTTTCAATCAAAGTAGTTAATTCAAAGTACCTTGTTTATGTTTATTCATCCTCTTTCAACTTCAATAGTCAATTTATAAATTAAATAACTAATTAAACCTTAATTTAACTTTAAACTAAGCCATATTCATATATATTCATATAAACTCACTGTAATAAGGTTTTCTTCACAAATTATATACATAACATGAATTCATTGACTATACTCATATACAAACTCATGAAAACAGTTTCACAACAACTAATTTATCATATAAAATTATATATAACAAATAATTCATCTTCTACAAAGATTTGACAGAGAATTTTGGGAAGAGTAAACTAAAACTTTAAAAATAAAAGAATTAAGATAATACATTAGTTTTAGAAGATGATAACTTTCCCTTTGATCAACAATCTTCTTTTTCCCAATTCTTCTCTCAAAGCTTCACTAGAATTCTCTCAAGTTTTCTCTCAAGTTCTCAATTCTCTCTAATGCCTAGCACAACTAGAATGAAACTCTGATAGCTAGAATGCGTAACATAAAATAACACAAACTGATATGGCCTTAATAGCCATCACCAGTTATCAAAATAACGTCTATAACATAAATATATTATATTTATTATTTATTTTATTTTATCTATATTATTTATTTTAAATTTCAAAAAGTAGAAATATCAAAAGCCCTAAGGGTTGTTTGACAAACCATTTAAATTCTAAAGAATTAAAATATTTTTAAGCCTTGTTCCACAAAACTAATTTAAACCCTTTTTAATTTATTTTAATAAACACTTTAGTTTATAATTATAATCACATACTATATTTTAATTAAATATAGCCTTTTAGCAAAAATCACAAAATTATAATTTTCATTATAACTTTATTTAATAATTTAATATACCATCTAAATTATTAAATCAACAATATAACATCTCATGTTATTTTATAGCTCTCTAAATTATAAATTAATTTAATTTAGAAAATTCTCTAATAAATTTAGATTCATCAATTCAACAATAGACACACCAAATAAATATTTATATTATTCAATAAATATTTAATATTACACTTTGAAATTTCGAATCGATACAGATCTTCAGTCAGCGGCGGACCTAAGTCTTGAAGGGCCCGAAGCTCCCAAATTTTTTCTTCATGTTTTTGTCGTCTCTTCATATGACGGGCTTCTTTGGTCTCCAGTTTATTGACTTATTTGGCTAGACTTAGATTGGCTTCGACCAACTTTTCGTTCTTAGTCATCATTATTTCATTTCTTTAGACTAAGTCCACGTTCATGTTGACTATTTCTTGATGATTGGCCTTGGTCGTCTTTAGCTCTTCCTTGGATGTCTTGATTTCTCTTTGGTGCCGAGCTAAGTCCTTAGAAGGCACCCCAAAATAGGTATACATCACCTTCATCGATACGAGTTGTCAATGACATGATGCGAAATCACTACTACAACTTTATTATTAGCTATAAAGCCCCAAAAAGCGTGAGTTTGAATAACTTTATTATTATCTTACTGAGACAATATCTATACTCAAATAAATCCTCATCACATTTATTGATACATTATTTTACAAAATGGTGAGGACTACTAAACAACTCTCTCTAGAACCTTCATTCCATACCCCAGGCTGCTACGTACTCATTTATATTCTCGCCTCACGAGAAGAAAAATGGAACAAAAAGGAAAAGGGTGAGCTCAACTAGCTCGATAAAGAATATTATGACTAAGATAATATACAACAAATTATCGTTAGTCTTGACGAGGGAAAAATCTAATAGAATCTGATAGGCAACAAATTTTAAATCAATATTAGCAGCGTGAAATAATAATTCATTAGAAGAGTTAAGTAGAGAATGCAAACTACTATCTTACATGTATGAATTTAAAAGTTCATCGTCTATCTTTTATCCTGTAACATCAATCGATATACATACGGAATCAAATATTCATCTTTTTACTCTGGCCGAAGATATTCATCGATTAGTCGTATTCATCAAAAACACTGTTCATCTTTGCTTCTGCCAAAGATATTCTTGAAATCATTCATCTTTTTTTTCTGAGGCGAAGATATTCAATAATATCATCATTTAAAGGTGAGGATGATGAAAAATATTTTTAAAAAAGCGAATCGGTGAAACAAAATGTGAGGATTAAGGATTAAGGATTAGTACTTTGTTTTATCATGTTCAAAAAAAATACCTCAAAAATAATCATAGTGGTGTAAAATTGAGAATGATCAAAACATGGATCTGATCAAAGCTAGTATCGAGAATAGATATTTTGGACAAAAGAAGAAATTTTATTTTTAAATTGAATAGTCTTAGTATCGTGAATAGTGAATAGTATCGTGAATAGTAACTCGACACCAAAAGATAGAAATTCAAAAAAAACATCTTCATGAATAGTAATGAATAGTACTCGTGAATAGTAACTTCGTGAATAATAACTCATGAATAGTAACTCGTGAATAGTAACTCATGAATAGTAACCCAGACATGAAAAAGTTCCAAATTTGATAAAAGTTTCAACCAATATTTGACATAATGATATTGAAGAAATAATATCATTTGAGAAGAAAATAACATCCTTACCTCGAAGATTAGTACTTACATTTGGAATCTAGGATATAGTCTTTGAAGGAACTTTGCCGTCTAACAATACTCAAAGTATACTCAAAATACTCACAAGAATAAACTCGATAATATAGAGAGAAAACTTGATTTACGGTGTGATTTTCAATTCTAACCTAAGCACCTATTTATAGGAAAATCTTAGAACACAAAGCGAGAAAATTTAATAAAATATTAATATATATTATAAATTTTCTTCACATGCCTAGAATCTGATTTCAGCCATCAAACACATGCCACCTTTCTAAAAAAGTAAGAAAAAAACGTTTTTCTAATTTTAAATATTTTAAACTTCCAAAAATCAATTATTTTGAACTTGAACTTGATAATTCATAATAAATAGCCCTTTCATCAGAAAATTGAATCTCATGTTTTTTATAGGAAATTCAATTCTCTACAACTTTGCGAGAAGAAAGTTTTTCCAAATTCCAAATAGAAATTGGCCAAAAGAAATCCACAAGCAGAGGCGATTTTACGAAATTTATAATCAAATTTTCGGTCGATAAATGGGGTCCATGAGCATGTTTAACATGTTTTAAACATTTATTGCAACAAAAATACTCTTCCTCCTCGTATACTCATATATATCCCACATTCGTTGTAAAAATATCACCATTATTATATTATTAAAATATAATAATATATTTAAATGAATTATTTTATCGAGAAAAAGATAAAATTTCAATTTTCAACAATTGTCACATTAAAAATTTTCTCCATCTATATCCACATAAAATCAATATTTTCCTCATCATATGAATCAATAATTAATTATTCACAAATAATATACGAGAATCCTGATATTTGTGATGACGAGGCGGTTCAGGAAGAGGGGCTTTCGATAAAATTTCTTCTTCTTGGTGGCTTGATTAGGTGACCAAACCTCTCCTTAGAGCAGAACTTTCTAGACATTGCCAATAATGTTATCTAATAATATTATTAGGATAATATGAATTATTAGCCGATAATGAAAAAATATTGTGTAATGACAATTATTGAAACAACAATGATATAAAATATCAGCGCGACAATTATTATTAATCGATAAAATCTTTGAGCGATAATTCTTGTAACCATTATTGAGTAGTGCCTTCTTACGTAAGAATCAATAATTGGTGCAATCTGGTATCTTCTTGTGTTTAAACCATAGTATTTTAACGATGATACTTGGTAACAACTTCTACTGAGTTATTTTTAAACCACTTATATTTGTCGTTTTCTTCATCGATCGCTTTTAGTTATGGGGCCCACACATGCATTTTGCTTGTGGTAAATACGAATATTTCAAAGCGATCTGAATATTCCACGACCAAACGAATATTCTCAAAACAATGATGAATATTTTATAACCACTTGCTTATTTTGAAATATTTGCGTATTTTACCCTAATTATCCACATTAATCAAATCAACCCTTACTATTTCAAAATAATAAATAGAAAATTAAATTTCATTAATAATAAGTTGGGGTCTTCTGACCTCCCTCCTTATGAAATTTCGTCCTCGAAATTGGCGTCACGTACACAGTGTTTGAAAAGGTGAGGATACCTCGCTTTCATTTTAGTTTCAATTCGGTCATTTCCTCTATAGCATGATTCCTCCACAAAACTTTAACTTGTGGTATGACCTTTCTTGGCGTAGGACATGCTCCTTCTATCAAGATCTTGGCGGTACCTCCTCATACGTTAAGTCTTGGCTATTTAATCGGTTCTAATTCTATAGCGTGGTTGGGTCTTTCACATATTCTGAAATCTGGATATATGAAACACATTATGAAACGAGACATACTTTTGGAGGTAGCTTGTGAGTCTATAGGCTACATTTCCTACTTCGGTCGAGAATTTGAAATGGACGATAAATCGTGGATTGAGCTTTCCTCTCTTCCCAAATCTTGTAACTCCTTCCATGGAGCGACTTCATGACAATCATGATCCCTACACTAAATTCCACGTCCTTTCGATGAAGATCGCATAACTCTTTTATCGATCTTGTCTTGGTTTGTATCGTTGTCGAATCATTTGGATCTTTTCGGTAGTCATACGTACTTAACTCGGGTCCCAACAATGTTGCTTCACCCACCTCGTCCCAACATATTGGGAAGCGACACTTTTCGTCCATATAATGCTTGAATGGAGCCACACTATACTTGCACGATAAGCTTGTTGTTGTAGGAGAATTCACCGATGGTAAATACTTATCAAGCGCCCTTGAAGTACAGGACCACGAGTCTTAATAAATCTTCAAGAGTTTGAATAGTCCTCTTCGATTGTCCGTCTGGTTTGAGGATGGTATCTTAGAACTAAATAAATAAATCCGTGCCCATAGCTTTTTGCAAGCTAACCCAAAATCTTGAAGTGAATCTTGGGTCACGATCCGAAACTATGGATCTGGGCATGCCATACTGACCTCACAATCTCATTCACGTCACATACTAGCAAGGCGTTCGAGTGAATAAGTCTCCGTGTCGGCAAGAAATAAGCGAGACTTGGTTAATCTATCAACAATAACCCAAATAGCATTGATGCCACGAGAAGCAAGTAGGAGAGACCCGTGCTTGAAATCCATGGTAATGTGTTCCACTTCCATTCGGAATCTCAAGTGGTTCAGCGGACCCTTAGGTACTAGATGCTCGCGCCTTTACGTTGACAAGTTAAACACATTGAGATAAACTTTGCAATCTCTCTCTTCGTATTGTTCCACCAAAATGTATGTCGAAGATCACGATACATTTTAGTACTTCGAGGATGGATTGCAAATGGTGTATTGTGTGCCTCCATCATAATCTTGTACTTCAAATCAGTCGTTAGGAACCACAAAGTGCAGAGTGGACTCGAAGTATTCCTTCTTCATCGATTCTCGCTTAGGAATAGCTCCTTCTTGTACTTTCTTCTTCATACGCATCATTTCAAGATTTGGGTGGCTTGCAAGCGACCTTAACTTTTCTATTAAAGTTGGCTCTGTCGTATACTTGACATCATCCTTTTCGTTTCGCATATGATCTTCTACTCTCAATGCGTCATTTACCACGTTCGCTTTTTCGGGATGGTATTGAATAGTGTGGTCGTAGTCTTTGATAATAGCTCGAGCCAGCGTCATTTGCCGCGTGTTGAGTTCTTTTAGTGAAGAAATATTTAAGGCTTTTATGGTGCGAATATATCTCCACTTTCTCCCCATATAGATAGTGCCTCCATATCTTTTAGCAGCATTGCTGCTTGACTCTAGATCATGGTAGGATAATTCCTCTCATACTCTTTAAGTTGTCGCGAGGCATAGGCTATGACTTTCCCACGTTGCATGAGAACACATCCTAACCCTTTGCACGAAGCATCATTTGTAGATAACAAATCCATCAAGAACGGATGGTATTGTTAGAACAGTCTTAGAAATAAGTCTCTCTTAAGCTCTTGGAAACTCTTCTCGCATTCTTCGCTCCAAGCGAATTTTGTATCCTTAGGAGTTATTTGAGTTAATGGAGTAGCGATTCGAGAAAACCCTTCCACGAATCTCGATAATAACCCATTAAGCCCAAAAAGCTCGTACTTGATCGCGAGCTTGGTTGCTCCCGACTTTGTATTGCTTGATCTTGGCGGATCGCGAGATACTCCGTGTTTTGACACCACGTGCCCGAGAAATGCTACTTCCTCAAGCGAACTTCGCATTTCTTCAATTTGGCATATAGTTTGTTTTCACGAAGCCTTTGGAGTACCGACTTCAAATGGTGCTCATGATCTTCACGACTTTTGGAATATATGAGGATGTCATCAATAAAAAACAACAACAAAATGATCAAATATTCCTTGAATACTCGGTTCATCATATCCATGAAAGCCGCAGGAGCATTAGTTAGTCAGAAAGACATGACTAGAATTCATAATGCCCGTCAGAGAGTTAAAAGCGGTCTTTGGAATATCCTCGATTCTAATCTTGGTGATGATATCGAGCGAAGATCGATTTTGAAAAGAATTGTGCCCCTTGCATTTGGTCAAACAAGTCATCAATCGAGGTGAGGATACCTATTCTTGATGGTGACATGGTTCGATTCCGATAGTCGTCTGAAAGTCGCATACTCCGTCTTTCTTCTTCTGAATAAAGCAGGAGCACCCGAGGAGATGTCTTGGGGCCGAATGAAGCCGATGTCCAACAATTCACTGTAGTTGGACCTTTAACTCTGAAGTTCAATAGGAGCCATTCGATATGGGGTTTTAGAAATGGGCTTTGTGCGGGTTCAAGATCAATAAAGAATTGACTTCACGTTACGGGGTAGGGCAGGAAGTTCTTCTTGAAATCGTCGGAAAAGTCGATAACAACGGGAATATTATTCAAATTTGGCGTGTCTTTATTCAAATCCATAACATGGGCTAAGAAAGCTTGACATCAGTTTTTTGATAAGCGAATAGCTTTATGATTAGATATAGCGGTGATTGATTTTAATGGTTTAGTTGCTTGAATTACGTCTGACGGGTTGGTTAGGAATATGAAAACTAATGACCTTACGAAAACAATCAATTTTGGCATGATGAGTAGTTAACAATCAATCCTAAAATCACATCAAAAGCAAGTATCTTTAAAGAGATAAGGTCGGCGGTAAGGTGATGGTGCTGACTTGAATCAAACAAGATTTATAAGCGGTGGATGTGATGAAAGTTTCTCTAGCGGAGTTTCCACGAGATAGGTCGAAAGTCTAATTTCTCTCGGTCGAGTTTAAGCGTTGAGCACATGCGGGAGAGATAAATGAATGGGTATACCAGGTATCAAGTAAAGGTATAAACCATGAGAATTTATAAATAGCTTACCGTGATCACCTCGTTTGGGTTCCTCGCATTATGACCGATCTGACAAAGCGCTCTTCCGGAATCGTTGACTTTGACTTTTACGGGGACGATCTTTTGAGTCATAGTCCCCATTGAACTAGGTTTATTCTCTGCGTCTGATCTCGGCGATATGTCCTTCCTTTCCACAATTATAGCATACCTTGAGCTGTTGTGGGCGGTTTGGTGATATGTCCCTCTTTTCGCATTTATAGCATATAATGGGTGGTCGTTCTCCTCCCTTAGAACCGATTCTTCTTAAAACTTTGTCGTCTTCACATAGTCGTTGTTAAATCTCCTCTTTTTAAAATCTCCTCGATTTCGCTTCTTTATTTTCATGGCCATGATTACCACCGGAGTGGTTACCATTTTTGTCGTCGTCTCATTTTCTTTCTCATTTGGTTATCATTATTACATTATTTGCTATCTACGATGCGATCACTGGTTATGGTCCCTCAGTTGGCCGTACTCGTTATCTCGCTCTAATAATTGAGCCACATTTACAACATCTGAATAGAGAAAATTTATGAGAAATGAGATCTTGGCGTATCTTGGGTTTCAAACCTCGAAACATCCGCGTCATCGTTCCTCATTCTCCACCAAATGAGGTCTGAACTGGATAACTCTGCAAACTTTGCCTCGTCTTTGAGACACCGTCGTGTTGTTTTGTTCAATCGATGAACTCCACTTCCTTCGTATATGAACACTTTCGGGAAAGTATTTGTCATTAAATAATTCTGAAAGCGTCTCCCAAGACATCTTTGAGTGTCGGAAATTTGGATGGAGTGCGCTTCCTGAGACTCCCACCGATGTATACGCCTCGCCACGGAACATAAAGGTGGCGAATGGAACCTTCATTCTCCGTGCATCCAGAGACATCGAATATCTTGGTAATTTGCTTGACCCGTGTTTCGCCGTGATCGGATCGGCTTTCCCTTAAATTGCGGTGGTCCTGACTCTTTGAGCTGCTTTGTTTGTGACAACTTGGTGAATTGCTATCATTTCCTCTATATTTTGAACACGAGTCTCCTAAATGCGATTTTGCATGAGCTGCAAAAAGCTTCTAAACATCCCTCGTTCATCATCGCTTTCGATTGGTGTTGTTCACGGGAGGAACATTGCCCGACTGTTGCGTTTCTCCTCGTTGGTGAGTCTGAGGCGTCTCCACGGTCTCATTTCCATTGTTAATATTCTCGATTCGACATTCTCAAATCTTGTCGTAAAACAAGGGTTAATTAAGGAAATCAATATATCACATAATATCCTTATATCTTGACCGACTAAAAAAATAAGCTTAGGTAGGACACCTTTAGCGAAGGATTTTTTCGTCTCTCCCCTCTAGTTCTATTCCGATCTCATGGAGATCATATCGTATCCTACTAGCTACGATACCATTGATTGTGGCGCCCAAAAAATAGGTATACATCACCCATTACGAGGTTGTCGAGTCATGAGTGCGAAACAACTACAACTTTATTATTATTGATGTTAAAAGCGTGAGTTTGAATACAAATATTATATTATCTTACAAACATTATATCAGACAATATACTCAAATAAATCCTCATCACATTTATTGATACATTATTTTACAAAAATGGTGAGGACTACTAAACAACTCTCTCTAAAACCTTCATTCCATTACCCCAGGCTTCGTACTCATTTATATTCTCGCCTCACGAGAAGAAAAATGGAACAAAAAGGAAAAGGGTGAGCTCAACTAGCCCGATAAAGAATATTATGACTAAGATAATATCTGACAAATTCGTTAGTCTTGACAGGGAAAAATCTAATAGAATCTGATAAACGACAAATTTTAAATCAATATTATAGGCCGTGAAATAATAATTCATTAGAAGAGTTAAGTAGAGAATGCAAACTACTATCTTACATGTATGAATTTAAAAGTTCATCGTCTATCTTTTATCCTGTAACATCAATCGATATACATACGGAATCAAATATTCATCTTTTACTCTGAGGCGAAGATATTCATCGATTAGTCGTGTTCATCTAAACACTGTTCATCTTTGCTTTTCTGACGAAGATATTCTTGAAATCATTCATCTTTGCACTACTGGGCAAAGATATTCAATAATATCATCATTTAAGGTGAGGATGATGAAAAATATTTTTAAAAAGCGAATCGGTGAAACAAAATGAGTGAGGATTAAGGATTAAGGATTAAGTACTTTGTTTTATCCATGTTCAAAAAATACCTCAAAAATAATCATAGTGGTGTAAAATTGAGAATGATCAAAACATGGATCTGATCAAAGCTAGTATCGAGAATAGATATTTTGGACAAAAGAAGAAAATTTTATTTTTTGATTGAATAGTCTTGTATCGTATCGTGAATAGTCGTGAATAGTATCGTGAATAGTAACTCAGACACCAAAAGATAGAAATTTCCAAAAAAACATCTTCACGCTTCATGAATAGTACTCGTGAATAGTAACTCGTGAATAGTAACTCGTGAATAGTAACTCGTGAATAGTAACTCATGAATAGTTGCATGAAAAAGTTCAAATTTGATAAAAGTTTCAACCGATATTTGACATAATGATATTGAAGAAATAATATCATTTGAGAAGAAAATAACATCCTTACCTCGAAAGATTAGTACTTTAATTTGGAATCTAGGATATAGTCTTTGAAGGAACTTACTTTTAGTCTAACAATACTCAAAGTATACTCAAAATACTCACAAGAATATCGCTCGATAATATAGAGAGAAAACTTGGTTTACGGTGTGATTTTCAATTCTAACCTAAGCACCTATTTATAGGAAAATGCTTAGAACACAAAGAGAAAATTTAATAAAATATTAATATATATATAAATTTCTTTACGTACCTAGAATCTGATTTCAGCCATCAAACACATACCACCTTCTAGAAAAAGTAAGAAAAAACGTTTTTCTAATTTTAAATATTTTAAACTTCAAAAAATCAATTATTTGAGAACTTGAACTTGATAATTCATAATAAATAGCCCTTTCATCAGAAAATTGAATCTCGCGTGAGTTTTTATAGGAAATTCAATTCTCTACAACTTTGCGAGAAGAAAGTTTTCCAAATTCCAAATAGAAATTGGCAAGAAATCCACAAGCAGGCGATTTTACAATTTATAATCAAATTTCGGTCGATAAATGGGGTCCATGAGCATGTTTAACATGTTTTAAACATTTATTGCAACAAAAAAAATACTCTTCCTCCTCGTATACTCATATATCCCACATTCGTTGTAAAAATATCACCATTATTATATTATTAAAATATAATAATATATTTAAATAATTATTTTATCGAGAAAAGATAAAATTTCAATTTTTCAACAATTGTCACATTAAAAATTTTCTCCATCTATATCCACATAAAATCAATATTTTCCTCATCATATGAATCAATAATTAATTATTCACAAATAATATTCTGAGAAATCATGATATTAATGTGAGGCGGTTCAGGAAGAAGGGGCTTTCGATAAAATTTCTTCTTCTTGGTAGCATGATTAGGTGACCAAACCTCTCCTTAGGCAGAACTTTCTAGACATTGCCAATAATGTTATCTAATAATATTATTGAGATAATATGAATTATTTAGCCGATAATGAAAAATATTGTGTAATGACAATTATTGAAACAACAATGATATAAAATATCAATATGACAATTATTAACTCGATAAAATCTTTGAGCGGTAATTCTTTGTAACCATTATTGAGTAGTGCCTTCTTACGTAAGAATCAATAATTGGTGCGATATCTGGGTATCTTCTTGTGTTTTAACCATAGGGTATTTTAACGGTGATACTTAATAACTTCTGTAGATTATTTTTAAACCACTTATATTTGTCGTTTTCTTCATCGATCGCTTTTTAGTTATGGGGCCCACACATTTTGCGTGCGTCGTAAATACGAATATTTCCCGACGATACGAATATTCCACGACCAAACGAATATTCTCAAACAATGATGAATATTTTATAACCACTTGCTTATTTTGAAATATTTGCGTATTTTACCCCTAATTATCCACATTAATCAAATCAACCCTTACTATTTCAAAATAATAAATAGAAAATTAAATTTCATTAATAATAAGTTGGGGTCTTAGAGTGAGGGTATGGGCTCGATTGGCTCGTCATCATCAGAAACTTGAATTTCTATGGGAATTGTTGGGGGAATATCGGTTGTAGATGAAGGGGCTCGAAGGTCATCGACAGTCAAGGGGGTAATCTTGGTTCTTAATTTCTTTACATGAAGGACTCAGGTCCGTTTGTTTAAAGGCATGTCAAGTAGACTCCCTCTGGTTGGTGCTGGATGGGTGGTCGGTGCGGGATCTGGGGTAGGCTCAGGATCTATTTCTATGGGGGTGGATCTGGGTTTCCCAGTGGCTCTCTTCTTTCGTCGAGGTTGAGTTGATTCTTCAGGTGGAGGGGGGTCATCAGATTGTGGATCATTGATAGGAAGTTCGGTGGTGGGAGGATCAATGTGTGGGGATTCTACTATTGGGAGTTCCTCATTTGTTTCTGAAGTTTTCCCAGATAAAAATTCTTCAAGATCTCTTAAGTCAGATGAGTTCGGCTTAATCAAAGACACTACAAAGGGTAGAAGGCCACATATCAGAATCTATATCCTTGAAAATTTCAAATAATTATGCAGACAAATAGTTTAAAACTTACATTTGTGGTTATATAACCAAGCTTGTTTGGTAAGGAGTCCGTAGTTCCACTACTCATTCGGGAAGTTCTCAAAGAGCTCTATCATTTCATTTACTCGCTCTTCAGGAATATTGCCAAAGTTGGCAGAGACTTTTTCCTGAGTAATCTAGTTCGACAAGGAAGCAATTTCGGGTCCTTTGATGAAGAACCATCCTTTGTTGTTCGGGGGTAGAAACCGAGAGGCGTCTTTCAAACTTTTCATCTGTCTTCGGGGACTGTTTACTTAGAGCTTTAAATCCATTTTCTGGGGATTGGCCAACCTTGTAGACAGTGAAGAAGAAGTCGAGAGTGGGTTTGACACCTACTTCGTGGCAAAAGGCAATGAAAGCAATGATATGAATGTAAGAGTTCAGAACTAATTGGGCGAACCCAACACCGATGAACCCTAGGAGGGTAACAAGAAAGATATGAAGAGGGAATCAAACTTCTTTTTCAAGCAAAGTTACTGGAATGGCCATCCAACCTTTTGGACGCTGATACATTCGCTCGTCAGGTTTAGGTGCTATTGGGTCATGATATTTTATGTGCATTGGGCCAGAATCCTTGGTTGATACATTGGGTTACTATTATTGGGTCCTGAGGTTATTGGGCCAAGCCATTGGGCCAATTCGATGGGTTATCTTGATTGGGTCTTGCAAAGTCTTGGGCCGAATTGTTGAACCGAACCATTAGATAACTAAAATATCTACTTTTTGGGCTTTGACCGGTAATGATGAAAAAAGATAATAGTTGACTGTTATCTCTGCCATGCATTAATGTGCATGGGATTCTAGTTGTCCGGCGATGGAAAACAATGATAAGATGTGGTGGGTGAAATTGCATGCGATTTATTTGAGATAACCGTAAGTGGGGGATCGTGTCGAGGCGGTAGTGGGTGGCACGGTAAACCGGGTGTAAGAGTATATGTTATCAAGAGGATCACACAAGGACATGTAACTGATTATTTTTCTCTCTCAATACACTATATATTATTATCCTCCATTATTAACCTTGTGATCGCTTGTACTGACTCTCACGCCGGAGCTATTCCCCGACTGTAGAAGCCGTCAAGCTTTTGGTGTTGTCGTGTTTACTGTTCAGGATCAGACATGTCTTACGTGATTGGGACGTGTGAAGTGATCTTGGCGTTAACATTGGTGCTAGAAGGAGGGCTTGTTCTAGTGTTCTTGAGTTTTCAATCACAATCTTTTAGTTGTTCTACGTCGGAAGTTATGGTGAGGAGTAAAACTGTTACTCCTGGAGGATAGCCGATGGCTGTGAGTTCTTCTATATAACGTATTTCTGTCAATGATCGTTTGGATCCTTCAAAGAGTGCTCATGACAGCACGACTTCCAAACATAACTCAGAGGGTTCTCGTTTGAGAGCCCATGGTGAAGCTAGAAGAAGGTTGGTCTTTGCTACTGACAAAGGACGGGACCATGATCGGAAGTGAGTAGAAGGTACACCGCCTAGAACCCGACACCGAAGTGGTCAAGATGGTAAGGCTGCCAAGCTGGCGAAGATGGCAGGTAAGGCAGATAAAGCTTTAGAAGTTCTTCTGAAGTAGAGGGAAGATATAGCTGAACAGATGCTTCGTATCGACGAGCTGAAGGACGAGGTGTCAAGTAATGTTCAATTTGAAAGGCGTAGCAAACCCAGAGATGGACAACCAAGAGAAGTGAAGGAACCTGTACATTCTGGTCATGTATCTCGAGGCTGACCTCAGGATCAAAGGAGATCAAGAAATAGTACTTCACCCTATTGGTTCTCGGGATCACGGTGGCAGTGGACGAAGAAGTAGATCCAGGGAACACATACCTGAGAATACAAAGAGGGCGCACCATCTCAAATATTCTCATTATGGTGACAGGGCTCCACGCCGAAGTAGATCCAGAAGTCCATCGAGAGCAGGGGGTTCTGATGGAAGAGGTCGTTCCACTCATAAGAAGAGGATTTCTCCGGAGAGAGAAGTCTTGTCACAGCCAGAAGGAGTGGAATTTCTGGTTAAAGAATTGAAAGAGCTTTAAGCAGCGGTGGTGAAGTTCAAGCGGTGAAGGATATACGGAAAAAGGCGTCTCCTTTTTCCTCGGATATTCTTAAGGAGAAGGCTGACCCTACCAAGAAGTTGCCCCACATGGAGAGTTATGATGGATCTGGAGACCATAGCCAGGCATTTGATAGGCTGATGGACTATTATGATTTTACCGATGCTGTTAAGTGTCATACGTTTGTGACGACGCTGAGGAAGGATGCCAGGCAGTGGATGGGTACTTTACCTTCGGATTCAGTCTCGTTGTGGTCTGAGCTATGCAACAAATTTCATGCTCGTTTTGAGAGCAACAGAAGGAGAGGAAAGCCTACAGGTTCTTTGGCTCAAGTTTGGCAGTATTCGAATGAGTCTCTGGGCCAATATGTGAAACGCTTCAGGGAAGCAGTTGGACACGTGATCGATCTTAATGATCTTCAGGCTGTTGGCTTGTTTCAAAATGGCTTGGATTTAGTGAAGTCTGAGAAGCTGATGAAGAAGCTGATGTTTCACCATCCGAAGAGTTTGGCCGAAGCTTTTGATAAAGCTGAGGGTTATATTGTGGTGGAGAAAGCTATGAATAGCTTGAAGCGTCCTTCTTCGGATAGACTGAAGGAGACAGATACCGATAAAGTTGAAGGCGATCAGAGGAAAGTAGGAGGGAATAATGATCGGTCGGAAGGCAGCTCGAAGAAGTACAACAACAACTGGCGTCAAGGTGGTAATCGTCCACCTACTCCCACCTAGAAGGTGAATAAGGTATACACCAAAATGAATACGGATAGGTTTGTAATTTTAGATCAGATCAGGAACCATCCTTACTTTGAACCACCTCGTGATAACATTAAGCCTGGGCAGGGCAATACTCAAAAATTTTGTGGTTATCATCAAGCCACGGGTCACGATACGAATGAATGTTGTAGTCTGAAGGATTTTGTGGAAAGGAAGGTTCAGAGTGGTGTGTTGGTCCAGTATGTGATCGGAAGGGATCATTAACAGGAACAGCCGAATGGTGATTGGACTATTCAAGTGGTTCAACCGGTTCAACTTGTACAACCCGCTCCAAATCAGCCACCAAGGCACGTCGTTGATGTAATTACTGGTGGGACGGCAGAAAAATTGGTAGGGAAGAAGAGGCGGGGATATCTAAACTCGGTTATGTCTATGGCGGGTTTCCTCCCGAAGATCACAGACCATATCCAGGGACGTTCATATCCTTTACTGATGAAGATTATCCTTCGGAGCCCATCGAACCCCATGAAGGAGCACTGGTGATTATCATACAAGTGGGTTCGGTGGACATGAAGCGGATGATGATTGATAATTGTTCTTCTATGGATATTCTGTATGTCCATGCTTATTAGAGGATGCATATTGATGGGCGAAAGATGGAGGTTGGGCAGGAGGCCCCCTTGTATGGATTTAGCAATGATCTGGTCAAAGTTGCAGGCACTATTGAGCTACCAGTTATCTTCTGCACAGCTCCTCAGCATGTAGAAATAATGTGTAAATTTTATGTTGTGCATGTAGATTCGACTTACAATGCCATACTGGGTAGACCTACTTTGACTGCTTTGCAAGATGTGACATCAATCCCTCACTTTAAGATCAAGTTCCCAACAACATATGGAGTTGGTGAAGTAGTAGGGGACTTGGATCTGGCTCGACGTTGCTATAGAAATGCTGTGATCGCTTCGGGCGTAGGGGTTAGCAAGCAGAAGCAGACTATGACAATAGAGATCGAGCCCTTTACTCAAAGCAGTTCAGAACCATTGGTCATGCTAGCAGGGGAAACAGAGGATTTTGAGTTGATTCCTGGCAAGAAGGATAAAACAGTGAAGATAGGTTTAGGTTTGCCGGAACCTCTTCGGACAAAATTTATAGACCTTCTTCGATGTTATGCAGATATCTTCGCATGGGAGCCTAATGATATGCTTGGAGTGAGCTGAAAGATTGCAGAGCACAGGCTGGATGTGGACCCATCAAAGAAGCCAGTTCGGCAGAAAAGACGGATCTTCGCACCAGAGCGACAGAGGATTATTGATGAGGAGATTGCGAAGTTGTTGGCTGCATATTTCATCTTTGAGATAGATTATCCAGAGGGGATGGTGAACGTGGTGCTGGTCCAGAAGAAAAATGGGAAGTGGCGAGTTTGTATTGACTACACGGTCCTGAATAAGGCTTGCCCGAAGGACTTCTATCCTCTACCTCACATTGATCAACTCATCTATGCGACTTCGGGGTATGTATTACTAAGCTCTATGGATGCTTTTTCAGGTTATCACCAAATTTCTATGTGCAAGGAGGATATACCGAAGACAGCATTCATTACACACTGTTTGGTGTATGCCTATAAGAAGATGACATTTGGCTTGATAAATGCTGTAGCCACCTATCAGAGGATGATGAACTTCCTCTTCTAGAAGTAGTTGGGGAGGAATATGGAAGTGTATATTGATGACGTGATAGTGAAGAGCATGATCATTCAGAAGCACTTCGATGATTTAGAAGAATGCTTTCAGATGGCTCGTTATCATAACCTAAGGCTAAACCTAACCAAATGCACCATTGGGCTCGGTGCAGGGAAGTTCTTGGGCTATCTGGTCAGTCAGAGGGGCATTGAAGCCAATCCAGAGAAGATCCAGGCTATTCTAAATATGAAGACTCCTCAATCATTCAAGGATATTCAGCGTCTAACGGGGAGGATTGCCGCTTTGAGGAGGTTCATGTCTAAATCGGCAGAAAGATGTTTGCCATTCTTCAACACGTTGAAAGGACCGAAGAATGAAAAGACATTTCAGTGGACATCGGAATGTGAAGACGCCTTCCAGGGAATAAAGACGTATTTGTCTTCTGCACCTTTGCTGGTGAAGCCAGTTCCTGCTGAGCCATTATACTTATCTCTGGCAGCTAGTTCATTGGTAGTGGGAGCAGTATTGGTTCGAGAGGTTGGGGGAAAGCAACATCCAATTTACTATGTAAGCCATGTCCTTAGGGATGCTGAAACCAGGTATTCGAATATTGAGAAGTTTGCCTTTGCCTTAATGATAGCTAGTAGAAAGCTTAGGCAGTATTTTCAAGGTCGGCTCTTGGTGGTATATATGGATCAGCCTCTGAAGAAGGTTATGAGCAAGCCTGAAGTTTCGGGGAGACTTGCCACTTGGACAATGGAGTTGTCTCAATAGTTTATAGAGTACCATCCCCGAACTGCTATAAAAGGTCAAGCTTTGGCTGATTTGACTTGTGCATGCTTATACTATATATATTATATATTATAATATATATAATATATTTATCTTGACAAGTCCGGAGGGATTTAAAGTGCAGCAGGCCATCAGGTTTGGGTTCAGAGCAACGAACAACAAGGCAGAGTATGAAGCAGTACTGGCAGGAGTTTGATTGGTGAAGAGTCTTGAAGTTCAGAAGCTAATCATTTATAGTGACTCTCAGCTAGTCGTTAAGTAAGTCTCAGGGGAGTATGAAGCTCGAGGTTCGAGAATGATCAAGTACCTGGCAGAATTAAAAGATCGACTTCAGTATTTCATCTCCTATGAGTTTCAAGGCGTTGAGCATAACGCTAATTTTATTGCCGATGCATTGTCAAAGTTGGCTACTATAGATGCTAGTAATTTTGATGGATCAATTTATTTGGAGATTCTGCAACAACCTAGTATCCAACATGAAGCGGTGATGTGCATTGAGCATTCTAACTGTTGGCTGACCCCGTATCTAGAATATCTGGCAGATGGCGTCCTTCTTTCGGATCAGATGTTGTTCAAGAAAGTTAAGTACAAGAGTGCCAACTTTGTTCTTATTGATGGGGATCTTTATCTGAGGGCTTTTTTGTCTCCATTATTGAAGTGTTTGGTCCCATCCAAAGCTGAATATGCTCTTCAAGAGATTCACGAGGGTATTTGTGGTGACCATATAGCTGCTAAGTCGTTAGCCTACAAAGTACTTTGGCAGGGGTTCTACTGGCCTACCATCTTTAAGGAAGCTTCCGAGTACGTGAAGAAGTGTCCAAAGTGTCAGTTGAATAGTCCTATCCCACATCAGCCACCAGAAGAGTTATACTCGATTCTATCTCCTATACATTTTTCTATCTGGGGGGTAGATATACTGGGTCCATTGCCGAAAGCTAAAGGTCTAGTCAGTTTTGTTATAGTTGCCATTGATTATATGACCAAATGGGTAGAAGCAAAGTCGCTTAGACTGATAACGGAACAAGAGTGTTTGAAGTTTCTGAAGGAATCTGTAGTGTTTCGTTTTGGCATTCCGAAGGTGTTAATATCAGACAACGGATGCCAGTTTGTGGGATCAAAATTTGAAGCTTTTTTAAAGGAGCTTGGGGTTTAACATAGAAAGACTTCAGTAGCTCATCCATAGTCTAACGGACAGGTTGAAGTAACCAATAGGACGCTTCTGAATGGGATCAAGCGCAAATTGGATGAAGATAAAGGAAGATGGCCCGAAGATCTGCTCAGTGTATTATGGGCTTATCGGACTACAACGAGGACTACTACGGGAGATTCACCTTTCAGGTTGGCTTATGGTATTGATGCTTTAGTCCCTGTTAAGATTGGATCTACCAGTCTTCGAGTTAGTCAGTTTAAAGAGATCTACAATGATGAAGGGCTGAAGATCAATATGGACTTACTGGAAGAAGTCAGGGAGGTAGCTTTGATAAAGCTGGCAGCCTATCAACGAAGAGTAGCTAAGCACTACAACAAAGGCGTAAAGCTTTGAAGATTTGAAATAGGAGATTTTGTCCTCAGAGAAGTTGAAGCATCTATGCCTCAGAATTTGGGAAAGTTAATGCCGAATTGGGAAGGTCCTTATGAAGTCATTGAAGTACCGAAGTCAGGGACCTATCGGTTAAGGGCATTGGACGGGTCTGAAATCAAGAATACTTGGCATGCTGGTAGGCTTCGGAAGTATTTTTAGTAAAGATAGAGTCAGTTCACCGAAGACTATAAATATTCGAATTATCATCAATAAAAGATTCTTTTTCCCAATTGATCTTCTCCTCATTGGTGCAAATTTCATCGTTGAAAGGAGGTTCGGTTCGACTCGCTGACCATTTGATGGTAGCCTATTCGGCAGGTGGTCCTTATGAATTTGTTAGAACCCTGTGTGGTAAACAAATTTCATGGTTAAAAGAGGTTTGGGTGGACTCGCTAACCTTTCGATGGTAGCTTATTCGGCAGATGGTCCTTATGAATTTGTTAGAACCCTGTGTGGTAAACAAATTTCATGGTTGAAAGGAGGTTCGGGTGGACTAGCTGACCATTCGATGGTAGCCTATTCGGCAGGTGGTCCTTATGAATTTGTTAGAACCCTGTGTGGTAAACAAATTTTATGGTTGAAAGGAGGTTCGGGTGGACTCGCTGACCATTCGATGGTAGCCTATTCGGCAGGTGGTCCTTATGAATTTATTAGAACCCTGTGTAGTAAACAAATTTCATGGTTGAAAGGAGGTTCGGGTGGACTCGCTGACCATTCGATGGTAGCCTATTCGGCAGGTGGTCCTTATGAATTTGTTAAAACCCTGTGTGGTAAACAAATTTCATGGTTGAAAGGAGGTTCGGGTGGACTCGCTGACCATTCGATTGTAGCCTATTCGGCAGGTGGTCCTTATAAATTTGTTAAAACCCTTTGTGGTAAACAAATTCTAGATGGTACAAAGAGGATCGGCTGGATTAACCCTGTATATGATCTGTCTCACACTTCGGTAAGGATAAGTATGCATTACTTTATTTTGTTCAAGTGTTGAGTTCGGGTTGTGTTATTCTTAAATCTTAACTGTTATATAACTTGTTCAACTATTGATTAACAGTTTAAAGTTAAGTTTAAAAGATGCTTGTACATTTTTTGAGTTGATTGATACTGAATTATTGACAAGAAACAAAGTATACAAAAGTCATAAGGGACGAAGTTGATATTTTATTAATATTTAAATGTTTACAGAAAAATACATAAAGTTTTACAAAAATTCTAAGTCTGGAAAGAAGAGATATCGTCTTCATGCATCGCCTTCGCCCTCTGAAGAGTCGAGAAGAGCCGGATCTACTTTGGCTGCGGCAAGCTTTGCTTTGCCTCTGCTTCGGCAGATTTCATAGCCTTCGGAGTACATCTTAACAATTTTTTCATTCAAGGCATCTGATTTTTGAAAATCTTCTTGGATTTGCTTATGAAGATCTTCAGTCAGCGGCGGACTTAAGTCTCAAAGGGCCCGAAGCTCCCGAATTTCTTCTTCATGTTTTTGTCGTCTCTTCAGATGACGGGTTTCTTTGGTCTCCAGTTTTTATTGTCTCTTCTTCATGTCTCGAAGGGTTCGTTCGTTTAAAGGCATGTCAAGAAGACTCCCTCTAGTTGGTGCAGGATGGGTGGTCGGTGCTGGATCTGGGGTAGGCTCAGGATCTATTTCTATGGGGGTGGATCTGGGTTTCCTGGTGGCTCTTTTATTTTGTCGAGGTTGAGTTGATTCTTCAGGTGGAGGGGGGGTCGTCAGATCGTGGATCATTGATAGAAAGTTCGGTGGTGGGAGGATCAACGTGTGGGGATTCTACTATTTGAAGTTCCTCATTTGCTTCTGAAGTTTTCCCAGATAAAAACTCTTCAAGATCTCTTATGTCAGACGAGTTCGGCTTAATCAAAGACACTACAAAGGGTAGAAGGCCACATATCAGAATCTATATCCTTGAAAATTTCAAATAATTATGCCGACTGTTGGAAGAATGTATATTTTGATTTGATGTTTAAAGTAAATGCTCATGATTATATGTAAAGTCCTTCAAGGAATATATGTATAAGGACTTAGTGTTAGATCAAAATTGTTATGTTGATCTTAGCTTTCAATGTTCATCATTCTATAAACAATTGTATAGATAAAGAGATCAAAGATGTTAGGTTGATCTATGACTTGAAAGAAATAGATAGGCCTTGAAAAGAATCGCAGTCTATCAAGTTGATCAACAGAATGCAGAAGTCAAGGAAGGATCGTAGAGCTTAGAAGATCGTAGTGTATCTACCTTGAAGGGCCTCTCCAGAAATTGTAGAGTGGTCTAGATGCTTGCAAAAGCTAACTCAGAGATCGTAGTGTACTTTCAAAAACGTAGAGCCTGCAAGACGAGCAAGTGATGATCGTAGTGTGCAAAGATCGTAGTGTGTAAATCCTTGAGAGAGATCGTAGTGTTCTCTTCAGGCCAAGCACCAATGTGACAAGACACCACGATATGGATCATAGAGTATAATCTGTCTTGTGTCAGAAGCATCGAGCCCTACTTTTGTTTAAAGACAAATTCCAACAAAAGTGGAATGGGTTTGAAACGTTGAAGTCCTCTCTCCAGTGCCAACGGTACAAAAGATATCCTTAGTATTCAACAAAAGGAACGTATTCAAGAAGCTAAGAAAAGGACCATAGGACAGAAGAAAAACACCTTTTCAAGTGTTAGGTGAGAAAGCAGTCTGCTGTATCAGTGGGCCAGAATGCAATTCAGAAGATGTGCAGAAAAGTCTCCATCAAAGTTCAGAAATGTCAAACGCATTTAATGCTTCAACAAATGGCTTCAACGGATAGATTTCAAGGATCACATATATGTAGAACATATGCAGATGAGAAATCTAAGCAAGCATTGAACAAAAATGTACAAGAACACTCAACGCTCAACTCTACGATCTGAGAAAAAGAGGAAGCTTGCTCAGCTACTCAGTTCTTTTGAACAAGTGCTTAACTGCAACTGAGTAGCATCAATCACGAACTCAACAACTACCAACCAACTGAAGTAAGAGTTCCAAGTCAGAAGGACTTGAAGAGTTCTAAGTGAACTGTAAAGGACTAAGTCTGCTAGACTTGAAGAGTTCAAGAGTGAACTAAGAAGTGCCTAGACTGCTGGTCTAGAAGAAATCTGTGAGATTCAAAAAGTTTAACAGACATCCTTAGTGGATTTCCTACTCGAGGAGTAGAAGAGTGGATTAGGAGCTTTAAGTGCTCTGAACCACTTAAAACTGTTGTGTCTATTATATTTGTGCTATAACTGCTATAACTGCCATAACTTCCTAACTCTCATTAATTCGAGATATTTAAAAGGAGATTAAACAAATACTTATTCCGCTATGTTTTAATCACTATAAAAACTAACTAGTTAAAACGAAAAGTTTTTAAATATCTATTTAACCCCCCCCCTTCTAGATAACTATTGTGCCTCCGGGAACTAACAATTGGTATCAGAACAGGTTCTATAATATAGCCTAAAAAGTTTGAGTAGATCCAATGGCACACTTACCAAGCGAATCAAAGACTGGAGGAGGCAGCAAGCCATATATGTGCAACAAAGATAAATTTGCTAACTGGAAGGTTAGGATGAAAGCTTACATGGATTCAATTGATGAAGATCTATTTGAAACTGTTCAGAATGGGCCCTATGTTCCTACAAAGCTTGCACCAACTACAGACAACCCAAATAGAATACAGATCAAGGTCAAAGGATAATGGACAGAAAACGAGAAGAGAGCTGTCCAGCTCGACAAAAAGGCCAAGAACATCTTATTCCAACCCTTAGAAGATGATCTGTTTGAAAACATGATCAACAACATAACAACAAATGAGGTTTGGGAAGCATTTCTCATTATGCATGAAGGAACAGAAGAAGTCAGAGAAAACAAACAATCTCTCTTGACTCAGCAATATGAGATGTTTGCTCACGTTCAAGGAGAGAACGTCACTGCCACCTACGAGAGATTTAATGTTCTGCTCAACTCTCTATGAGCCTATGGAAAGATCTATCCAAACAAAGATCTAATCATAAAGTTTAAGAGAGCTTTACCAAGCAAGTGGGATGCCAAAACCACTGCCATTAGAGAGTCAAAGAATCTACATGAAATGACTGTTCAACAGTTATATGGCAACCTTCTCACATACGAACTGGAGCTGACTCAACGAGCAGAAACCTTGTCTGAAGGAAGAAAGAAGGATAAAGGTGTTGCCCTCAAAGCAACTGAAAACACCTCCAAAGTCAACACTGAAGTTGATTTTGACTACGATGAAGATGATGATGAGGACTTTGCAATGCTGGTGAAAAGACTAAGAAGGTTCATGCGATAAGGCAAAACCAGCAAGCTAAAGAAAGTCAGCAACTACAACAGTCAGGAGCAAATGAATGATCTATGCTACAATTGCAAGAAACCTGGCCACTTCATTGCCAACTACAATAAACCTCTCAGAGAAGAACTCAAGAAGAAATCACATTCAAAGAAGGAATACAAAGGCAATAAGAGGCCTCAGAAGAAAGACAAAGGCCTTGTAGCTGGAGGATCGTGGAGTGACTCAGACAATGACTCAACTCCAGAATCTGGAGATAATGAAGATCCTCAAATGGCAAATCTTTGCCTAATGGCCAAAAACGCAAGGGATAAGCAGAACTCCAACATACATGAAGTAAGTATCGATGAGGTATTTAACTTTAACTCTCCTGATGTAGATATTGATGACCTAAGAACTGCACTGCATGGAAAAACATCTGATCTGCATCAATACATGAAGTGGTTTAGAGTTCTATCTAAAGACTATTCACTTCTTCAAAAGGAGAAAGAAGAAGTTCAAGAAGAACTGGAAATAGCCCTTCTCAGTACTGACTCTCTCTCCAAATTTGAAGCTGAGAATAAGCTCTTGAAACAAACAAATGAGCTCAATGCAAAAAGAGAGTCAAGTCTAAACTCTAAAATTGAGGATCTAGAAAAGACAATCTCTACATGGAATAAATCCTCTTCATCCATGGACTCCCTAATCACTAGCCAGAGAAGTGTCTCTGATAGAACATGGTTAGGCTTTAAGGAATCTACCTCAGAGCCATGTGTGAAAAAATAAAGGAAACTAACACTAGTAATGCTGTGACACCCCCGAATTCGGATCCTCTGACCCTGGTTCGGTTATCATAATAAACTATAAACATGCACCTCTAAACAACATACAATAACTAAAATGAAGAATATAATAAACGTACGTCGTTCATTCAAAAGGTGTTACTAGTTCCAAGATACGATAACCTTAATATCATCTTACAATCATACCCTAAAATAAATATTAGGGTTCACATTACATAATCGTAATTTAAACTAAGTATAAGATAAATTCTGCTTCTCGTAATAATCCTACATCTTCCTTTTACCCCGCCCTTTCCACGAGGTCTAAGGGCTTGCATTTGCAATATAATTCATGATATAGCAAGGATGAGCAACAAGTTTAAGTACAACAATAAGGATATATCATGATGAATGGAAGAATGTCTGGTAATGGGTTCAACAGTATAATATCTTAAGGATTCAACAATATGAATATCATAAGCAAAGATAATGATTGCTTTTAGAATAACTGCTAGTCAAGTAGACTTTGAACTTTAACACTCCAATGGAATCAATAGCTAATTGACCCTTTTGTTACTGGCTACAGAATAAGTACTTGAGGGGATCAGCCTCGCGTACTCTATGTATATGCATAACATTTAAATCTGTTCATTATGTCTTTATTAGATACCTGCAATCACCTATCATAGAAAGGGGTGTTCTTTCAGTCTAAGAATCCTTACCATCAATTGGTTTGGATAGCTTTTATAAAACTTCATAGGCTTGTCTGACTGGACAAAGGTTCAGACTCTATTACTTGCAACACAATAAATTCAGATACTTGCTCAATATAATTTAGAGTAAGTTTAGGGAAACTTGCTTAACAAAAGTAGGGTTCAAGGAACTTGCTTAACAAAAGTAGGGTTCAAGGAACTTGCTTACAGTATGCGTCGAATAAAGTAATGCAAAGGTTTAGGATACTTCCCTGTTTGCTCAGCTACAATATAATTCTAGCTTTAATTAACTTACGTTAAAATGACCTAACATTACCAAGTCGATCTTTCAATTAGCATGTGTAAACTAATACGAGTCTACACTTAAAAGAATCAAGTCATCACATAGCATGCTTCTCAACACATTATATGACATATTGGTCACACATCACAAAGTAAGTAATCATATAAGCATGCCTTAATACTTGGACCAAAATAGATTCTATTTTTGATATAGGATAAGCGCAACAATTGCTAGTCTGAAGCTTAGGGAATGGTAGCTTGTTCAGGCTGTCCCTCGCCGAACTCAAGGTTGAGCTTTTGCTTTCCTGACTTCAGTCCAACTCTAACACACTAATTCCACATACATTTTAACATACATACATGCTAGAGTTTCACACATATCACATGACCATACTTGACTTCACTATCACAAGTTTATTTATAATTTATATGTTATTAAAACATAACAAGGTCATGTAATCATGTGTACCTTACAACTTGATCATTCAATACTCAGTAGTCATGCTTGTATATAGACAACACATGATTACCTTACTCTCATAGTTCATGTTCTAGAAATTTCCTTTTTTCTTTGTGACTATGTGTGCATAAGTGAAAACCATATCTTAACCAAACGATGTTCATGTCAATATGTCTATAGGCATAATGAATCCTAATACATATGCTAGAATGGTCATATCATACCATGCTCATTACTTGATGACATTAGCTTCCTCATTCTAACTTTCTTTGAATTTTACACTAAGTCAACTTAACATATACAAGGCATATATAACTCTCATGTATTTACAACATATAATAAAGTCATATATGCATGCTCAAATAGTCAGAACTTACTAGATAAAAGATCTTCGTCAAGTTCTCTTTGAAAAGTCTTAAGTTCCTTATCTTTGAAATAGTCAAATCTTTCAATTATGTATGCTAGTGTGTTCAATCACTTTAGTCTTGCATTTCATGCCCATATACACCATATTATCATGTTCATAATGTCGAGATGCTCACATGATGTGTTTGTGACAAAGTTCACCCTTGAAATCACAAACCTTATTTCAAGACCACAAGTATTGTGTCTATCATTGCTATACTTGTTCATACTACATGCATGTGCCTACGTGTGCATGTTAAAATAGTTTACAAGCTTGCTCTACCATGTACTAACAAGTTAGCATGAAACAGAACAAAATAGAAAACATCAGAGTTGGTGAAGGACTGGTGCAGCTGCGCTGCACCCTAGTACAATTAGGGCGCAGCTACGCCATGTCTGAGACAAAACTGAGTTCGGGTTCACGGCAAGAACATTGCTGCACCATAATACAAATAGGGTAGCATTGCTACTTAAGGCTCGCATCAAAGACAGTAAGGTTACTTTGTTTTGCAGAGTAACCACCAACATGACTTCTAACAATTCAAGCATGCTCCAAATCAATATTAAAGTGTTCATACATGAAGACATATATCATAAACATATCATGGCATGATAATTCACATTGATTAACATATGGATTCAAGAAATTCTCAAGAACTAACAAGACCCATTTCAAGATTTTAATTAGAACTTATACCTTCTTAGCTTGAATTGGACCTCCTACAATCTGAGAATGCTTCTACAATGCTCAGCAACTTAGGACTCTCTAACTAAGACTTAACAAACAACAAAAAATAAATTTGAAGCTTGTATTTATAGAAGAAACATGGACTAGACATTGTTATTACACAAGTGTTGGAGCTCATGGTGCAAAGGAAAAACACAATGGTTGCTAAGGAGTGGTTGAGCAACTCACCACTAACCATTGGCTAGCAAATGATCACCTAATACTAGCCACTTGAAGAATACGTAACTAGCTTCTTACTACTGTTCATGTACTAATGAGACACTCATTTTGGGGCAAGGAAATAATTCTCAGCATTTTGGACAAAAATGAAATGCTACAATTGGTTTATACCACATATACACATAATATAGACTTTGGTTATCAAATAGGTGTACACAATTCATTTCATATAACATAAGTTATAATGATTTAAAAGGGCATACAATGTATTTCCCAATTACAAGATATCTAGTAGTGCATATACATATAACAATATTATTATGCAACTCACATGAATGCAAATAATTCATTACTATATAGTCTATATATAGACATATTAATGTGCCACCTTGTACTATATAAAATATATAGTTAACTACCATATAATAAAGGTTTAATATATTGTCCAAATTAATCAAGTAAACATATAATCATTTTATAAATTATTATTCTTTTACACATTAATTATTATTTATTAATAATAATTATCAATTAATTACTCATAATTGCAATTAATCAATATGTTCAACTCTTGTTACTATATTCAAATAAATTGAATATTTAATTAAAAAATCTTATCAATTCCTTGATATTAAATTCTTGGGGTTAGTCCACTAATTTAAATAAACTATTAGTGACTCCCTTAATCATTTCACGAATTCACATAACCACATAAGGTTTAAATAAACTCACAAAACTAACTCATTACAATTAAATCACATATTTAATTAATAAGGAGTTTAAAATTCGTGGTCGTTACAAATGCCTCAGGTTTTGGTTGAGGCATTATATTTGTGAAATCCTCACAGAAGAATGACCCTGTCAAACCCTGCTCAGCTGATTCAATTCATATTCCCAGGAGTAAGGGATCTCATGCCGGTCTGGATTTCAGAAAAGAGAAGAGTAACCTAGCCACTACTTACCAACCTCGAAGGATCGTAGAGTCCAATAAGATCAACTCTACGAACCAACTGGGAAGGTACAGTAGAAGTCAGATATACTCCTCACAAATCATAAAACACGAGGACACATGGAAGAAGGAATATCAGCTTAACAGGAGGATGACCAATAACCCACAAAAGTCCAAATGGAGGAAGAACTTTCACACACACACAAACATGCATCATATCAAATATTTTGTGTGCTACAGAGTTGGCCACAAGGCTGTAAAATGTCATTATAATTCCATACATATGAGACCCAAAATCAAGCAGATTTGGGTCCCCAAGGGCACTAACAAAGTAGGACCCATGCAAGTATGGGTACCAAAATGAAGGTTTAATGTTACTACAGGGAAAGAGCTCCACGATCACAACCCGGTATCTGGACAGTGGATGCTCAAGGCACATGACAGGGAACAAAGCTCTTCTGTCTAACTACATAAAGAAGGAGGGTCCCTCGGTCATCTTTGGAGACAACGGCTCTGGCAAGACAAGAGGCTATGGCTCAGCTAGAAATGGTGCAGTATCCTTCAGCAAAGTGGCCTATGTGGAAGGACTACAACACAATCTTCTAAGCATTAGCCAACTCTGCGACAAGGGTCATCAAGTAACATTCCTCAACAATCAATGTCAAGTCCAGAGACACAAGACATCTCTACATTAAGTTAACCAGAACAAGAGAAGGAAATGTCTACACAGTAAACCTTGGACAACTAAGCTCAGACGAGACTATATGCTTTCTGGCTAAAGCATCTGAAGAAATGAGCTGGCTATGGCATCAAAGATTATCTCATCTCAACTTCAAAAGCATGTCCAAATTAGCTTCAAAAGATCTAGTTGCAGGCTTACCCAAGTTCAACTTTGTTAAAGAAAGGCCGTGCAATGCCTGCCAACTTGGAAAGCAGACCAGAAGCTCATTCAAAATCAAAACTGCCAACTCAATTGATAAGATTCTGCAGTTGCTACACATGGATCTGTTTGGGCCAATTCCAACGATGAGCCTTGGGGGAAAGAGATACTCTCTGGTCGTAGTCGACGACTACACTAGATTTACATGGGTGTTCATTCTAACCTCAAAGGATGAAACAAGCTCTCAACTGATCAAGATGTTCAAGCTAGTGATGAACGAGAAATGAGAGAAAATCAAGTCTATAAGGAGTGATCATGGTAGAAAATTCGACTTCTCAAAAATGGATCAGTTTTGCACAGACAATGGTATTAGTCATAACTTCTCAGCTCCACGAACTCCCCAACAAAATGGAGTAGCTGAGAGAAAGAACAGGACACTGATAGAAGCTGGAAGAACTCTACTAGCAGCAGCCCATCTGCCTGAATACTTATGGGCAGAAGCTATCAATACTGTATGCTATAAATCGCTCATACACTCTACCATTAAGAAGACTTCTTATGAACCGTGGAAAGGAAGAAAGCCAAGTGTCAGCTACTTTCATATTTTTGGTTGTGCATGCTACATTCTCAATAATGGAAAGCAGTACTTAAAAAAATTTCAACCAAAGTCAGACGAAGAAATCTTTCTTGGAAATGCCACAGACAGTAAGGCCTACAAGGTGTTTAACAAGAAAACACAGAGTGTTGAAGTCTCGATTCACATCATCTTTGATGAGACAGACTTAGACAAAAATATGCTTTAAGACACTACGACCAATAGTTCAAACACTACGAATGAGGTCGTCGAGATCAACACTACGATCATAGTACCAGATAGTGAAATCGTTGAGCAAGGAAATAAGATCGTAGAGATGCCTATGACAGAAAACGAACCTCCACACCAAGAAGAAGAAATAGATCTTGAAGATCTAAGACAAGAAGGCATAAGAACAGATGTCCCAACAGGAAGTAGATGGGAAAGAGATCACACTCAAGATCTAATCATTGGAGATTCAAGTACAAGAGTCAAAATAAGAGCTGCCACCCAAAATGAATGCTTTTATCTAAGCTTCCTGTCACAAATGGAACCTAAGAAGATAGAGGATACTATGGAAGACTCCAGCTGGATAGAGGCCATGCAGGAAGAACTTAATCAGTTTGAAAGAAGCAAAGTATGGAGATTGGTGCCAAGACCAAAGAATCATCCTGTTATTGGAACCAAATGGGTCTTCAGAAATAAGATGGATGAAGATGGAGTAATAACCAGGAATAAGGCAAGACTAGTGGCCAACGGATACTCTCAGGTAGAAGGCATTGACTACGATGAGACATTTGCACCTGTTGCCAGACTAGAAGCCATCAGAATATTCCTTGCATTTGCTGCTCACATGAAATACAAGGTCTTTCAGATGGATGTCAAAAGTGCATTCTTGAATGGTGAACTTCAAGAAGAAGTCTATGTAGAGCAACCTCCAGGTTTCATCAATCCATCTCTTTCTAATTATGTCTTTAGATTAGACAAAGCCTTATATGGTCTTAAACAAGCACCTAGAGCATGTTATGAAACACTAACTAACTTTCTTATTGAAAATGGGTTCATTAGAGGTAGAGTAGATACCACACTATTTCTTAGAAAGCATAAAGATAAAGTCTTACTAGTTCAAATATACGTTGATGACATTATTTTTGGATCTATTGATGAAAAGTTATGCAAGAGATTAGCTTATGCAGAGCAAGTTTGAAATGAGTATGATGGGAGAGCTGAACTTCTTCCTTGGACTGCAAGTAAAGTAAACTGATGAAGAAATCTTCATAAACCAAGCCAAGTACATTAAAGACTTACTTAAGAAGTATGGCATGAAATCAGCCTCACCCATACTTTAATTGCTCCTGCTACCAAACTTGACAAAGATGAAAAAGGTAAAAGTATTGATATAACTCAATACAGAGGTATGACAGGCTCTCTGTTATATCTAACTGCCAGTAGACCTGATATAATGTTTACAACATGCATCTGTGCTAGATTTCAGGCTAATCCTAAAGAATCTCATTTAAGTGCTGTAAAGAGGATTTTCAGGTATCTTAAGGGTACACCTCACTTAGGGCTTTTGTGAGACCCCAAATTTTATGAATAAAGATTTAAATTTCTCGAAATATTTTTTTGAATATTATGGTGTGGATTTGATATAATGTTATAGTTGTGGGTAATATTTACCTATTTTGCAAAGTAAGCAAGTGGTTATATAATATTCGATTGGTTGGGAAATATTCTTTTTGTCGGGGAATATCCGTATGATGGCACAATCATTGGTGGACCCCACAACGGAAGTATTGTCGTAGTAAGAAAATGACAAAATTATCTTTTATTAAAAATAACGGTGAAAGTGTTACCGTTAAAACTGTTGAACTACCCGGTAGTAAAAGTACAGTAATACGCGTGGTTGCATAGTAGCACACGGTATTGATTATTGATGCTTATGTAAGAAGTCACTAAGTTATACTCAATTATTGCTACAGTAATTGCTGCATCATATCTCTCATATTATTGATTAAATTATTGTCACAGTATCATCTGCATAATAGGATATATTATTAAATCAATAATTGAGACGACAAAGTTATTCATATTATTAAATTGCAATATTTACAATGACTAAAAGTTCTGTCAAGGAGAGGTTTGGTCATCTAATTGCGCGCCAATAAGGAGAAATCCTTATCGAAAAGCCCCCTCTTTCCTGGGAACGACCTGGTTGTTAAATATTGTGAGTTGTAATATTAATGATGAATAAGTTCGTGTTGATTAAAGATGAATTTGATAGTTCCATTGTGTTGGGATTATTAGTGTTAGTGGAAATGGACATCTATTTCGATGATAATTGATATCTGGGGGTTATATTGATAAATCGGGTAATTAATCAGATAAATGAGCAATTAATTGCTACTAATTCACATGATTATAACTATTTATTCACATGTGTGTACTATTAATTCACATTCATGTACTATTAGGGGAGGTGGTGCAAGATTGATAATACTTGCATGACTAAGTTAAAAATAGAGGTATAGATGGATGTACTATACTGTAATTCATATTTTCACATGTCTAGAACTATTGATTCACATGATTTACTATTGATTCACATGATTTCCTATTAGGGAAGGTGGTGCAAGTTTGATAATACTTGCAGGACTAAATTAAAAATGAAGGAAAGAGAAAGGTATTATACTGTAATATTTCGAGCCCTAAAACGTGCAATTATCGAAACTATATTTTCCTATAAATAGAAACTCATTCCTTCAGTATTTTTCACCAATTCACTAAAGCTATAGAGCAATTATTATAGAGAGAAATTATAGAGAGAAAGAAGAAGAGAAGTCTGCTACCTCACTATTCCAAAGATCCAGCTTTTCTTCTGAGGTAAGGGGTATTATTTCTTTCGTATTCATGAAGAGAGCTATTGTTATTCCATTCCTTATTATTATGTTGGAATAACTTGTCTATCATGGCAAATCTCGCATACATGGTGAAATTCTTCTATTATTCCATTCTTTATTATTCGGTTGGAATATCACGTGCATGCGTATTACGCATTGACACAGTTCCATTCTTTATTATTCTATTGGGAATAACCTGTCTGTGTGGTCTATCGCATGCATGGTGAATTCTTCTGTTATTCCATTCTTTATTATTCTGTTGGAATAACCTGTCTATGTGGATTACCACATGTATGGTGAATGATCTTTTGTATTCATTCCTTATTAAATTGTAGTAATGATCTGTCTACGTGGATTACTGCATGGCGGGTGAAAAATCCATTTACAGTTTCGTAATTGTTCTTACCCTCAAAAATTCTAGAAAAATTTGAAATGATAATTTGATGAGTTTTCTATATTGTGTCCAAAGATGACGATTTTTGGATGTATAGATTAAGAGTAATGGATTTTATGGGAAAAGACTATTTTAAAAGTAAACCCTTATAACTCTTTGTGGTTAACTCCAAAATTGCTAAAAAAAATTTTTGGAGTACATGTATATAACAGGAGTATACCCTGTAAGTTTCGGAATTTTTGGACAAAAGTACAATTTATGATAAATGTCTAAATATTCGGCAGTTTTGGCCATATAAAAAATAGTAAATAAATTTTAAAATTCGAGAAAAATATATGTTCAATATGGGACAATAGTCGCTAAATCCCGAGAAAAAGAAATATTTTTAGGACCGATTTGGTATTTTCATGAAAATGAACTAGTTATGAGTAAATGAATTAAATATGTTATGTGAAGTAACAAAATTAGAAAATAGGATTTTATGGCTTGAGAATCCTATATAGGGTATATGCAGATTTTTGATGAGGGATTTGATCATTGGTGAGGAAATCTTATGAGTATGGCATTTTTGAATGATTAAATGCATTATTTGGTAAAGTGTAAACAATTAAAATAAATTATTTATAAGTTTAAGAAGTGATTAAAATATTGTTATAATATTAATAATATTAGATGATGAGTTTATTAAGTGATTGATAATATTTGGATAAATTTAAAGTCTTTAATATTTATCCTTGTTTTCGTTTGATTAATGCTTATATCATTGTCATCATCCTCATGCTTATATTGTGATGAAAGTCATCTTTGGCTTACGTGCATAGATGGACTTGGTATGATTATGACTACGGATCATTCGGTATAATCATGGCATGTATTGTTATAAGTAATGTGGTAAAAGTCCTCAGTGGCTTGTAGTGCATTGATGAATAATTTTTGGTATGATTGTGACCAGGGATTATTCGGTATAGTCATAACCATTGATGATTTAATGAATATCATTGGCCCGTAGTGCAGGGATGATTCGATGATGTGGTTTATTTATTAAGCTAAGTCTCAGCGATAAAAATTGATGAAAACATTTTAAAACAATGGCCATAACTTGATCGCTTCCTGGTTCTGTACATTCCTCAGGGATGCTTGAGCTGGACCCATCACAAAAAGGTATGAAATCTTGATTCTTTGATGGGTTGGTTTCCCCGAAAACCTCACCACCTTTTTCTTCATCTGTTCCTTCACGCTTTTCCTGGGCTTGAGAGGATTCGACCATGAAATCTCCCTGAAACTGTTGTCGCATTTCTTGCAAGAAACTTTCCTTTTTTGCTTTTTCTTCCTTGGAAAGGATTAGTATTTCCTCCGCATCATCCAAGGTGATAAAATCAGGAACGTGGGTGTTATCCTTGGACCACAGGATGTTGGATGTTGGCGGAGGAACCTCCTTCGGGGATTCCCTTGTCCCTTCTATCATTTCCTGCATTAGGATCGCTCCATCTTGTGTTCTGTCAGGATTATTGCTCATAGCCTTCACCTCATTTGAGCTGCCTGTCTCAAGTGGACATCTTAAGCTTTTTATTGCCTTTTTACCTTTTTTGGTCATGGGAATTTTTGTCTCCAGCTCTCCATTTTCAATGAGATCCTGGATTTTATGTCGTAAAGCCCAACATTCCTCAGTCGTATGTCCAAGTGGGTTAGAATGGTAGAGACATATCTTAGTGGAATTATAGCTCTTTATCTTGGGATGTACAGGAGGTAGTAACTCAGTAATCCTTCCTTCGTTCATCAGAAAGTGTAGCATTTCTTCATTGGATTTTCTTAGAGGGGTGAATTTTTGGACTCTTGTGGAGGTTGTTTGATCTTTCTTCTTTGAGAGTTCACCTTCCTCCAAGCGATTTTTCCGTTGGCGAGGTCTGCTAGCAATTTTATCATCCCCCTTTTCTTGGCCTTTTGATAGTTGAGTGAAGAAATTCCTCGTATCCTGATGTTAGTGCACTATCAGCTTAGCTAGCAGATTTACTTGGTTCTGGATCGTCTCTAATTTTTGCATTACTATGATACCTTCCTCCGAGTTTTCCCACTTTAGGACATTTGTTTTGTGCCTTTGCGGGTAGTCCTCTATCCTTCATATGCACTTACGAATTGGATACATTTTAGCGTTTCCTGACCCAATCATGTTTACTTCCCCCGTATCATGCTGCAACGGAAGGTTAGTGTTGGCATTTTGTTGATCAGGTTGCTGAACCACAATACTGCCACTTTCGATCAGATTTTGAATTTTATGCTTTAAGGACCAACAATCTTCTGTATCATGTCCTGGAGACCCTGAGTGGTAAGCACATCTTTGGCTTGGATTATATCTTTTGCTCCCTGGTTCTAAAGGTGGAGCCAGTTCGGTAATTTTCTTGTGATCCATTAATATCGCCAAGACATGTTCAAGGGAATCGCTTAGTGGAGTGAACACCCGATTTTCCGTTCTTTCAAATTTTCTTTTCCTATCTGGGTATTGGTTGAACGCAGCTTGTTGTTGAGATGGTAGATTGTCTTGTATTTTCCGAATGGGGGGACTGTAGGTTGGTCTCCTAACTTGCCCCTGTACAACAAGGGATACATCTTCATTGCCTTTATCGGGTACACCCTTAGGATCGCTCGCATACTTGCCCGTCTGTATATGCTTGGCGACTGCTTCCAAGGAAGTGAAGTCTTTAATCTTGCCTGCTTTAAGGCCCATCTCTGCCATTTCGCCGTGTTTGATCATTTTCGAGAATGACTTTCCTATGCCTGCTAGGATCCTCTCGTAGTACGGAGCCTCTTGGATATCAATAAACGTCATCACCATCTCAGCTTTTGTCATTGATGGAATGACTTGCGCTGCTAGATGTCTCCACCTTTGGGCATATTCTCGGAAAGATTCAGTACTTTTCTTTTTTACTTTAGTCACTTGGTATCGATCGGGTGCCATTTGTGACTGAAAATTGTACTAATTTAAAAAGGCGTGGGCAAATTCTTCCCAGTTGTGGATTTTGGCATTGTCAAGTCGGGCATACCAGGCTTTAGCCTCTCCAGTGAGACTCTTTTGGAAAAGCTGCATTCTGAGGCTTTCATCTTCAGCATAAGATCCTTGTTCGCCAATGTACACTTTCAGGTGCGTATAGGGATCGCCTTCTCCATTGTACTTTTCAAACTCTGGGACTTTGAATTTGGCAGGATAGCGCGCCCCTGGGAATATACAAAGATCTGAATAGGTGACACTCCCATAATTTCCAGTCCCTTTGATTGGCCGGATGGTCTCCTCCATTTGTTGGACTTTCTTTCTTATATCCCTAGTTTCTCGATCATCCCTGAGATTTATGATTTCTTTATTGGAATGACGTTCAAATATCTGGGTTTCCATCTTTTTGCCAATACCCTGATTGCCTCCTGGTGTGGATGACTCTGGTTGAGTAGGCATTGTTTGGCCTTGGATTCCTCCATGTGCAGAGGATTCTGTATGGATGGGTATTTGTGGACCCTGAATAGATTGGTGTAGTTCTTTGAGCATAACAGCCAACTCTGTCATTTGATAGCTTAATTTTTCGAACTCTTCACGAGAGACAGAAGTTGGATCAGGTTGGGCACTTTTATCCATATCTGACTGTGGCCTTAATGCCCTTTTGGTCTTTGAACGGTAAACGAGATCAATTGCTTCCCTACAAAAACTTATGTAGTTTAGTCTTAGGGAAATGTATAAAAATTTTACATGCTATCATAACGTGTCCATTTTAGGAATATTATCCTGCAAAATGGGTTGTTAATTGATAACATGTCATACATGCACAGATATTCTTTATATTTTCCATTACATATGGATGAACATGGAATAGAATTACAAGTAAATGTTTTTACATGTGATTTTAAAATGGAAAGTATGAAGAGACTTCCCTCCACATTTGGTTTATCAGAGGCTGACTATCTTTGGGTTACTCTCGCAGCTTTTCGGCATGAAGGTTCCCAGATCATCGCAATCTACTTGATGGGAAGTTAATCCGGTCGTTCAACTGGAGCGAATCTGAGTGGTGCCTTTCCTGAGCCCCGGGGAATCATTCTTCCCACAAGTCTAGTAATCAAACACCGACAGGATAGCCTCCTGGTGGAGGGACCACACAACATACATTCACATACAACGTGTCTCACCGTTTATGCAAAAATGATGACATGTGTGAAGCACTAATATCGAGATAGATATTTAGCAAAGTCAAAGAATTAAGATGCATTCATACACATTCATCGAAATGTAAATGCAACATTCACACACAAGCATATAACAATTTTGAAAAGCTTGTAATGGCGGCTTAAGCCCTCTTCTTTCGAGTCCCCAGCAGAGTCGCCACACGTCGACGCCTGGATTTTTGAGTGTCCCTTTTCGTTACTTGTTCTTTGGTGTTCTGATGTTAATGTTAGATTTGACGATTTGACTTTAAGAGTTGCCAGCTGGTGTATTTAACTGGTTGCACCAACGCAACCGAAAAGGTTTGCACATTGACCCAGTGTTTTGACACGCTGCTAGGCGAGTCTATGAAATAGAGATTTATTTTGGGTCCGGGGCTTGATTATGCAGAGGGAAGGTGTTAGGCACCCCCGACATCTCGTGTTTACGCAGTGACCGCCACTTTTCAAAGAAATTTTATATGATGTGTGTGTGTGTGTGTGTGGATCAATGTGCAGTTATTTGAAAGTAGTGCGAGGACTCGTTCGCACCTATATATACCAAGGTTTGAATTTTATAGAAAAATTCGGTTTTAACCAAGATATAGCAATGACGTTTTTGTAAAGAGGTTTTTCAAACCACCGTGCTCAATAGGAATTGAGACATTTTCATACTTCCATTTTATTATTAAATGTTAAACTTTGTTTGTTATTATTTCGAGAGATGCGAAGCATTCTAGAAAATAATATCTGACGATGTCGAGCTCCTCATGGGCATGACAACCATCCAAGGAAATTTGTACATCAGTAAATAATGTACAAGTTGTTTCACAATTTGAAAAAGTCCATCACGAGAATCGAATCTAGATTGAGAGATGAATCTGTGATCACATGATTTCTGGCTCACATGACATTGCATAGTTTATATATATATATATATATATATATATATATATATATATATATATTTAGTAAATGCTAGGATGTAAAATCCAGGCTCATCGAGATATGGTCGACAACAATTATATATATATATATATATATATATATATATATATATATATATATATATATATATATATATATAAGCGAGTAAATGCTAGGATGTAAAATCCGGGCTCATCGAGATATATCTCGACAACAATGTATATATATATATATATAAAGTAATAAGCGCCCGCATCAAGTTCAGGCTCAATCGAGGTATAACTCGATAATGTTAGTCCATATATGAAATATATACATATATAAGTATATATATATACAGACAGAAATGAAAACCACGGACCAAAGTTTGGGCAAACGCACGCAACACGACTCTCAATGTGTATAACAGTGTGTGCTATTATGAGAAGAAGGCTTTATAGAATGTGAGAAGGCTTACAGTGGGCTGCCAATGTAGACTTCTATGACTCTAGATGGATGAATACAGCCCCGGCTCCGCAGTAAAAAATATGACAAAATATAAGCTCAAAAGTGTTTGAAATAAGACAACACTCAGTTTATGGGGTGTACAAAACCAATTGGACAGGGCTTCCTCGCTCTTTTCTCTCTCAAAATGGCTAGCCCAAGCCCCATATTTATAGAACTGATTGCCACAGGTGTACCTGCGGCTACCCGAACTGCCTGGGGTTCCACAGGTCCTGTCGTCTTGAAGTACGTGCACTTGTGCAATGTAATGTCTGCTCGAACTTGCAGAACTTTAATCCGAGCATCCGAACGAGGTGTATCTGACCTTCTTCAGACTGCTTTTGTCGAGATTTATGCAATGACATAGGATTTGCCCTTTTTGATTCCAGGAAAATGGGTCCATAATCGAAATAGCATTCCCGGGTTCCCGTCAGGCAATCCGGTGAGCTGTTTCACGTAGTTTTTGCTCCGAAGTTAAGATATGAGTCTTATGGGACTAATTTTGAATCAATTTGAGTTAACATGAGTGTACTTGATTTGAAGTGAAGTTGAGTTGGCAAAATGACCATTTTCCCCTCCCAGGGTTATCTCTGGTTTTTGCACAGTTGTAGCAGGTTTTTCCCAGGGTTATCTCTGGACTGTGAAAAAGACGCTTTTGCCCTCCTGCACAGTTAGTAACAGGAAAAGAAAATTCTGAGTGTCTACAATAAGGTATCACTTCATTAGGGATCATGTGCAAAATGGAACTATATCTTTACAATATATCCCTACTGAAAACCAACTTGCTGATGTCTTTACAAAACCTCTAGATGAATCCAGATTTAACAAGTTAATAAGTGAGCTAGGAATGTTTAAGTTACAACCATGAAAAATATGCTCTAGTTTGTACTAACGATACAGATTTAAAGGCTATATTCGAAATCATAGACATGATCAAAGGAAGTCAACGATCCTAGAGCTGAAGTGTCATAAAAGACAACGATCGTAGTGTAAACTCAACAATCGCAGTACAGACTCAACGATCGCGGTGCAGACTCAACGATAGCAGAGCTTCATCAACAAAACCAAAGGAGGGCCCTATGATGATAAAGTACAAAACAAAGCAATCTCTCTGATAAGTGCCTTAGGGACAAACCTAACCCTTGATTCATTCAATGGGGTTGGTGTAAGACCCCGAATTTTATGAAATGAAAGTTTTCAATTTTCTTATAATTATTATTTTATTTCGTAAATGATTAAATTGATAAAGGGTTAAAGTTAAGGGTGATATGTGAAATTTTTTGCAAAGTATGCAAATGGTTATATAATATTCGATTGGTCGGGGAATATTCATTTTAACAGGGAATATTCGTACGACGGCACAATCATTAGTGGACCCCACAATGGAAGTATTGTCGTAGTAAGAAAACGACAAAATTATCTTTTAATAAAAATAACGGTGAAAGTGTTACCGTTAAAAACGATTGAACTACCCGGTAGTAAAAGTACAGTAATACGCGTGGTTGTATAGTAGCACACGGTATTGATTATTGATGCTTACGTGAGAAGTCACTCAGTTATACTCAATTATTGCTACAATAATTGCTGCATATTATTGATTCAATTATTATCACAGTATCATCTGCATAATATGTTATATTATTAAATCAATAATTAAGACGATAAAGTAATTTATATTATAAAATTTCAAAATTTACAATGTCTAGAAGTTCTGTCAAGGAGAGGTTTGGTCATCTAATTGCGCGCTAATAAGGAGAAATCCTTATCGAAAAACACCCTCTTTCCTGGGAACGGCCTGGTTGTTAAATATTGCGAGTTATAATATTAATGATGAATAAGTTCGTGTTGATTAAAGATGAAATTGATAGTTCCATTGTGTTGGAATTATTAGTGTTAGTGAAAATCGACATTTATTTCGATAATAATTGATGTTTGGAAGTTATCGGGTAATTAATCAGATAAATGAGGAATTAATTGCTATTAATTCACATGATTATAACTATTTGTTTACATGTGTGTACTATTGATTCACATTCATGTACTATTAGGGGAGTTGGTGCAAGATTGATAATACTTGCATGACTAAGTTAAAGATGGAGGTATGATCTGGTACTATCTTTGTTATTAAGTATTTTCACATGATTATAACTATTGAATCACATGATTGAACTATTGATTCACATTATTTACTATTTGGGGAGGTGGTGAAATTTTGATAATACTTGTAGGACTAAATTAAAAATGAAAAAAAAGTTGGAGGTATTGTACTGTAATTTTTAGAGCCCCAAAACGTGTAATTATCGAAACTATATTTTTCTATAAATAGAAGCTCATTCTTCTTTCATTTCTCACCAATTCACTAAAGCTATAGAGCAATTATTATAGAGAGAAAGAAGAAGAGAAGTCTGCTTCCTCTCTATTCCAGTATCCAGCTTTATTCTAAGGTAAGGGGTATTATTTCTTTCATTTTCATGAAGAGAGCTATTGTTATTCCATTCCTTATTATTATGTTAGAATAACCTGTCTATGGGAAGTACTGCATACATGGTGAAATTCTTTTGTTATTCCATTATTTATTATTACATTGGAATATCTTCAATGCATGCGTATTACGCGTATCACAGTTCCACTTATTTATTATTACATTGGAATAACACATACATGCGTAGTACCGCATACATGGTGAAATTCTTACGTTATTCCATTCTTTATTATTTTCTTGGAATATCATATGCATGCGTATTACGCATGACACAGTTCCATTATTTATTATTACATTGGAATAACTTTTGTCATCGCGATCTATCGCATGCACGATGAAATCTTGTTGTTATTCCATTCTTTATTATTTTGTTGGAATATCCTGTCTGTGCGGATTTCGCATGACTTGGTTCCATTCTTTATTATTCTGTTGGGAATAACCTGTTTGTGCAGTCTATCGCATGCATGGTGATTTCTTCTGTTATTCCATTCTTCATTATTCTGTTGGAATAATCTGTCTATGTGAATTACCACATGCATGGTGAATGATCCTTTGTATTCATTCCTTATTAAATTGTGGAAATGATCTGTCTACGTGGATTATCGCATGGCGGGCGAAAATCCATTTGCAGTTTCATATATTCTATTATACTCAGTTGGTTAAAGTTTTGGCTTCTATACTCCATGAAATTAGTAGAATATCCTGGATATTTGCGCTTCATTCAGTATATTTTCATGGAAATATTCTTCTGAGCATTTTTGAATTTTACTCCACAAAGTAGTATCATGTTGACAATTTGGACGTTTTTTAGTTCAGGATAAATTAACTTATAAATCTTTAAAATTTAATTCTTGAACTTGTTTTATTGAATTATTATGTCATTGTCATCATCCTCATGTTTATATTATGTTGAAAGTCATACGTGGCTAGTGCGTAGATGGACTTGGTATGATTATGACCAGGGATTATTCGGTATAGTCATGACCGTAATGTTATAAATGATGTGGTAAAAGTCCTCATTGGCCCGTAGTGCATTGATGGACAGTTGTTGGCATGATCACGACCATTGATGAAAACACGAATATCCTTGGCCCATAGTGTATGGATAATTTATGGTCGTGATACTAATGAATATCCTTGACCGTAGTATAGGGATGACGTGGTTTATTTAATAAGCTGAGTCTCAGCGATAAAAGTGATGAAAAACCTTTTAAATCATAGAAGATAGTAGATTTTATTCTCTACTTGACTCTTCTAATGGATTGCTTGTTCCGCTGCAGTTAAACTTGATGTTTATTTTATTATATCAGTTTAACACTGTTGAAGGCTAACGATAATTTATTCTGCATTATCTTAGCCATAATATTTCTTACTGGGCTAGTTGAGCTCACCCTTTTGCTTTCATTGTTCTCTTCAGGAAATGAGAACGTAGCATGGACTAGTCAGGGAATGGAGTGACGGTCCAGATGATAGCATTAGTAGTCCTCACTATTCTATGAAATATTGTGATAATAAATGTATTGAGGACTTATTTTGAGTTTGAATACTGTCTAGAAGACAATATTTGTATTAAAACTCACAGCTCATGTTGTATATTTAAGATTGTATTTGTATTCTGTACCATGTATTTGGCGACTTAGAATAAGTGATGTATACCTATTTTAGGGGCGTCACAGTTGGTATCAAAGCTTAGGGATATGATCCCTGGTTGAGATGTGAGATAAGAATTAGGAGGGGAGAGACGGGGAATTCCTTCGCTAGTATGACCTACCTAAGTTTATTTGGTATTTAATTGGTCGGTCAGAGTATAGGGATAATATGTGATATGTGACGACCCCAAAATAGATCCATTCCATCCAACCCATTCTGAGTCGCCAAATACATGGTACAGAAACAACTACAACTTTATTATCACAACAATAAAACTGTGAGTTTAAATACAAATATTATCTTCTAGACAATATTTATACTCAAATAAATCCTCATCACATTTATTGATACATTATTTTACAATAATGGTGAGGACTACTAAACAACTCTCTCTAGAACCTTCATTCCATACCCCGACTAGTACTGCATTACATTCTCGCCTCACGAGAAGAAAAATGGAACAAGGAAAAGGGTGAGCTCAACTAGCCCAAGTAAAGAATGTTATGACAAAGATAATATACAACAAATTATCGTTAGTCTCCAACGAGGAAAAATCGATAGAATACAATAGACAACAAGTTTGAGATCAATATTCGCGTGAAATAATAATTCATAGAAGAGTTACGTAGAGAATGAAATCTACTATAATCTATGAATTTAACGATCCATCATCAATATTTTATCCTGTAACATCAATCAATATTCATCTCAATTCAAATATTCATCTTTGCACTACAGGCCAAAAAGATATTCATCAATCGGTCATGTTCATCTCAACACCTGTTCATCTTTGCACTAAAGGCCAAAGATATTCATCAGTCGGTCATGTTCATTTAAACACCTGTTCATCTTTGTACTACAGGCCAAAGATATTCTTCAGAAATCATTCATTTTGCACTACGGCCAAAGATATTCAATAATATCATCATTTAAGGCGAGGATGATGAAAATATATTTTAAAAAGAACGAATCCGGTGAAACAAAATGACAAGGATTAAGGATTAAGGATTCTTACTTTGTTTTATCCATGTCCAACAATACCTCAAAAATAATCATAGTGGTGTAAAATTCAAGAATGATCAAAACATGGATACAATCAAAGCTAGTATCCAGAATAGATATTTTGGACAAAAAGAAGAAATTTTATTTTTCGATTGAATAGTCTCAGATATCGTGAATAGTCTTAGTATCACGTGAATAAGTAACTCAAGACACCAAAAGATAGAAATTCCACAAAAAAAACATTTTCACGCTTTCATGAATAGTACTCGTGAATAGTAACTTCGTGAATAGTAACTCATGAATAGTAACTTCGTGAATAGTAACTCATGAATAGTAACCCAGAGCATGAAAAAGTTCCAAATTTGATAAAAACTTCAGATCAACATTTCAAAGATAATGATATTGAAGAAATAATATCATTACTAAAAAAAAATAATATCCCTTACCTCAAAGAAATCGATTTTTAAGGAGGAAGGTCGGAAGTGATCTTTGAATGAAACTTGTCTTTGATAAAGAACTCTCAAAGTATCTAAATACTTACAAAATACGCTCAATAATATAGAGAGAAAGAGAGAAAACTTTGTTTACGGTGTGATTTTCAATTCTAACTTAGCCCTCTATTTATAGGAAAATGTTAGCCCGTAAGGCAGGACTTGACTGCTACTGATGGCTTTACCGCTACTATTGCCACCCACCACATTTGAAATAAAATTCAGCACATTTCTTCACCAACCACAAGTGGGGCCCACTCAATTCTAGAATTTTCCACCAAAATCAATTATAACCACGATTTAAGAATCGGACACCTCTTAAAATTCATAACAAATCATTCGTGAATTTTTAACGGTTCAAAATTTGTGAACATATCCTCAACTTATGTATGTATAACATACCCAAAAATTACCACAATCCAACGGTCGGATTAAAATTATAACCCCATGCAATATATCTCAAAACCACGATTTGATTTTTAATACCTCAATCCAGATAAAATCTTCGATAAAACACTTCAACAATAATTCCTTCATTAATAACCACATAAATAAATCCATCATTTATATTCATATAAAATAAATATTTCCTTATCATATGAATCAATAATTAATTATTCACAAATAATATTACTGAGAATCACAATTATAATGACAGTAGTTCCTGGGAAAGAGGGGCTTTCAATAAGGATCTCTCCTTCTTGGCGCGCAATTAGGTGACCAAACCTCTCCTTAGATGAGAACTTTCTAGACATTGCCAATAATGTTATCTAATAATATTATTCAAATAATATGAATTATTGATCGATAATGGGAAATCTTGTGCGGTGACAATTATTCAAAGCGATAATAATATAAAATACCAACGTGACAATTATTGAATCAATAAAATAAAATATTTTGAGCAGTAATTCTCTGTAACAATTATTGAGTAGTGCCTTCTTACGTAAGGATCAATAATTCAACAATCTTGTGCAATACCGTGTCTTCTTGTGCAACCACAGCGTACATGTATTTTAACCATAGGGTATTCCAACGATCTTAGCGGTAACAACTACGCCAGTTATTTATAACCACCCAAACTTTGTCGTTTTCCTCATCCAATCGATTTTCGTTATGGGGCCCACACATGGTCTTGGCAGGTAAATACGAATATTCAGACGATGCGAATATTCCACGACCAAACGAATATTCCCCGACAAAAATGAATATTTTATAACCACTTGCTTATTTTGAAATATTTGCGTATTTAACCCTTAACTATCCACATTAATCAAATCAACCCTTACTATTTCAAAATAATAAATAAAGGAAATTCCTTTTTATTTTAAAAAATTTTGGGTCTTACAACCTCCCTCCTTATGAAATTTCGTCCCTCGAAATTGGCGTACGATACACAGTGTTTGAAAAGGTAAAGATACACCGCTTTCATTTTCGTTTCCAACTTCCAGTCATTTCCTCAATAGCATGGTTTCTCCACAAAACTTTAACTTATGGTATGACCTTTCTTGGCGTAGGACATGCTCCTTCCTATCCAAGATCTTGGACAGTACCTCCTCGTCACGTTAAGTCTTGGCTATCTCGTCCGGTTCTAACTCAATGGCGTGTTTTTTGGTCGTCCACATATTTACGTAACATCGATATGTGAAAAGCGTTATGAACACGCCGTCATACTTGGTGGTGGTAAAAGCGAGTCTATAGGCCACGGTTCCTATTCGATCGAGAATTTCAAATGGATTAATAAATCGAAGGTTTGAGCTTTCCTCACCTCACCGATTCTCGCTTTTAAAATAACAACTTCTTGCACCTCCTTCTTCAAATTCATCGACTCGATTGTGTAGCTTGAAGCGACTTTAACTTTATCGATTAAAAGTCGATTATACTCAGTATATCATCACGTGCTCGTATATCATCACGTGGGTACCTAGAGTTTTCATCTCCATCTCTATTATTTGTAAATTATCTGAAATTAGTCTTTGACAATATCGTACTTCGTACTTGTATACGATCTTCTACTCAACACGTCACTACCACGTTCGCTTTTCCGGGATGGCATGGTCGGAACATATCTTTGAAATGAGTCTCCTCTTGAGTTCTTGAAGCTCTTCCCACATTCCTTGCTCCATTTGAATTTTGTATCTCTATGAGTCACCACGTTAATGGAATAGCGATTCGAGAATATCCTTCAACGAATCTCGATAATAACCAACTAAACCTAGAAAGCTACGATTTCGATTCTTCGACTTAGGTTGCTCTCAATTGTGACTCATATCCCAATCTTGGATAGACGTCACAATGACACCTATCGGTTTACTATCGCTTGCGAATATGGCGTCCCCCTAGAGAGTCTCGGCTTAGGTGCATTCCACAAAGGAAGTCACAAGATAAAGGCTCATGTACCAAATTTTATAGTTGAATTTTTAACTCACGAAGTTCAATAGGAGCCATTCGATATGAGATTTTAGAAATGAGTTTTGTCTAGGGTTCAAATTCGATACAAAATTTAATATTAGGCTTTGGGAGTAAGCAAGAAATTCTTGAAAATCGTCGGGAAAAATCAATAACAACAAGAATATTATTCAAATCGGCGTGTCTTTATTCAAATCCATAACATGGACTAAGAAAACTTGACATCCGTAATAAGCGAATGACTTCATGGCTTGATATGAAAATGTTTGACTACAATGGTTTGATTGCTTGAGTTTGAATAACGAGTTGCTTAGGAATATGAAAACTAATGACCTTACAAAAGCAATCAATTTTGGCATGATGAGTAGTTAACCAATCAATCCCCAAAAGCAAGTATCTTTAAAGAGATAAGGTCAACGGGTAAGGTAATGGTGCCAACTTGAATCAAACAAGATTTTTAAACAACGGATGTAATGAAAGTTTCTCTAACGGAGTCTCCATAAATAGGTCAAAGTCTAATTTCTCCGTAGTCGAGTTCAAAGCGTTGGCGCAAGCAAGAGAGATAAAAGAATGGGTAGAGGCGGTATCTAGTAAGGTATAAACATCATGAGAATTTATAATTAACTAACCCGTGCTAACCCGTTCGGGTTCCTCGCATTTTGATTGAAGTCACGACAAAGCGCTCTTCCGAGAATCGTTGACTTTGACTTTTACAGGACATCCTTTTGAGTCACCATTCCCATTGCACTAGGGTTTCGATATCGTCTGATCTCGGCGATATGTCCTTCTTTTCCACAATTATAGCATACCTTAAAGCTGTTGTGGGCGGTTTGGGTGATATGTCCCTCTTTCCGCATTTGTAACATATCTGACCAGATGGTCTTTCTCCTCCCTTGGAACCGATTTGCCTTGGCGCCGAGCGTCTTCACATGGTCGTTGTTGAATCTCCTCTTTTAAAATCTCCTCCCAACTCGCTTCTTCTATTTTCATGGCCACGATTACCACGGAGTGGTTACCGCCTTTAATCGTATTCTTCTTTCTCCATTTGGTTATCGTTATTACGATGGTTCGCTATCTTCTTGGTATGATCTGGTTATGGTCCCTCGGTTGAGCGTACTCGTTATCTCGCTCTAACAATTGAGCCACATTGACAACATGTCTGAATAGAGAAAATTTATGAGAAATGAGATCTTGGCGTATGTGGGTTTCAAACCTCTCGAAACATCCGCGTCATCGTTCCTCATTCTCCACCAAATGAGGTCTGAGCACTGGATAACTCATGAACTTCGCCTCGTCTTTGGGACAAATCGTATTATTATTCTCTAGTCTAATAAACTCCACTTCCTTCATATATGTGAATACTTTCGAGGAAGTACTTGTCATTGAAGCTATTTTGAAACGTCTCCCATGACATCTTTGAGTGCGGTTTGGATGGGTGCGCTTCATGATTCCCACCGATGTCTGCCTCGCACGGAACATAAAGGTGGCGAATGGAACTTCTGTTCTCCGTGCATCCCAAGACATCGAATATCTTGGTAATTTGCTTGACCCATGTTTCGCCATAATCGGATCTGGCTTTCCCTTAAATGCGGTGGTCCTGACTCTTTGAAGCGCTTGGTTTGTGACCACCCGTGAATTGCTATCATTTCCTCCTATATTTTGAACACGAGTCTCCTAAATGCGATTTTGCATGAAGCTGCAAAAACTTCTAAACATTCCCTCGTTCATCATCTCGCTTTCGATTGGTGTTGTTCACGGGAGGAACATTGCCCGACTGTTGCGCGTTCTCCTCGTTGGTGAGTACAGGCATCTCCACGGTCTCATTTACTCCATTTGTTAATATTCTCGATTCGACATTCTCAAAATCTTGTCATAAAATAAGGGTTAATTAAGGAAATCAATATATCACATAATATCCCTATATCTTGACCGACCAACAAATAAGCTTAGGTAGGACACCACTAGCGAAGGATTTTCGTCTCTCCCTCTAGTTCTATTCCAGATCTCATGGAGATCATATCCTAAGCTACGATACCAGTTGTGGCGACCCCAAAATAGGTCCATTCCATCCAACCCATTACGAGTCGCCAAATACATGGTGCGAAACAACTACAACTTTATTATCACAACAATAAAGCGTGAGTTTAAATACAAATATTATCTTCTAGACAATATTTATACTCAAATAAATCCTCATCACATTTATTGATACATTATTTTACAATAATGGTGAGGACTACTAAACAACTCTCTCTAGAACCTTCATTCCATACCCCAGAGCTAGTACTATTTACATTCTAGCCTCACGAGAAGAAAAATGGAACAAAGGAAAAGGGTGAGCTCAACTAGCCCGATAAAGAATGTTATGACTAAGATAATATCAACAAATTATCGTTAGTCTCCAAGCGAGGGAAAAATCGATAGAATCTGATAGACAACAAGTTTCGGATCAATATTCATGGTGAAATAATAATTCATAGAAGAGTTACGTAGAGAATGAAATCTCTATAATCTATGAATTTAACGATCCATCATCGATATTTTATCCTGTAACATCAATCGATATTCATCTCAATCAAAATATTCATCTTTGCACTAATGGGCGAAAGATATTCATCAATCGGTCGTATTCATCTCAACACTGTTCATCTTTGCACTAAAGGCCAAAGATATTCAAAGATATTCATTTAAACATTCGTATTCATTTATAACAAAATCATTCATCTTTTTACTCTACGAGGCCAAAGATATTCTTGAAATCATTCATCTTTTGCCTTCTGGGCCGAAGATATTCAATAATATCATCATTTAAGGCGAGGATGATGAAAAATATTTTAAAGAGCGAATCCGGTGAAACAAAATGACAAGGATTAAGGATTAAGGATTCGTACTTTGTTTTATCCCGTGTCAACAATACCTCAAAAATAATCATAGTGGTGTAAAATTGAGAATGATCAAAACATGGATCTGATCAAAGCTAGTATCCAAAATAGATATTTTGAACGAAAAGAAGAATTTTTATTTTTCGATGAATAGTCAAGTATCGTGAATAGTGCAGTATCGTGAATAGTCTTGAGTATCGTGAATAGTAACTCAGACACCAAAAGATAGAAATTCCACAAAAAAAACATTTTCACGCTTCATGAATAGTACTCGTGAATAGTAACTTCGTGAATAGTAACTCATGAATAGTAACTTCGTGAATAGTAACTCATGAATAGTAACCCAGAGACATGAAAAAGTTTCAAATTTGATAAAAACTTGGATCGATATTTGACGTAATGATATTGAAGAAATAATATCATTTCTGAAAAAATAATATCCCTTACCTCGAAAGAATCGATTACTTGGAAGGAAAGGTCGGAAGTGATCTTTGAATGAAACTTTATCTTTGAGCAACAACTCTCAAAGTATCTAAATACTCACAAAATCGCTCGATAATATAGAGAGAAAGAGAAAACTTTGTTTACGGTGTGATTTTCAATTCTAACAGCCCTCTATTTATAGGAAAATGTTAGCCGTAGAAAGCAGACTTGATTTGCTACTTTGATGGCTTTACACTGCTACTATTGCCACCCACCACATTTGAAATAAAATTCAGCACATTTCTTCACCAACCACAAGTGGGGCCCACTCAATTCTAAATTTTCCACAAAATCAATTATAACCTAATTTAGAATCAGACACCTCTTAAAATTCATAACAAATCATTCGTGCATTTTTAGCGGTTCAAAATTTGTGGACATATACTCAACTTATGTATGTATAACATACCCAAAAATTACCACGATCAAGCGGTCGGATTAAAAATTATAACCCCATGATATATCTGAAACCCACGATTTGATTTTAATACCTCGATCAGATAAAATCTTGATAAAACACCTCAACATTAATTCCTTCATTAATAACCACATAAATAAATCCATCATTTATATTCATATAAAATAAATATTTCCTTATCATATGAATCGATAATTAATTATTCACAAATAATATTACTGAGAATCACAATTATAATGACGGTAGTTCGAGGAAGAGGGGCTTTCGATAAGGATCTCTCTCTTCTTGGCGTATGATTAGGTGACCAAACCTCTCCTTAGAGCAGAACTTTCTAGACATTGCCAATAATGTTATCTAATAATATTATTCAAATAATATGAATTATTGATCGATAATGGGAAATCATGCGGTGACAATTATTGAAGCAATGATAATATAAAATATCAATATGACAATTATTGAATCGATAAAATAAAATATTGAGCAGTAATTCTTTGTAAAATTATTGAGTAGTGCCTTCTTACGTAAGGATCGATAATTCAACAATCTTGCATGCAATCTGGTGTCTTCTTGTGCGACAGCGCGTATTCGCGTATTTTAACCACCGGGTATTCAACGGTCTTACTTTGGTAACAACTTCGTAGTTATTTATAACCACCCAAACTTTGTCGTTTTCCTCATCAATCGATTTCCGTTATGGGGCCCACACATGGGCAATTTGTAGTAAATGCGAATATTCACAAAACGATCTGAATATTCACGACGAAACGAATATTCCCAGAGCAAAAATGAATATTTTATAACCACTTGCTTATTTTGAAATATTTGCGTATTTAACCCTTAACTATCCACATTAATCAAATCAACCCTTACTATTTCAAAATAATAAATAAAGGAAATTCCTTTTTATTTTAAAAAATTTGAGGTCTTCTGACCTCCCTCTTATGAAATTTAGAGTCCTCGAAATTGGCGTACGATACAGTGTTTGAAAAGGTAAAGATACCTCGCTTTCATTTTCGTTTCCAACTTCCGGTCATTTCCTCAATAGCATGGTTTCTCCACAAAACTTTAACTTATGGTATAACCTCTTGCGCGTAGGACATCTTTCCTTCTATCAAAGATCTTGGCGGTACCTCCTCGTACGTTAAGTCTTGGCTATCTAAATGGGGTTCTAACTTCGATGGCGTGTTTGAATTCGTCCACATATTTACGTAACATCGATCGTGAAAAGCGTTATGAACCGCGTCATACTTGGTGGTAAAAGCAGTCTATAGGCCACGGTTCCTATTCGATCGAGAATTTCAAATGGATTAATAAATCGAAGGTTTGAGCTTTCCTCACCTCACCGATTCTCGCTTTTAAAATAACAACTTCTTGCCTCCTTCTTCAAATTCATCGGCTCGATTGTGTAGCTTGAGCGACTTTAACTTTATCGATTAAAGTCGATTATACTCGTATATCATCACGTACTTTCGTATATCATCACGTGGGTACCTAGAGTTTTCATCTCCATCTCTATTATTTGTAATATTATCTGAAATTAGTCTTTGTGATATCGTACTTTCGTACTTGTATCGATCTTCTACTCAATACGTCGGCTACCACGTTCGCTTTTCGAGGATGGCATGGTCGAGAACATATCTTTGAAATGAGTCTCCTCTTGAGTTCTTGAAGCTCTTCCACATTCCTTGCTCCATTTGAATTTTGTATCTCTATGAGTCAATTTCGTTAATGGAATAGCGATTCGAGAATATCCTTGACGAATCTCGATAATAACCAACTAAGCCTGAAAGCTACGTATTTCGATTCTTGACTTAGGTTGCTCTCATTGTGACTCATATCCCAATCTTGGATAGCACGTCACAATGACACCTATCGATTTACTATCGCGCGAATATGGCGTCCCCTATGAGAGTTAAAGCAGGTGCATTCCTGAAGGAAGTCACAAGATAAAGGCTCGTGTACCAAATTCTATAGTTGAATTTTTAACTCACGAAGTTCAATAGGAGCCATTCGATATGAGATTTTAGAAATGAGTTTTGTCTAGGGTTCAAATTCGATACAAAATTTAATATCGAGGCTTTGGGAGTAAGCGAAATTCTTGAGAAAATCGTCGGGAAAATCAATAACAACAAGAATATTATTCAAATCGGCGTGTCTTTATTCAAATCCATAACATGGACTAAGAAAACTTGACATCCGTAATAAGCGAATGACTTCATGGCTTGATATGAAAATGTTTGACTACAATGGTTTGATTGCTTGAGTTGAATAACGGGTTGCTTAGGAATATGAAAACTATGACCTTACGAAAGCAATCAATTTTGGCATGATGAGTAGTTAACAAAAATCCATCAAAAGCAAGTATCTTTAAAGAGATAAGGTTAACGACGGTAATGTAATGGTGCCGACTTGAATCAAACAAGATTTTTAAACAACGGATGTAATGAAAGTTTCTCTAGCGGAGTCTCCATAAATAGGTCAAATCTAATTTCTCCGTAGTCGAGTTCAAGCGTTGGTATAAAATGAGAGATAAAGAATGGGTAGAAGCGGTATCTAGTAAGGTATAAACTTCATGAGAATTTATAATTAACTAACTTGAGTGCTAACCGTTCGGGTTCTCGCATTTTAATGAAGTCACGACAAGCGCTCTTCGAGAATCGTTGACTTTGACTTTTACGGGACATCCTTTTGAGTCACCATTCACATTTGCACTAGGTTTCGATATCGTCTGATCTCGGCGATATGTCCTTCTTTTCCACAATTATAGCATACCTTTAAAGCTGTTGTGGGCGGTTTGGTGATATATCCCTCTTTCCGCATTTGTAACATACGGTAGGTGGTCTTTCTCCTCCCTTGGAACCGGTTGCCCCTTTGGCCAGCGTCTTCACATGGTCGTTGTTGAATCTCCTCTTTTAAAATCTCCTCCCAACTCGCTTCTTCTATTTTCATGGCCACGATTACCACGGAGTGGTTCTAGCCTTTTTGTCAGTATTCTTCTTTCTCCATTTGGTTATCGTTATTACGATGATGGCTATCTATCTTGGTATGATCTGGTTATGGTCCCTCGGTTGAGCGTACTCGTTATCTCGCTCTAACAATTGAGCCACATTGACAACATCACGAATAGAGAAAATTTATGAGAAATGAGATCTTGGCGTATCTCGGGTTTCAAACCTCTCGAAACATCGCGTCATCGTTCCTCATTCTCCACCAAATGAGGTCTGCAAGCACTGGATAACTCATGAACCGCCTCGTCTTTGGGACACCGTCGTGTTATTACTGCTCTAGATCTAATAAACTCCACTTCCTTCGTATAGCGAATACTTTCGGGGAAGTACTTGTCATTGAGCTATTTTCTGAAGCGTCTCCATGACATCTTTGAGTCTTGTTGGATGGAGTGCGCTTCCTGATTCCCACCGATAATCTGCCTGCCTGCCACGGAACATAAAGGTGGCGAATGGAACCTTCTGTTCCTCGTGCATCCCAAGACATCGAATATCTTGGTAATTTGCTTGACCCGTGTTTCGCCGTGATCGGATCGGCTTTCCCTTAAAGTGCGGTGGTCCTGACTCTTTGAAGCTGCTTGCATTTGTGACCACCGTGAATTGCTATCATTTCTCTCCTATATTTTGAACACGAGTCTCCTCAAATGCGATTTTGCATGAGCTGCAAAAACTTCTAAACATCCCTCGTTCATCATACGCTCGGTGGTGTTGTTCACGGGAGGAACATTGCCCGACTGTTGCACGTTCTCCTCGTTGGTAAGTCTGAGGCATCTCCACGGTCTCATTTACCCCTTTATTAATATTCTCGATCGACATTCTCAAATCTTGTCATAAAATAAGGGTTAATTAAGGAAATCAATATATCACATAATATCCTATATCTTGACGACTAACAAATAAGCTTAGGTAGGACACCTTAGCGAAGGATTTACTCGTCTCTCCCTCTCTAGTTCTATTCCCGATCTCATGGAGATCATATCCCTAAGCTCGATACCCATTTGTGGCGACCCCAAAATAGGTCCATTCCATCAACCCATTCGAGAGTGCTTGCCAAATACATGGTGAAGAAACAACTACAACTTTATTATCACAACAATAAAGCGTGAGTTTAAATACAAATATTATCTTACAGACAATATTATTATACTCAAATAAATCCTCATCACATTTATTGATACATTATTTTACAATAATGGTGAGGACTACTAAACAACTCTCTCTAGAACCTTCATTCCATACCCAGAGCTAGTACTCATTACATTCTCGCCTCACGAGAAGAAAAATGGAACAAGGAAAGGGTGAGCTCACTAGCCCGATAAAGAATGTTATGACTAAGATAATATACAACAAATTATCGTTAGTCTCAGCGAGGAAAAATCGATAGAATCTGATAGACAACAAGTTTCGGATCAATATTCATGGTGTGAAATAATAATTCATAGAAGAGTTCGTAGAGAATGAAATCTACTATAATCTATGAATTTAACGATCCATCATCAATATTTTATCCTGTAACATCAATCGATATTCATCTCGAATCAAATATTCATCTTTTGCACTTCTGGGCCGAAGATATTCATCAATCGGTCATGTTATTAAATCTCAACACTGTTCATCTTTGCACTAAAGGCCAAAAGATATTCATCGATCGGTCGTATTCATTTTCATTTAAACACTGTTCATCTTTGTATCTTTTCTGGGCCAAATATATTCTTGAAATCATTCATCTTTTTACTCTGGGCCCGAAGATATTCAATAATATCATCATTTTAATATCAGAGAGGATGATGAAAAATATTTTAAAAAAAGCGAATCGGTGAAACAAAATGACAAGGATTAAGGATTAAGGATTCGTACTTTGTTTTATCCATGTCAAAAATACCTCAAAAATAATCGTAGTGGTGTAAAATTGAGAATGATCAAAACATGGATCTGATCAAAGCTAGTATCCAAAATAGATATTTTAGACGAAAAGAAAAATTTTATTTTTAGATGAATAGTCTTAGAGTATCGTGAATAGTGCATAGTATCGTGAATAGTCTTTGAGTATCGTGAATAGTAACTCAGACACCAAAAGATAGAAATTCCACAAAAAAAAACATTTTCACGCTTCATGAATAGTACTCGTGAATAGTAACTCGTGAATAGTAACTCATGAATAGTAACTTCGTGAATAGTAACTCATGAATAGTAACCCAGAGCATGAAAAAGTTCAAATTTGATAAAACTTGGATCGATATTTGACATAATGATATTGAAGAAATAATATCATTTGAGAAAAAAATAATATCCACTTACCTCAAAAGAATCGATTGCCGGAAGGAAAGGTCGGAAGTGATCTTTGAATGAAACTTATCTTGAGCAATGACTCTCAAAGTATCTAAATACTCACAAAATACGCTCGATAATATAGAGAAAGAGAAAACTTTGTTTACGGTGTGATTTTCAATTCTAACAGCCCTCTATTTATAGGAAAATGTTAGCCGTAAAGGACTTGACTTGACACTTTACGATGGCTTTACACTACTATTGCCACCCACCACATTTGAAATAAAATTCAGCACATTTCTTCACCAACCACAAGTGGGGCCCACTCAATTCTAGAATTTTCCACCAAAATCAATTATAAAACCTAATTTAGAATCGAGACACCTCTTAAAATTCATAACAAATCATTCGTGCATTTTTAACGGTTCAAAATTTGTGGACATATACTCAACTTATGTATGTATAACATACCCAAAAATTACCATAATCCAGCGGTCGGATTAAAAATTATAACCCCATGATATATCTAAAAACCCACGATTTGATTTTAATACCTCGATCAGATAAAATCTTGATAAAACACCTCAACATTAATTCCTTCATTAATAACCACATAAATAAATCCATCATTTATATTCATATAAAATAAATATTTCTTATCATATGAATCGATAATTAATTATTCACAAATAATATTACGAGAATCCTGATTATATGACGGTAGTTCCCGAGGAAGAGGGGCTTTCGATAGGAGGATCTCTCCTTCTTTTGGTATGATTAGGTGACCAAACCTCTCCTTGAGCGAGAACTTTCTAGACATTGCCAATAATGTTATCTAATAATATTATTCAAATAATATGAATTATTGATCGATAATGGGAAATCTTTGTGCGGTGACAATTATTGAAGCAATAATAATATAAAATACCAGCGCATGACAATTATTGAATCGATAAAATAAAATATTGAGCGATAATTCTTGTAACAATTATTGAGTAGTGCCTTCTTACGTAAGGATCAATAATTCAACAATCTTTGTGCAATCTGGTGTCTTCTTTGTGCGACCCAGCGTATTCTTGTATTTTAACCATTGGGGTATTCAGCGGTCTTTAACGGTAACAACTACGTAGATTATTTATAACCACCAAACTTTGTCGTTTTTCTCATCAATCGCTTTTTCAGTTATGGGGCCCACACATGGCATTTTGCTTGCCGTAAATACGAATATTCCCAAGCGGTCTGAATATTCCACGACCAAACGAATATTCCCAAACAAAATGAATATTTTATAACCACTTGCTTATTTTGAAATATTTGCGTATTTAACCCATAACTATCCACATTAATCAAATCAACCCTTACTATTAAATAATAAATAAAGGAAATTCCTTTTTATTTAAAAAATTTGAGGGGTCTTACTGACCTCCCTCTTATGAAATTTCGTCCTCGAAATTGACGTCACGTACTGGTGTTTGAAAAGGTAAAGATACCTCGCTTTCATTTTCGTTTCCAACTTCTTGGTCATTTCCTCGATAGCATGGTTTCTCCACAAAACTTTAACTTATGGTATGACCTTTGCTTGGCGTAGGACATGCTCCTTCCCTATCCAAGATCTTGGCGGTACCTCCTAAATACGTTAAGTCTTGGCTATCTCGTCAATGGGTTCTAACTTCGATAGCGTGTTTGGTCGTCCACATATTTACGTAACATCGATATATGAAAAGCGTTATGAACACGCGTCATACTTGGTGGTAAAAGCGAGTCTATAGGCCACGATTCCTATTCGATCGAGAATTTCAAATGGATTAATAAATCGAAGGTTTGAGCTTTCCTCACCTCACCGATTCTCGCTTTTAAAATAACAACTTCTTGCACCTCCTTCTTCAAATTCATCACTCCGATTGTGTAGCTTGAGCGACTTTAACTTTATCGATTAAAGTCGATTATACTCGTATATCATCACGTGCTCGTATATCATCACGTGGGTACCTAGAGTTTTCATCTCCATCTCTATTATTTGTAAATTATCTGAAATTAGTCTTTGACAATATCGTATTTTCGTACTTATATCGATCTTCTACTTTCAACACGTCACTACCACGTTCGCTTTTCCGAGGATGGCATGGGTCGAACATATCTTTGAAATGAGTCTCCTCTTGAGTTCTTGAAGCTCTTCCCACATTCCTTGCTCCATTTGAATTTTGTATCTCTATGAGTCATACGTTAATGGAATAGCGATTCGAGAATATCCTTCAACGAATCTCCGATAATAACCAACTAAACCTAGAAAGCTACGTATTTCGATTCTTGACTTAGGTTGCTCTCAGCGTGACTCATATCCCAATCTTGGATAGCACATCATATGATGACACCTATCGATTTTCTTATCGCACGAATATGGCGTCCCTATGATATTAAATCGGCTTAGGTGCATTTCCAAAGGAAGTCACAAGATAAAGGCTCGTGTACCAAATTTATAGTTGAATTTTTAACTCACGAAGTTCAATAGAGCCATTCGATATGAGATTTTAGAAATGAGTTTTGTCTGGGTTCAAATTCGATACAAAATTTAATATCGAGCTTTGGGAGTAAGCGAAATTCTTTCGTAAAATCGTCGGAAAAATCAATAACAACAAGAATATTATTCAAATCGACAACAATCCATAAACATGTGGAATCAAATATTCATCTTTGCACTCTGAGGCCAAAGATATTCATCGATTAGTCGTATTCATTTAAACACACATTCATCTTTACTTTTCTGGGCCAAAGATATTCTTGAGAAATCATTCATCTTTTTTACTACGGGCGAAGATATTCAATAATATCATCATTTAAGGCGAGGATGATGAAAAATATTTTTAAAAAAGCGAATCCGATTGAAACAAAATGACAAGGATTAAGGATTAAGGATTAGTACTTTGTTTTATCCATGTTCAAAAATACCTCAAAATAATCATAGTGGTGTAAAATTAAAGAATGATCAAAACATGGATACAATCAAAGCTAGTATCGAATAGATATTTTGGACGAAAAGAAGAAATTTTATTTTTCGATGAATAGTCTTAGTATCGTGAATAGTCTTAGTATCGTGAATAGTCTTAAAGTATCGTGAATAGTAACTCTCGATACCAAAAGATAGAAATTCTACAAAAAAAACATTTTCACGCTTCATGAATAGTACTCGTGAATAGTAACTTCGTGAATAGTAACTCATGAATAGTAACTTTCGTGAATAGTAACTCATGAATAGTAACCCCAGAGCATGAAAAAGTTCCAAATTTGATAAAAAGTTTCAACCGATATTTCGGCGATAATGATATTGAAGAAATAATATCATTTGAGAAGAAAATAACATCCCTTACCTCGAAGAATCGATTACTTGGAAGGAAAGATCGGAAGTGATCTTTGAATGAAACTTATCTTGAGCAAGCAACTCTCAAAGTATATCAAAATACTCACAAAATCGCTCGATAATATAGAGAGAGAGAGAAAGCTTATGTTTACGGTGTGATTTTCAATTCTAACTTAGTCCCTATTTATAGGAAAATGTTAGCCGGCAAAGCGGACTTGACTGCTACACGATGGCTTTTACCGCTACTATTGCCACCCACCACATTTGAAATAAAATTCAGCACATTTTTTCACCAACCACAAGTGGGGCCCACTCAATTCTAAATTTTCCACCAAAATCAATTATAAACCTACTTTTCGAATCAAACACCTCTTAAAATTTATAACAAATCATTCGTTCATTTTTAGCGGTTCAAAATTTGTAGACATAAACTCAACTTATATATGTATAACATATCCAAAAATTACAACGATCAAGCGGTCGGATTAAAAATTATAACTCACATGATATATCGTAAAAATCTTGATTTGATTTTTAATACCTCCATTAAACAAAAATCTTGATAAAACACCTCAACATTAAATCCTTCAATTATAACCACATATAATAAATAAATCCATCATTTATATCCATATCAAATAAATATTTTCTTATCATATAAATCAATAATTAATTATTCCCAAATAATATTACGAGAATCACAATTATGATGACGGCGGTTCAGGAAGAGGGGCTTTCAGATAAGGATTTCTCCTTCTTGGCGCGCTTGATTAGGTGACCAAACCTCTCCTTGAAAGAACTTTCTAGACATTGCCAATAATCTTTATCTAATAATATTATTTAAATAATATGAATTATTGATCGATAATGGAGATAATGTGCGGTGACAATTATTGAACAATGATAATATAAAATATCAAATGAGCAATTATTGAATCGATAAAATAAAATATTGAGCGATAATTCTTGTGAAAATTATTGAGTAGTGCCGCCTTACGTAAGGATCAATAATTCAACAATATGCGATAATAGTGTCTTTCTTTATGCGACCACAGTATATTCTTGTATTTTAACCATAGGTATTCAACGATCTTAACGGTAATAACTACTGTAGATTATTTTTTAACCAACTTATATTTGTCGTTTTCTTCATCCAATCGCTTTTCGTTATGGGGCCCACACATGGCATTTGCTTGGTAAATACGCGAATATTTCCAAGCGATACGAATATTCCACGACCAAGCGAATAATCCCAAACAACAATGAATATTTTATAACCACTTGCTTATTTTGAAATATTTGCGTATTTAACCCTAACTATCCACATTAATCAAATCAACCCTTACTATTTCAAAATAATAAATAAAGGAAATTCCTTTTTATTTAAAAAATTTTGGGGTCTTCTGACCTCCCCTCCTTATGAAATTTCGTCCTCGAAATTGGCGTACGATACACAGTGTTTGAAAAGGTGAGGATACCTCGCTTTCATTTCCGTTTCCAATTCCCGGTCATTTCCTCTATAGCATGATTCCTCCACAAAACTTTAACTTGTGGTATGACCTTTCTTGGCGTAGGGACATGCTCCTTCTATCCAAAATCTTGTGGTACCTCCTCATACGTTAAGTCTTGACTATCTCGTCAGGTTCTAACTCTATAGCGTGGTTCGGGTCTTTCACATATTTACGAAATACGGATATATGAAACACATTATGAACACGAGACATACTTGGAGAGGTAGCAAGTCTATAGGCTACATTTCCTACTCGGTCGAGAATTTGAAATGGACCGATAAATCATGGATTGAGCTTTCCTCTCTTCCCAAATCTTGTAACTCCCTTCCATGGAGCAACTTCATGACAATACATGATCCCTACATTAAATTCCCGTCCTTTCGATGAAGATCGCATAACTCTTTTGTCGATCTTGTCTTGGTTTGTATCGTTATCGAATCATTTGGATCTTTTCGGTGAGTCATACGTCTTAACTTTCGGGTCCCAACAATGTTGCTTCACCCACCTCATCCCAACATATTGGAGAGCGACATTTTCGTCCATATAATGCTTGAATGGAGCCACACCTATACTTGCACGATAAGCTGTTGTTGTAGGAGAATTCCACTGATGGTAAATACTTATCCCAAGCGCGCCTTGAAGTCTAGGACCACGAGTCTTAATAAATCTTCAAGAGTTTGAATAGTCCTCTCGATTGTGTAAAATGGTTTGGGGATGGTATGCGAACTAAATCGCAAATCCGTGCCCATAGCTTTTTTTGCAAGCTAACCCAAAATCTTGAAGTGAATCTTGGGTCACGATCCAAAACTATGGATCTGAGGCATGCCATACTGACCTCACAATCTCATTTACGTCACATACTAGCAAGGCGTTCGAGGAATAAGTCTCCGTGTCGGCAAGAAATGAAAGCGAGATTTGGTTAATCTATCAACAATAACCCAAATAGCATTGATGCCTTGAGAAGCCGTAGGAAGACCCGTGCTTGAAATCCATGGTAATGTGTTCCCACTTCCATTCAGGAATCTCAAGTGGTTGCAGCGGACCCTTAGGTACTAGATGCTCGCCTTTTTACGTTGACAAGTTAAACACATTGAGATAAACTTTGCAATCTCTCTCTTCATATTGTTCCACCAAAATGTATGTGAAGATCACGATACATTTAGTACTTCGAGATGGATTGCTAATGGTGTATTGTGTGCCTCCATCATAATCTTGTTCTTCAAATCAGTCGTTAGGAACCACAAAGTGCAGAGTGGACTCGAAGTATTCCTTCTTCATCGATTCTCACTTAGGAATAGCTCCTTCTTGTACTTTCTTCTTCATACGCGCATCGGCTTCAAGATTCGGTGGCTTGAAGCAACCTTAACTTTTCTATTAAAGTTGGCTCTGTCGTATACTTGACATCATCGCTTTTCGTTCGCATATGATCTTCTACTCGATGCGTCGGCTACCACGTTAAACTTTACCGGGATGGTATTGAATAGTGTGGTCGTAGTCTTTCAATAGCTCGAGCCAGCGTCATTTGCCGCATGTTGAGTTCTTTTTGAGTGAAGAAATATTTAAGGCTTTTATGGTGCGAATATATCTCCACTTTCTCCCCATATAGATAGTGCCTCCATATCTTTAAGCGCAGCTTATTTGCCATGACTCTAGATCATGGTAGGATAATTCCTCTCGGACTCTTTAAGTTGTCGCGAGGCATAGGCTATAACTTTCCCCGTTGCATGAGAACACATCCTAACCCTTTGCACGAAGCATCATTTGTAGATAACAAATCCATCCGAACGGATGGTATTGTTAGAGCAGTCTTAGAAATAAGTCTCCTCTTAAGCTCTTGGAAACTTTCTCGCATTCTTCGCTCCAAGCGAATTTTGTATCCTTCGAGTTATTTGAGTTAATGGAGTAGCGATTAGAAAACCCTTCCTGAATCTCAGATAATAACCACTAAGCCCAAAAAGCTCGTTACTTGATCACCAGACTTGGTTGCTCCAACTTTGTATTGCTTCAATTTTATTTGGATCAGCGAGATACTCCATGTTTGACACCACATGCCCAAGAAATGCTACTTCCTCAAGCGAACTCGCATTTCTTCAATTTGGCATATAGTTGGTTTTCACGAAGCCTTTGGAGTACCGACTTCAAATGGTGCTCATGATCTTCACGACTTTTGGAATATATAAGGATGTCATCAATAAAACAACAACAAACCGATCCAAATATTCCTTGAATACTCGGTTCATCATATCCATGAAAGCCGCAGGAGCATTAGTTAGTCAGAAAGACATGACTAAGAATTCATAATGCCCATCTGGGAGTTACGAAGGCGGTCTTTGGAATATCCTCGATTCTAATCTTGGTGATGATATCGAGCGAAGATCGATTTTTGAAAAGAATTGTGCCCCTTGCATTTGGTCAAACAAGTCATCAATACGAGGTAGAGGATACCTATTCTTGATGGTGACATGGTTCAATTCCGATAGTCGATACAAAAAGTCGCATACTCCGTCTTTCTTCTTTCTGACGAAAAGCAGGAGCACCCGAGGAGATGTCTTGGGGCGAATGAAACCGATGTCCAACAATTCACGTAGTTGGACCTTTAACTCTGAAGTTCAATAGGAGCCATTCGATATGGGGTTTTAGAAATGGGCTTTGTATGCGGGTTCAAGATCAATAAAGAATTCAACTTCACGTTACGGGGTAGGCGGGAAGTTCTTGAAATCGTCGGAAAATCGATAACAACATGAATATTATTCAAATTTGGCGTGTCTTTATTCAAATCCATAACATGGGCTAAGAAAGCTTGACATCAGTTTTTCAATAAGCGAATAGCTTTATGATTAGATATGATAGTGATTGATTTTAATGGTTTAGTTGCTTGAATTCGTATAACGGGTTGGTTAGGAATATGAAAACTAACAACCTTACGAAAACAATCAATTTTGGCATGATGAGTAGTTAACCAATCAATTCCTAAAATCACATCAAAAGCAAGTATCTTTAAAGATATAAGGTCAACGGGTAAGGTAATGGTGCTGACTTGAATCAAACAAGATTTATAAGCGATTGGATGTGATGAAAGTTTCTCTAGCGGAGTTTCCACGAGATAGGTCGAAGTCTAATTTCTCAGGAGTCAAGTTCAAGCGTTGAGCGCAAGCAAGAGAGATAAAAGAATGGGTAGAGGCTGGTATCTAATAAGGTATAAACTTCGCAAGAATTATAATTAACTAACCCATACTAACCGTTCGGGTTCCTCACTTGTTGGGAAGTGTGACAACCGCTCTCCTTTGAACTACTAGCTTTGACTTATGCGGGGTAGCATTTGGTGTTGTTACTTATCGTTGGAATTGACTTTTCTATAGGGCATATTCCACCTTCAATTTGCTTCATCGTACTCGATTCATGATCGAATCATCAATCTTGATCCATATCGAATTGAGATTGACCGCTTCATGCTGGGGTAATTTAAAACTTCGATGTTGGGTTCTTCAATTCTTTGTCAAAAAGAGAAATGTATATCATCTATTTTAACCTTTTTGGATCGGACGTCTCTTTCTACAATATCAACATGTCGATGCGGCTTTTACCCACGCATCCTTCATTCTCACTCGTTCGGTTGTTTCTTCTTTGGTGATCCTTGATATTTGAATTCTCGATTCGACTTTAATATCTTACCCTCCTGCAAAGCGTGATTTTGTTCGAGCATCACATATCGGGTAACACAATTTTGAATTGTTGTATCTCTTTGTTCCACGACCAGCTTGCGGTTCTTCAACTGTTCTTCTAGCTCACGAATACGATCTCGTAGTTCTACATTTTGATCAAAAATTTCTTCTAATAAATTCTCCTCGGGTTCCTCTTCTTCCTCACTCTCAATTTTGCCACCTCTGCGACTAGCTCAAGGTGCAACTATTAATTCTTCCTCACCACATGGATATCTCTAATTCCTTCTTCGCTTGATATTACATTATCACGGTTGGTGATTAGAGGTATATCCACTGTCTCATTCACTCCATTGTTGACATTTTAAATTTGCCATCTTAAATCTTGCCATAAAACAAGGGTTAATTAAGGAAATCAATATATCACATAATATCCTATATCTTGACCAACTAACAAATAAGCTTAGGTAGGACACACTAGCGAAGGATTTACTCGTCTCTCCCCTCTAGTTCTATTCCCGATCTCATGGAGAGATCATATCCTAAGCTACGATACATTTGTGAGGCCCCCAAAATAGGTATACATCACCCATTACGGGTTGTCAATACATAGTGCGAAACAACTACAACTTTATTATTACAAGCGATAAAGCTGTGAGTTTAAATACAAATATTATCTTCTAGACAATATCTATACTCAAATAAATCCTCATCACATTTATTGATACATTATTTTACAAAATGGTGAGGACTACTAAACAATCCTTTCTAAAACCTTCATTCCATACCCCAGGCTACGTACTCGCTATATTCTAGCCTCACGAGAAGAATGGAACAAAAAGGAAAAGGGTGAGCTCAACTAGCTCGATAAAGAATATTATGACTAAGATAATATACAACAAATTATCGTTAGTCTTCAACAGGGAAAAATTTAATAGAATCTGATAGACAACAAATTTTAAATCAATATTAGCGGCGGAAATAATAATTCATTAGAAGAGTTAAGTAGAGAATGCAAACTACTATCTTACATGTATGAATTTAAAAGTTCATCGTCTATCTTTTATCCTGTAACAACAATCCATAAACATACGGAATCAAATATTCATCTTTTGCCTTTCTGAGGCCAAAGATATTCATCGATTAATTAAGTATTCATTTAAACACTGTTCATCTTTGCACTACGAGGCCAAAGATATTCTTCAGAAATCATTCATCTTTTACTCTGGGCCAAAGATATTCAATAATATCATCATTTAAGGCGAGGATGATGAAAAATATTTTAAAGAAAGCGAATGAAAAATATTTTGAAACAAAATGAAACAAAATGACGAGGATTAAGGATTAAGGATTAGTACTTTGTTTTATCCATGTTCAAAAATACCTCAAAATAATCATAGTGGTGTAAAATTGAGAATGATCAAAACATGGATACAATCAAAGCTAGTATCGAATAGATATTTTAGACGAAAAGAAGAAATTTTATTTTTAGATGAATAGTCTTGTAGTATCGTGAATAGTCTTGATATCGTGAATAGTCTTAGATATCGTGAATAGTAACTCACACGCAAAAGATAGAAATTCCACTGAAAAAAAACATTTTCACGCTTCATGAATAGTACTTTCGTGAATAGTAACTCGTGAATAGTAACTCATGAATAGTAACTTCGTGAATAGTAACTCATGAATAGTAACCCAGTAAGCATGAAAAAGTTCCAAATTTGATAAAAAGTTCAAATGATAATATTTGACGATAATGATATTGAAGAAATAATATCATTTGAGAAGAAAATAACATCCCTTACCTCGAAAGAATCGATTGCCGGAAGGAAAGATCGGAAGTGATCTTTGAATGAAACTTATCTTTGACAACAACTCTCAAAGTATCTAAATACTCACAAAATCGCTCGATAATATAGAGAGAGAAAGAGAAAGCTTATGTTTACGGTGTGATTTTCAATTCTAACTTAGTCCTCTATTTATAGGAAAATGTTAGCCGTAGAAAGCAGACTTGACACCTTTACACGATGGCTACTGCGCTACTATTGCCACCCACCACATTTGAAATAAAATTCAGCACATTTTTTCACCAACCACAAGTGGGGCCCACTCAATTCTAAATTTTCCACCAAAATCAATTATAAACCTACTTTAAGAATCAAACACCTCTTAAAATTTATAACAAATCATTCGTTCATTTTAACGGTTCAAAATTTGTAGACATATACTCAACTTATATATGTATAACATATCCAAAAAAATCGCATAGCGATCCAGCGGTCGGATTAAAAATTATAACTCACATGATATATCGTAAAAATCTTGATTTGATTTTAATACCTCCATTCAAACAAAAATACTAATAAAACACCTCAACATTAAATCCTTGATTATAACCACATATAATAAATAAATCCATCATTTATATCCATATCAAATAAATATTTTCTTATCATATAAATCAATAATTAATTATTCCCAAATAATATTACGAGAATCACAATTATAATGACCAGTAGGTTCGGGAAGAGGGGCTTTCAGATAAGGATTTCTCCTTCTTGGCGCCGCAATTAGGTGACAAACCTCTCCTTGAAAAGAACTTTCTAGACATTGCCAATAATTTATCTAATAATATTATTTAAATAATATGAATTATTGATCGATAATGGAGATAATGTGCGTTGACAATTATTGAACAACAATAATATAAAATATCAATATGACAATTATTGAATCGATAAAATAAAATATTGAGCGAGTAACTCTTGTGAAAATTATTGAGTAGTGCCTTCTTACGTAAGGATCAATAATTCAACAATCATGCAATCTGGTGTCTCTCTTTTGCAACCACGCGTATTCTTGTATTTTAACCACGGGTATTCCAACGATCTTACTTGGTAACAACTTCTGTAGTTATTTTTAACCAACTTATATTTGTCGTTTTCTTCATCCAATCGCTTTAGTTATGGGGCCCACACATGCATTTGCTTGGCCAGTAAATGCGAATATTTCCGAAGCGATCTGAATATTCCACGACCAAACGAATAATCCCAAACAACAATGAATATTTTATAACCACTTGCTTATTTTGAAATATTTGCGTATTTAACCCCTAACTATCCACATTAATCAAATCAACCCTTACTATTTCAAAATAATAAATAAAGGAAATTCCTTTTATTTAAAAAAAATTTGAGGTCTTACAACTAAAAGGCGGAGATGTGGTTAAAGCGAGATCACCAAGATATTTGATGTCTTGGGATGCATTTGAGAGCAAAGGTTCCCTTTGCCACCTTTATGTTGCGTGAAAGAAGCAGATTACTAGTGGGAATATGTAAAGCGTTACCCGACTTGGCCTTTTCAAGTTGTCTTGGGAGAAGTTCCAAGAGATGTTCAACGACAAGTACTTTCCCGAAAGTATTCGTCACATGAAGGAGGTGGAGTTTATCAAGTTAGAGAAAAACAATATGACCATGTTGCAATACGAGGCTAAATTTGCGGAGTTATCCCGGTTTGCATCCCATTTGGTCGATAATGAGGAGCGAATGACGCGAATGTTTCTAAGAGGTTTGAAACCCGATATACGTCAATACCTCATTTCTCACAAACTTTATTTATATTCGGATGTTGTGAATAGGGCTCAGTTATTGGAGCGCAATAATGAGTCATCACAACCAAAAGGTAACGACGCACAACACGATAATAATTGTACCGGTGGCAATGGCCATTGGAACAATGATAACCATCGTGGGGGAAATTATCATGCCAAGAATGGTAACCACTTCAGTGGTAATCATGGCCAATATAATAAAAGTGGAAATTTCAAGAAGAAGGTTTAATAATGATGGAAAGGCAATGACACTCAAGACCCGCGTTTTCAAGGAAGGAGAAACGACCACCAATTGTATGCTTTAAATGCGAAGGGAGGACATATCGGTCAAAGCGTGTGTGATGCGGTCAAAGCATGTTACAATTATGGAAAAGAAGGTCACCTAGCCCGATTTTGTCATGCACCAAAGTCAAGTCCAGCTGGGACAGTGGCACCAAAGGCGGATACGGACAAAACAAAGTCTGTGGTTTTAGGAAGAGCGTTTTTCGTGACTTCTCAAAAAGCAAGTAACCCAAATGAAGTTAGCATGGGTTAGTTAATTATAAATTTTTGCAAAGTCTATACCTTATTAGATACCGGTTTTACCCATTCTTTTATCTCTCTTGCTTGCGCTCAACGTTTAAATTTGACCCTAGAGAAGTAGACTTTAACTTATTGGTTGAAACTTCGTTAGTAGAAACCTTCGTTACCTCCACTGTTTATAAATCTTGTTGATTCAAATCGACACTTTCACGTTACCTGTCGATCTTATCTCTTTGAAAATACTTGCCCTTGATGTGATTTTAGGAATCGATTAGTTAACTACTCATCTGCCAAAATTGATTATTTTCGTAAGGTTGTTAGCTTTCATATTCCTAACCAACCTGTTATGCAAATTCGACAACTAAACCACTAAAAGTCAATCACTATTATATTATATTAAGCCATAAGTAAAGAGCCACGAGCCTTCATTTGGTGACTTCCTTATGTGGAATGCAAGAAAAGTCGGACTTTTCGTGTAAGGCGGCGTCGTGAATAGCGATGACAAGTTGATAGGTATCAATGTGACGTCTTATCAAGTCTTGGATGAGAGTCACGATTTTGAATGATATTTCTATTGTTAATAAATTTTCGACGTATTTCGAAGACTTCTTAGCTTACCCTAGGCGTGAAATTGAATTTTGTATTGACCTCGATACAAAACCCATTTCTAAAAACCCTTAAATATTTCTTCACCTAGAACGAACGTATTATGCGCCAAAGACGTTGGCTCGAGCTGTTGAAGATTACGACTATACAATTCAATATCATCGTGGAAGAGCTAACGTGGTAGCTAACGCGTTGAGTAGAAGATTGTATGCGTTTACGAGTGCGATGTTGTTAACACAAAAACCCATTTCGTATAACTTACAAATGATGAAGATAGAGTTAAAGAGTCTAGGAACCCACGTGAAGATAGCGAATATACGAATAGAACCGACTTTAATCGATAAAGTTAAACCCGCTCAAACTACACACCTAGAGCTGATGAATGTGAAGAAGAAGGTTCAAGAGGGCGTTATTCTAGAAGCAAGAATCAATGAAGAGAGGAAATCTCAATCCTCGATTTTATTAGTCTATTTGAAATCCTCGATCGAGTAGGAATTATGGCGTATAGACTCGTTTTATCGCCAAGTAAGTCGCGTGTTCATAATGTTTTTTTTACGTATCGATGTTACGTAAATATGTGGATGACCCAAACCACGTTATTAAATTAGAACTAGACAAGATAGCAAAAGATTTAACGTATAAGGAGATATGTGTTAAAATCTTGGATAATAAGGATCATATTCAACACTCAAAGGTTATACCTCAAGAGTTAGAATCTGAAATGAAGTCAAGGTATCCTCATCATACCAGGTACGTACGTAAATTTCGAGAGAGAAATTTCATAAGGAGGGGAGATTGTAAGACCCCGAATTTTATGAAATGAAAGTATTTAATTTTTTTATAATTATTATTTTATTTCGTAAATGGTTAAATTGATATAGGGTTAAAGTTAAGGGTGATATGTGAAAATTTTTGCAAAGTATGCAAGTGGTTATATAATATTCGATTGGTGGGGAATATTCGTTTTAACGGGGGAATATTTGTATGCGACGGCACAATCATTAGTGGACCCCTAGCGGAAGTATTGTCGTAGTAAGAAAAACGACGTAAATTATCTTTTATAAAAATAAGCGCAAAAGTGTTACGAATTAAAAAGCTGTTGAACTACCCGATAGTAAAAAAATGCGATAATACACGTGGTTGTATATAGTAGCTGCGGTATTGATTATTGATGCTTACGTGAGAAGTCACTCGGTTATACTCAATTATTGCTACGATAATTCTTTGCATATTATTGATTGATTATTATTGCGGTATCATCTGCATAATATGTTATATTATTACATCAATAATTGAGACAACAAAGTTATTCATATTATTAAATTACAATATTTACAATGTCTAGAAGTTTTGTCAAGAAGAGGTTTGGTCATCTAATTGCGCGCCAATAAGGAGAAATCCTTATCGGAAAGCCCCCTCTTTCCTGGAAATGACCTGGTTGTTAAATATTGTGAGTTATAATATTAATGATGAATAAGTTCATGTTGATTAAAGATGAAATTGATAGTTCCATTGTGTTGGAATTATTAGTGTTAGTGAAAATCGACATTTATTTCGATAATAATTAATGTCTGGAAGTTATCGGGTAGTTAATCGGATAAATAAGGAATTAATTGATATTAATTCGCATGATTATAACTATTTGTTCACATGTGTGTACTATTGATTCACATTCATGTACTATTAGGGGAGTTGGTGCAAGATTGATAATACTTGCATGACTAAGTTAAAGATGGAGGTATAAATGGAGGTACTATACTGTTATTCATATTTTCACATGATTATAACTATTGAATCACATGATTGAGCTATTGATTCACATTATTTACTATTAGGGGAGGTGGTGCAAGTTTGATAATACTTGCAGGACTAAATTAAAAATGAAAGAAAAGTTGGAGGTATTGTACTGTAATTTTTTGAGTCCCAAAACGTGCAATTATCAAAACTATATTTTTCTATAAATAGAAGCTCATTCTTCCTTCATTTTTCGCCAATTCACTAAAGCTATAGAGCAATTATTATAGGGAGAAAGAAGAAGAGAAGTCTGCTACCTCTCTATTCTAGTATCCAACTTTATTCTAAGGTAAAGGGTATTATTTCTTTCATTTTCATGAAGAGAGCTATTGTTATTCCATTCCTTATTATTATGTTGGAATAACCTATCTATGCGAAGTACCGCATACATGGTGAAATTCTTCTGTTATTCCATTCTTTATTATTCTGTTGGAATATCCTGTCTATGTATATTACGCATGACTTGGTTCCACTATTTATTATTCTATTAGAATAACCTGTCTATGCAAAGTACCGCATACATGGTGAAATTCTTCTGTTATTCCATTCTTTATTATTTTGTTAGAATATCCAGTCTGTGAGTATTACGCATGACCTGGTTCCATTATTTATTATTTTGTTGGAATAACCTATCTGTGCGGTCTATCGCATGCCTAGTGAATACTGTTGTTATTCCAATCTTTATTATTCTGTTGGAATATCCTATCTGTGTGGATTTCGCATGACCTGGTTCCATTCATTATTATTACATTGGGAATACATTTATGCATGCGATATCATCGCTTGCATGGTGAATTCTTACATTATTCCATTCTTTATTATTACATTGGAATAAACATACATATGTGGATTACCACATGCATGGTGAATGATCCTTTGTATTCATTCCTTATTAAATTGTGGAAATGATGCATCTACGTGGATTATCGCATGGTGGCGAAAATCCATTTGCGATTTCATATATTCTATTATACTCGATTGGTTAAAGTTTTGGCTTCTATACTCCATGAAATTAGTAGAATATCACGGATATTTGCGCTTCATCCAAAGATATTTTCATGGAAATATTCTTACGAGCATTGTTGAATTTTACTCCACAAAGTAGTATCATGTTGACAATTTGGGCGTTTTTAGTTCGGGATAAATTAACTTATAAATCTTTAAAATTTAATTCTTGAACTTGTTTTATTGAATTATTATGTCATTGTCATCATCCTCATGTTTATATTATGTTGAAAGAAAGTCATCTGTGGGCTTTTGTAGTGCATAGATGGACTTGGTATGATTATGACCGAGGATTATTCGGTATAGTCATGGTAGTAATGTTACGAATGATGTGGTAAAAGTCCTCATTGGCCCGTAGTACATTGATAGACAGTTGTTGGCATGATCACGACCATTGATGAAAACACGAATATCCTTGGCCCGTAGTATGGATAATTTATGGTCGTGATACTAATAAATGTCCTTGGCCGTAGTGCAGGGATGACGTGGGTTATTTAATAAGTTGAGTCTCAACGATAAAAGTGATGAAAAACCTTTTAAATCATAGAAGATAGTAGATTTTATTCTCTACTTGACTCTTTCTAATGGATTGCTTGTTCATTGCAGATTAAACTTGATGTTTGTTTTATTATATCAGTTTAACACTGTTGAAGGCTAACGATAATTTATTACGCATTATCTTAGCCATAATATTTCTTCTTGGGCTAGTTGAGCTCACCCTTTTGCTTTCATTGTTCTCTGAGGAAATGAGAGCGTGGCGAGGGGACTAGTCGGGGAGCAGAGTAACGGTCCGGATGATAGCATTAGTAGTCTTCACTATTCTATGAAATAGTGTGATAATAAATGTATTGAGGACTTATTTTGAGTTTGAATACTGTCTAGAAGACAATATTTGTTTTAAAACTCATAGCTCATGTTGTATATTTAAGATTGTTTTTGTATTCTGTACCATGTATTTGGCGACTCAGAATAGGTGATGTATACCTATTTTGGGGGCGTCACAGTTGGCCCTTCCTAAGGTACCTTAAACCAAGAAGAATGCTAAGTCTAAAGGACTCGGTCAGACTCGAAGATTGCAGCTCAGACACGATGACTACTGAACAGACTCAACGATGGATGAACAGACTCGACAAATGTAGAACAGACTCAACGATTCCAAGGACCATCTCAACGATCGTAGTCCTTCTGAAGAATATACAAGCTCAGAAGGAGTTAAGGGCAATTCAGTACAATCCTCTTCAGTCAGATTCATAGAGCCAAGCAGAATTCGACACCTGTCCCACTAAGAAAAATAGAGAGAGGGAAGTTACTTGTACCATTTGAAGGCGCCTTTTGGAAATCAGAAGTTCAAAAGCTTATCTCTCTCCTTATCTCTGCAAGAAGAAACCCTAAACTATCAAGAAAGCTCAATCAACCATACACTCTACAAAGAAATCAATGGCAACCTCCAATGTCATCTCTGGCTACAGACTCTATTTTGATGAGTTCAAAACTGCTGAACCCAAATTTCACAAAACTCTATCATTAATAAAGAAGGCTGGTCTCGAAGAAGCTCTGGGTACGACCACATTGATCTACCCTAAGCTAGTGAAAGAATTCTATAGGAATAGTGTGTTCGAAAATGACGTCATCACCACTAAAGTCAGGGATGTGGAAATCAAGTTGAAGACTGAGGATATCAACCTAGCCCTAGGTTTCAAATCTGAAGGTTACTCGTTCATAGATGGCATAAATTTCCATGAGGGACTTAAAAGGATGCATCACAAGAAATTCCCCTCTGTCAAAGGATACAAGAAGAAGGAGTTTCTTCAAAGGTACGAATTTTTAGCTGACATTGTCGAAAAATGCATATGTTGCAAAAGCTTAGGCCACGATTCTATAAATGAGGTACAACTCAAACTCATGACTACCAAAAGTTGTGGAATACAACTTAACTATAGAGCTCTACTACTTGAATGGATTGGAAAATGGATTCTCAGCTCGAAGAAATCAAAAAGCACTTGGAAGATGCTCTACGGGCGATTCATCAGCATTATTCTACAGTCCGCTTTGGACGATAAAATTGAGGATGATGAAGGTGAACAAATAAATCTGAACAGAAGAATGACCCAGCAACTATTTGAGAACTGGAAAAGTAATCCAGCTGAAAACGTGCGAATGATGTCTAAGTCCAGTGGTAGGACTGCTGATGCAAAGGAATCAGGGATTCCAAGGAATATGTCAGTTATCAGGGAAACTGAAGAAGAAGAAGAGGAAGCTAACAAGGAAGAACACACTCCTCTGGTCAGAAAAAGCAAGGGCAAGAGAAAGTTAAAGGCCAGAATAGCGAGAAGAACCCGAGGATCAGCGGTGATAAAACAGAGAGTCCAATCGACATTGAGACTAAGGATCACGAGAAGGAAAACAACAATGAGACCGAGGTAGAAAAAGCAGAGTTACCATATCACACATTTCTTTGAAGAAGAGTAAAATCAGCCACAAATCCAAGAGGCCATATGTCTCTTCGATCATAGAGTCTCTACCGATCGTAGAGACCAGACTGAACACCGAAGCTGTTGCATCAGATGTTCTGGCTGATCAACAAGACAAAGCTGAAGCTCAAGAAAGTCCTGAGGCTGTGGCTCAGCCTAGAAAGCCAAGACGAAAATTGGTTAAGAAGTACATCATTGTCAATGAAGGAGTACTTAAGAAGGAAGACAAAGAGTTTGCTACTGAATAGGAACTGTCCAATGAAAGCCAAAAGGACAGAGCTCAAGCTGAGGGGAGACACCAAGTTCTAATCACGAGAGAATACACCGGTGAGGGGAGATGCCTGAAGCTCTCATCCTAGAAAATGCTCCAGCTGAGGGGGAGCTACTAATCGTGCAAGAGGATGATCATGGTGAGGGGGAGGCTCATGATATCCCTATGTCAGAAGAAGAGGTTCCTGCAAAAAATGAGGGAGAACCAGTGCAAGAACATCATGAGGCCATTAATATAATGGAATCCTCAAACGAAAATAGAGAAGAGGATGAAGATGACGAGGTCGAGATCATAGCTGTGGGCATTAATGGGTATAGAAATGCTAACTATGAGCAACTGTTCTCCAATCTACCCATGATGCCTTTCCATCAAGCTCAAATTCTAAATTCCTGGAATCACATGTTTTGGAGCTTCAAATAATATCCAACCATCTCTGTGCTAGCTCATAGATTCCCAGGAAGTTTCACCTTTGCCAAGAAGTTGCTCACAAATAATTCATCTTCAAAGAATGAACATGAGGTACTGTCTATCCCAACCCTCTTTAGAGTTAATCACTTTTCATCATCCTCATTCAATCAATTTTATGAATTCCCACGATGGTTGGAAGTGATTCTACATCCACTAAATCAATTCCCAGTCGCAGAATCCCAAAATTATGTAACTGATGAACCAAATTTGACCAACTTTATACTGCTCCCACCTCCTATCAGCTCTACAATTATAGACTCTAACCCAGTATAGAGTCCCAAGTCCAACTTGTAGAGCCACCTACTACACACACAATCACAGGCCCCTCCATCTGATATTCCCTCCTCATCCAGCAACGAATACTTCAACCTTGATCTTGCCCTCTACTCATTGCAAGATCAATTCAAGAGCACACCACCTCCTTCACAAATTCCCCATCTCAATGAACTTCTGTCAGAGCTACCCACCAAAGCTGATTTGTCAGCTATGTCCAAGAAAGTGATCAAGGAACTCGATGAGAGTCTTGAAGAACACATTGAAATCATTCAGATGAGATTAACTACAATGATCAATGATGCAAATAATCTCCCAAGCTCCCTAAGCTCTACGCTGTCTAAGAAACTTAAAGAGCTCATCAAGAAAATGATTCAGAGCATAAAGGACAGGGATGACATTCATTTTCTAGCAGCCAAAAGACACAGAGATATTATTCTTGTTTTGCAGAATACTCAGGAAGCTCAGAATAAACTGATGATGGAGAAATTCTTCAATCTGCAAACTGCCGTAAAAGAGTTCCAACAATTTTACGTCATCCAAGGACAGCAGAATGACAACATACTGGTCGTTCTTCAACAACGGCAAGCTCGATCTAATGCGCTGATTCAAGAAAATCGAGAGGATATTGCTCAAACTCAGAGTCAACTCAACGAGCTTATCCAAGGATTAACTCACCTTTTAGAGGATATTCGAACCCTTGATGCTGACATAAAGAGGGAGAATAAAGGGAAAGGAGTTCAAGGCAAGGGAAGAGGTCAATCCCAAATTCAATCTTCAAGGAATCCTCCTACAAGGAAATTCAACCAACAGACTCCACGATCCAGCCATCAGACTTAACGATCTGATCAGCAGGAAGTTTTAATGGCTCAACCATTAAGAAGTCAAAGGCCTTCTCCCAGCTCTCATGAGGTGACAACAACAGGCCTAAGAATGCTAATTGGAGATCCTGCATTCATGAATAGGCATGATCACAATCCAAGACTAAGCCCAAGTGAGTTGGAAGATCTAGCCAGGAGAGACGAAGCAAGCAAAAAAAGGAGAGCTGAGGAATATACAAATCCTCTGAGAAGAAAAAGGCCGAAGAAATAGAGATAAGTTGAATTTTAATTCTTATTGATGTAGTCAAACTTAAATGTAATATCTATCTCCATACATCAATAAATTCATGCTTATTCTCTAGAAATTTTCATTTCACTCCTTTGAAATATTAAGTCATATTTACTTTGTTGCAACTGCATATAGAATTTGATAATCATGACAACAAATCTCCTTGGTTATGTCAACATCAAATAGGGGAGATTGTTGGAAGAATGCATATTTTGATTTGATGTTTAAAGTAAATGCTCATGATTATATGTAAAGTCCTTGAGGAATATATGTACAAGGACTTAGTGATAGATCAAAATTGTTAGGTTGATCTTAGCTTTCAATGTTCATCATTCTATAAGCGAATGTATAGATAAAGAGATCAAATATGTTAGGTTGATCTATGACTTGAAAGAATTAGATAGGCCTTGAAAAGAATCGCGATCTATCAAAGTGATCAATGAATCACGAAGCTAAGGCAGGATCGTAGAGCTTAGAAGATCGTAGTGTATCTGCCTTGAAGGGCCTCTCCAGAAATTGTAGAGTGGTCCAGACGCTTGCAGAAGCTAACTCAGAGATCATAGTGTACTTTCAGAAACGTAGAGCCTGCAAGATGAGCAAGTGATGATCGTAGTGTGCAAAGATCGTAGTGTGCAAATCCTTGAGAGAGATTGTAGTGTTCTCTTCAGGCCAAGCACCACTGTGACAAGACACCACGATATGGATCGTAGAGTATAATCTGTCTTGTGTCAGAAGCATCGAGCCCTACTTTTGTTTAAAGATAAATTCCAACAAAAGTGGAATGGGTTTGAAACGTTGAAGTCCTCTCCAGTCCCAACGGTACAAAAGATATCCTTAGTATTCAACAAAAGGAACGTATTCAAGAAGCTAAGAAAAAGACCATAGGACAGGGGAAAAACACCTTTTCAGGTGTTAGGTGAGAAAGCAGTCTGTTGTATCAGTGGGCTAGAATGCAATTCAGAAGGTGTGCAGAAAAGTCTCCATCAAAGTTCAGAAATGTCAAACGCATTTAATGCTTCAACAAATGGCTTCAACGGATAGAGTTCAAGGATCACATATATGCAGAACATATGCAGATGAGAAATCTAAGCAAGCATTGAACAAAAACGCACAAGAACACTCAACGCTCAACTCTACGATCTGAGAAAAAGAGGAAGCTTGCTCAGCTACTCAGGTCTTTCAAACAAGTGCTTAACTACAACTGAGTAGCATCAATCACGAACTCAACAACTACCAACCAACTGAAGTAAGAGTTCCAAGTCAGAAGGACTTGAAGAGTTCTAAGTGAACTGTGAAGAACCAAATCTGCTGGACTTGAAGAGTTTAAGAGTGAACTAAGAAGTGCCTAGACTGTTGGTCTAGAAGGAATCTGTGTGATTCAGAAAGTGTAACAGACATCCTTAGTGGATTTCCTACTCGAGGAGTAGAAGAGTGGATTAAGAGATTTAAGTGCTCTGAACCACTTAAAACTGTTGTGTCTATTATATTTGTGCTATAACTGTTATAACTGATATAACTGCCATAATTGCCTAACTCATTAATTCGAGATATTTAAAAGGAGATTAAATAAATACTCATTCCGTTGTGTTTTAATCAGTATCAAAACTAACTAGTTAAAACGAAAAGTTTTTAAATATCTATTCAACCCCCCCCCCGTTCTAGATAACTATTGTGCCTCCGGGAACTAACACAGACAAATAGTTTAAAACTTACATTTTTGGTTATATAACCAAGCTTCTTTGGTAAGGAGTCCGTAGTTCCACTCCTCCTCCGGGAAGTTCTTAAAGAGCTCTATCATTTCATTTACTCGCTCTTCAGGAATATCGCCAAAGTCAGCAGAGACTTTTTTCTAGGTAATCCAGTTTGGCAAGGAAGCAATTTCGGGTCCCTTAATTGATGAAGAACCATCCTTTGTGCCATCCTTTGTTGCTCGAGGGAGTAGAAACCAGAGAACGTCATTTAAACTTTTCACCTATCTTCGGGGACTGTTTGCTCAAAGCTTTAAATCCCTTTTCTCGGGATTGGCCAACCTTGTAGACAGTGAAGAAGAAGTCGAGAGTGGGTTCGACACCTACTTCGTGGCAAAGGGCAATGAAAGCAAGGATATGAATGTAAGAGTTCAGAACTAATTGGGCAAACCCAACATCGATGAACCCTAGGAGGGTAACAAGAAAGATATGAAGAGGGAATCGAACTCCCTTTTCAAGTAAAGTTACTGGAATGGCCGTCCAACCCTCTGGACGCTGATACATTCGCTTGTCAGGTTTAGGTGCTCTTACCAAGTGTGTATCGGGGATCTGGTAACGAGTCCTAATCTTGCGCAGTTCAATCTCAGAAACGGATGAAGGTGTGTTAGCATGAGGATATTGTTCTTTGTTTTTGAAGAATTCAGAGGGGTTAGGAAGGGGTTTCGAAGGCAGAGATTTCTTGTTGGGAGTGGCAGCCTTAAGGTTGGAGCTTGAGGCCTCTTTGCTAGGGCTCAGATTGGGTGGGACAGAGGTAATCGGAGTTACGCGAAGGGGAGAGTTTTGCTCGGAATCTTGGGAGGCCATTGATGAAAAGTTGCAGAGTACAGAAGGATTCGAGAGAGAAGAAAAGAGCAAAGGTCGTCTAAATTTCAAATTAACAGGTAAAACTGTCAAATTTGGGGAAAATTAATCTTTTCACGAAGTACGAGGGCGGCACATTTAATTGACAGCCATGATGACGAATTTGAAAGGATATTAAATCAGATTGGGCCTTTCAAATTGGACTTCCGGTCTCAATTTATTTTACTTTATGATATTGGCCGGATGTGTTTCGGTTAAGTCTCATTTGGGCCTCTTTTAATCCTATTGTATTTCTTTATATCATGGACCGTTAATAGTTTTCTATTAAACAATCTGTTTAATAAAAAACTAGGGGGCAATGTTGGGTCATGATATTTTATGTGCATTGGGCTGGAATCCTTGGTGGATACATTGGGTTACTATTATTGGGTCCTGAGGTTAATGGGCCTAGCCATTGGGCCAATTCGGTGGGTTATCTTGATTGGGTCTTGCAAAGTCTTGGGCCGAATTGTTGAACCGACCCAATAGATAACTAAAATATCTACTTTTTGGGCTTTGACCGGTAATGATGAAAAAAGATAACAGTTGACTGTTATCTCTGCCATGCATTAATGTGGATGCGATTCTAGTCGGCCGGCGACGGAAAACATTGATAAGATGTGGTGGGTGAGCTGCATGCAGTCGGCTGAGATCACTAGAAGTGGGGGACTGTGTCAGACGATAGTGGGTGGCACGGTAAACCGGGTGTAAGAGTATATGTTATCAAGAGGATCACACAAGGACAAGTAACTGATTATTTTTCTCTCTCAATACACTAGATATTATTATCCTCCATTGTTAACCTTGTGATCGCCTGTACTGACTCTCACGCAGGAGCTATCCCCCGACGGTCGAAGCCGTCAAGCTTTTGGTGTTGTCGTGTTTACTGTGCAGGATCGGACGTGTCTTACGTGATTGGGACGTGTGAAGTGAACTTGGCGTTAACAATGATCATAACATGTATTTGTTATTGATCAAAAGTGAACATACACTATCTTTATCGCTCAATATAGAAATTAACTGCTGAGATTAAAATGCGTTTACTACTATTACTAACGGACGTGTTTTAATCTCGACCGTTAGTTTCTATATTGAACGTTTAGATCATTCCCCTATTATTAATTAGATAACTTGCAAAATTAAGGTGCAGTTCATATGGAAAAATGAAAAATAGCTGTTTGCTACTTTCCAACTAGAAGAGAATTTGTGAGCCACTCAACAAAATCCAACGCCTATCCCTCAATCGGCCCATCATCTAAAGAATCAACTTGAGAATTATTAGTGGCTCCACCAGATCCAATTACGAGTATTCCTTCTTCTCTTAGTGGCGCCAAGGCTTTGCCTATATTGTAGTGGTGAAGCCCATCCATGCTGGACTGCACTGACAATTCACAAACCGGAATGTCGGCATCAGGGTACATGAGCATTAGTGGAAACCAGGCGCCATGGTCGAGTCCGCGAGTTCGGTCCTCGTGGACGGTGTCGATGCCGGAATTTAGCAGCAAGTGTTTTACTCTCATTGCGAATTCTGGTGCACCTGGTGCAGGGTACTTGAGCTACAAGTTTCACAATGTTGAAAGTCACTTAATCTTAGATATAATAATCTCCATAGTTCTATCGATAATGCTTGATAAGTAGACAAAAACTGTACTTAAATAAAAATTATTGATGAGTTGTCATGTATAATTCAGATTTCAATTTCATGAAACCATCATAAAGTTTATAACTTTTGCTGCATTTGTTATGAAAAATGTTGTATTTTAACTTTAACATCTTGTTTGTGGCTCAGTACAAATGCAACATTTACTATATGCAATGCAATAGAAAAACTGTAAATTTTATGTTCGTCAAGGAGTATGACAACTTCATAAAATCTGGATCTGTACACTCCATTAATACTTTGTCAAGGTAATTAAACTAGACATTTTCCCCCTTACTTGGATTGTATTATTAACTTGGCCCGATATCCTAAGGGCATACAAGAATAACTAGATTCCTGATCTTAGATTTTCTATTCATTCTACAAACGCGGATACATGCATCTAGGTCATGGATATCAGTTGATCCCATAAATTTTTTGGCCTAAATCAACGTTTTGACCTTTCACACATGACTTAATACCTCAGTCCGCAATGTGTTTAATATATAGTGTCTTACTATAATTAAAGATATAAACTATAACTTATTATAATTTTTAGGTGAGTCTGTGATGAGTTAACTAATATTATTATGTGTGAATTGACCTTTATTCCGGACTCAAATTAGGATTTTAGTTGTTACATGAAGTAAAACGCTCAACATTAGGTAATTTTTTTGCTCAACCCTTTATCAGGAATAGAATAGTAAATTGGGAGGTGGGAAAGGCAGACGCTCTGTTAGGAGATAACATCTTCGGGCGATAAGACACCTTCAGGGCTCATCAGAAGTGCCATAACCTTCTTCTGAGCAAGCTAACTTGCTCTTACATCAGAGACTTGATTTTCACCAATGGAAACCACAGTTGGGTCAAAGTTTTCTTAACAAACATATATACAAATATGTATGGGTTTATTACCTTGGACATGAATGGAGGGAAGTTGACAAAATCATACATGGTTTCATTGTGATGGACAACGTTAACTGTGGGATGAGTGGTGTCCCAATGTGCTGAGACTATGAGAATTGCTTTGGGAGGAATGCACAGTTTCACATTCTCTTTCCAACTTCTCAAGAAACCCCGCGATGGAGTTTTCTCCACTGAACGTCTTGCCATTGCGTGTGGAATGAAAAATGTATCCATCTTCTCCATTTTTCACGAAGGGATTAGAGAGAAAGGAGATGCAGTTTGGCAACACTATTAAGGGGATGAAACTGCACAAATTTCCTCAATTAATAGCAATTTTTGCATCAAATCTCAAATGATAATATGCAGTGTAATTATTGCTTGTAAAGGGAGGAATAAACGCAATTCAGAGTCCAAATAAATTGCAAAAGACAGAGAAATGAAGAACAAGTTAAACAAAGAAGCTTTTGATTCAACAACTAGTACAATCCAAATTGAAGAGATCTATCATAAACAAAATCTCCACCCGTTGAAAAGTTGCCTTGCATTTATTAAGAGGACCCACAAATATTATCACGTTGCTCAAGGTTTGAAATAGGTTGCCTGAAGTTTTAGTGTTTTCTTCTGTGGGACTCGCTTGCTTTATCAATCAACAAACTTTGTCAAATTTGAGGGAGTTTGTCTCCTGAGTTTTTCCTATAAATAGGAGCAACGAAGACGCACCACTACTAGAAGAAAAGAGAGTTAAGAGAAGCTCAATGACAGCAATTAGAGAAGTAAGGTGTAGTGAGATTCTCAATTAAGAGTTTATATTTTTCATAGTAGATTTCTAAAATCTCTTCCTGTGATTTTTCTCAGTTGGGTTTTCTACGTACAATTCTTGTGTTATTATTTTATATCTCATACAATGCGCATATATTTATCTTAGTGTATTTATGTAAGTCTAATTTCTCAACAATTGATATCAGAGCTTTTGGTTTATACCGTTGATGTCTAGGAAAGTGGTTCAAAAGACAGTGCTTTTAAGAAATTAGGTGGTTATTTAATTAGTCACCGTTGTAAAAGTATGGAGAGACTCCCACCCGATTTATACTTACTTGATCAACTGGTACGATCCATTTAAAGAGAAATCAATTCACAAATACGAAGATAACAAGCACGAGTATGAGGTACGTTGTTGAACCATTTGACGGAAAGTCAAATTTTAGTATTTGACAGTGTATAATAAAAGATGTATTGGCTCAACATGACAAAAGACACTAGAAGGGAAAAAACCAGCGACTATGACAAATGAAAATGGACGGAACTTGAAACAAAGGATGTGACAACAATAAAGTTGAGTTTGGCGCTACAGATCAAATATTAGGTTTTGACATAAACCTTTTCAAAGGACTTTTGGGAGAAACTTGAGAAAGTTTACAAGTCAAAGTCTTTGTAAAACCGGTTATATTTGAAGAAGGAATTGTATCGACTTCGGATGGAAGAAGGGTCAGATTTGACTAATCATATTAATGAGTTTAATAGATTGGTGACCCAGCTGACCAGTATAGATGTGAAGCTGAACGAAGAAGATAAAGTCTTATTGCTTCTTGTCACTCTACCAGATTCATACTCAACTCTCCAGAATACTCTCCTTGTAGGAAAGGAAAAGCTTGCAGCTGACAATGTGATGTAAGCAGTCTTGGACCAGGATAAGTTCAGGGGCACTACTTCTAGAGATCAAGGAGACAGTCTTCTTGTATTTTCATATGGGTGTGATAGGGGTCCTAATCGGAAGAAGAATTCTAACAAGGAATGAGGAAGGTCTCATTTGAAACAAAACAAAAAGGATAAATCTCAAGTTGAGTGTTATCATGGCCACGAGAAGGGCCACCACAAAAATCAGCGTCCATTGTTAAAGAATGAGAACAAGAAGAAAGGTAAGCATATTAAAAATTCTGTTAATGTTGTTGAGCAAGTGTATGTCTGCAACGATGGAGAGTTGTACACAGTGACAAAAAATAAAGTTTCATAAGGTGATCTCTTATTTATTAGAAACAGTAGCAGCCTTACAGATTGGTACATGGATTTTGGTTGTTCTTTTCATATGTCCCCTTACAGGATTGGTTTGATACTTTTACATCCTATAATGGTGGTAATGTTTTATTGGGTAACAATGCAGTCTACAAAGTTACTGGGATAGACACCATCACACTTAAAATATTTGACGGGGTTGTCAGAACATTGGGTGATGCAAGGTATATTCTAGATTTGAAAAAGAGCTTGCTATCGGTTGGAGTACTTGACTCTATAGGCTGTAATATCTCAGTCAGAAATGGTGTTATGAAAATTACCAAGGGTTATGGAGGGTCAGAAAAAGGGAACCCTCTACAAGTTGATAGGGAACACAATTGTTGGTGGAGCAACAATTTCTGTGCATGATAATTCCAACAGTGATAACACAAAATTATGGCAAATTGGCACATGCGACTTGGTCATTTGAATGAATGTGAAATGAAATAACTTTACAAAGTGTTAAAACGTTTAGTTTAAAATTTTTCAAGTTTTGTGTGTACGACAAACAACAGAGGGTCAACTTCAAGGCAGAAACACATACCAATAAGAATGTACTTGATTATGTACATTTAGATGTTTGGGGACGGATCAAGAATACGTCAATGGGTGGAGCCCATTATTTTTTTCAGCTTCATAGATGATTACTCCAGAAAAGTGTGGGTGTTTTTTATGAAGCAGAAGTCCGAGGTTTTCAGAATCTTTATGCAGTGGAAAGCTAAAGTAAAAAACCAGACCGAAAAGAGGATAAAGTATTTTAGATCAGATAATGCCATGGAATACGAAGACATGTTATTCCTACAATTCTGTCAGGATGAAGGTATCGCTAGGAACTTCTTAGTTAAAAGAACTCCAGAGCAAAATGGGGTTGTAGAAAGGATGAACATAACCCTATTAGAGCGCGCTAGATGTATGAGGTTGAATGCAGGTTTGCCCAAAAGTTTTTGGGCCGAGGCACTCAATATAGCTTGTTATCTGATAAATCGATCTCCTTCAGCTGAAATTGATTACAAAATCCCCGAGGAGCCATGAAATTAGAAACCAGTTGATTTTTATGTGATGAAAATCTTTGGTTGTCCAGCTTATGTTCATCTGCCGATCAAGGAGCAACAGTCCAAACTTGATACAAGGTTAAAGGAATGTATTTTCCTTAGATATGACGATGGAGTCAAGAGATACATGATATGGGATCCAGTATCCAGGAAGAAGGTTGTCAGCAAAAATGTGGAGTTCAATGAGAGACACATGCTAATCAAGTCTGAGAATGAAGAGTCTACAACAAGTGAGTTTCAAAAACAACTAGTTGAGGTGGAACTTCCTAAAGAGACAAAAGAAATTGAAGTGATTGAAGATGATCATACTATAGATCCCCAAGGGAGGTCCTATAATCTTGTTAGAGATAAGGAAAGGTGAGCTAGCAAACCAGTGCAGAGATATGAGTTTGAAGACATGGTTGCATTTACCTTTATTACTGGTAGTGGAGATCCAACTAGCTATCAGAATGTTATTCAGTCTGAGGATAATGATAAATGGGAAATATTGATGGCATAAGAGATGAAGTCTTTGTAGAAGAACCAAACTTGGGAGTTAGTTCAACTTCTAAAAGGATCGAAGGCTATAAGATACAAGTGTGTGTTTAGGAAAAAGGAAGCTCAGTCTGATAAAGAAGATGAAAGATTCAAGGACAGGTTAGAAGCAAAAGGATTCTTTTAGAGAGATAGATAATCGACTACAATGAGATCTTCTCACCAGTTGTGAATCACACATCAATTCGGTTGATCTTATTTATTTTAACATCACATGATATGGAGTTAGAGCAGGTTGATGTGAAAACAGACTTTCTCTATAGTGATTTAGAAGAAAAGATCTACATAAAACAACTAGAGGGTTTTATAGAACCCGAGAAAGAAGATATAATTTATAGTTTGAAGAAGTCTCTGTATTGTTTGAAGCAGTTCCTGAGACTGTGGTACATGCGATTTGACAACTTCATGGTGACTCATAGTATTTTCTCCATTCTGAGTATGATCCATGTATGTATTTCAGATCACTTGATGATGGTTCTCTTGTATTGCTAACATTGTATATAGATGACATGTTAATAGCAGCAAATAAGAAGTCAAATATTCTTTAGTTGAAGAATTTGTTGAGTAGTGAATTTGACATGAAAGACCTTGGATCAACCAAGAAGATCCTAGGTAGGAAAATTCACAGGGATCGTCAGGCAGGAAAACTGTGTCTAACTTAGAAAGTATATGTACAGAAGGTCTTGGAGAGGTTTTGTGAGACCCCAAATTTTATGAATAAAGATATAAATTTCTCGAAATATTTTTTTGAATATTATGGTGTGAATTTGATATAATGTTATAGTTGTGGGTAATATTTCTAAATTTTGCAAAGTAAGCAAGTTGTTATATAATATTCGATTGGTCGGGGAATATTCATTTTAACAGGGAATATTCGTACAACGGCATAATCATTGGTGGACCCCACAATGGAATTATTGTTGGATTGAGAAAACGACAAAAATATTTTATGAAAATAACGGCGGAAGTTTACCGTTAACTGTTGAAACACCCGGTGTTAAAAATGCGAGAATCTGGCGTGGTTGCATAGTAGCACGGTATTGATTATTGATGCTTACGTGAAAAGTCACTCGGTTTTGTTCAATTATTACTTCAATAATTGTTGCATAGTATCTCACGTTATTTAATTCAATTATTGTCGATATTTTATATATTATTAAATCAATAATTGAGATAATAAAGTTATTAATATTATTATTTGAAATATTAACGATGTCAGAAGTTACGCGAGGAGAGGTTTGGTCACCTAATTGCGGCTGATGATAGGAGATATCCTTATTGGAAGCCCCCACTTTCACAGGAGCGACTTGGTCGATTAATATTGTGAATTATAATAATGATGATAAATATTGTTAAATATATTGAGGTGTCTTTTTATGAAGTCATGGAAGTTTATATATATATATATATTATAAATTTTGTTTTATTAGTATTATTAATGTAATAAAATGAAAAAACTTTATATATAAAAGCAGAATACTTTTATAAAGTTATTTATTTTATTAGACTATAAATAGAATATATTATATTCAATTATGCATAGTGTTTTGCATAGTAAAATCTTTTTATATAAAGCAGAATACTTTTATAAAGTTATTTATTTTAATAGACTATAAATAGAATATAATATATTTTATTATGCATAGTGTTTTGCATAGTGCACTGTATAGTGTTTCAGATAGTAAAATCTTTTTATATAAAATAAAATACTTTTATAAAGTTATTTGTTTTATTAGACTATAAATAGAATATATAATATTTTATTATGCATAGTGTTTGCATAGTGCTGCGTAGTGTTTGCATAGTAAAATCTTTTTATATAAAGCAGAATACTTTTATAAAGTTATTCGTTTTATTAGATTATAAATAGAATATATTATATTTTATTTAAAAGATTTTGTTTTATTAGAATATTTTATTAATACTGCATAGTAAATAGATATGGACCGTCCGTTTAAAAGTAAATCAATCTGGACCATTCATGGATTAGTTACTATTCAGTCCATTCTCCTATAAATAGAAGCTCATTCCTTCATTATTTCTTATGAATTCACTGAAACTCTAGAGAGAGAAACTATAGGGAGAAAGAAGAAAAGTATTCTACCACTTCACTACTCCTATATCCAGTTTCTTCTAAGGTAAGGGGTATTATTTCTTTCGTATTCATGAAGAGAACTTTTGTTATTCCATTCCTTATTATTCTGTTGGAATAACCTGTATACGCGGACTACCCTATACTTGGTGAAATTCTTCTGTTATTCCATTCTTTATTATTATGTTGGAATAACTTTATCATGCCAATAATCGCATACATGGTGAAATTCTTACATTATTCCATTCTTTATTATTATGTTGGAATAACATGTCTATGCGAAGTACTATATACATGGTGAAATTCTTATGTTATTCCATTCTTTATGATTCTGTTGGAATAACCTGTCTATGCGGTCTATCGCATGCCTGGTGAAGTCTTTTGTTATTCCATTCTTTATTATTCTGTCAAAATATCATGTCTGTGCGTTTACGCATGACATGGTTCCATTCTTTATTTTTCTGTTGGAATATCTTATCTGTGCGTTTAAGCATGACTTGGTTCCATTATTTATTATTCTGTTGGGAATAACCTGTCTGTGCTATCTATTGCATGCATGGTGAATTCTTCTGTTATTCCATTCTTTATTATTCTGTTGGAATAACCTGTCTTTGTGGATTACCACATGCATGGTGAATGATCCTTTGTATTCATTCCTTATTAAATTATGGAAATGATCTGTCTAAGTGGATTACCGCATGGTAGATGAAAATCCATTTGCAATTTTATATATTCTCTTATACTCAGTTGGTTAAAGCTTTGACTTCTATACTCCATAAAATTAGTGGAATATCCTAAATATTTGCGCTTCATCCAGTATCTTTTCGTGGAAATATTCTTCTGAGCATTCTTGAATTTTACTCCACAAAGCAGTATCATGTTGACAATTTAGACGTTATTGGTTCCTGGATAAATTAATTCTTGAACTTGTTTTATTGAATGCTTATATCATTGTCATCATCCTCATGTTTATATTATGTTGAAAGTCATCTGTGGCCTGTAGTGCATAGATGGACTTGGTGTGATTATGACTAGGGATTATTCGGTATAATCATAACCGTAATGTTACAAATGATGTGGTAAAAGTCCTCATTGGCCCGTAGTGCATTGATGGACGAGTTGTTGGCATGATCATGACCATTGATGAATACACGAATATCGTTGGCCGTAGTGCATGGAAAATTTGTGGTTGTGATACTAATGATTATCCTTGGTAGTAGTAGTGCGGGGATGATGTGGATTATTTATTAAAATTTGAGTCTCGATGATAAAAGTGATGAAAAACCTTTTAAATAATAAAAAATAGTAGATTTTATTCTCTACTTGACTCTTTTAATGGATTGCTTGTTCCGCTGTAGTTAAACTTGATGTTTGTTATATTGTATCAGTTTAACACTGTTAAAGCCTAACGATAATTTATTCTGCATTATCTTAGTCATTATATTTGTTACTGGGCTAGTTGAGCTCACCCTTTTGCTTTCATTGTTCTCTTCAGGAAATGAGAACGTAGCAGGGACTAGTCGGGGAACAGAGTGATGGTCCAGATGATAGCATTAGTTGTCCTCACTATTCTATGCAATAATGTGGTAATAAATGTATTGAGGACTTATTTTGAGTTTGAATACTGTCTAGAAGATAATATTTGTATTATAACTCACAACTCATGTTGTATATTTAAGATTGTATTTGGATTTTGTACCATGTATTCGGTGACTCAGAATAGGTGATGTATACCTATTTTGGTGGCGTCACAGTTGGTATCAAAGCTTAGGGATATGATCCCTGGCTGAGATGTGAGATAAGAACTAGGAGGGGAGAGACGGGGAATTCCTTTGCTAGTATGACCTACCTAAGTTTATTTGGTATTTTATTGGTCGGTTAGAGTATAGGGATAATATGTGATATGTAAATTAACCTTTGTTTTGTGACAGTGTTTGAAAATGGCATCTGAGAATGTTGAGAATAAAAATGGAGCACAGGAGACCGTTGAGTCTCCACAGATCAATAATCAGGATAATGTGCAACAGGAAGGCGGTAATCCTTCTGTAAACGGTACGTTTAGGAGTTTTTTAGAATTCATGCAACACCAAACGAGAGAGACTCCTGTTCATAATGTAGGTGGAAACAATGGAAACCCACGGTCGGTCACCGCTAAGCAGTTCAAGGAGCTGGGACCACCGGAGTTTTTGGGAAAGCCAGAACCACTTAAGGCGGAGATGTGGATAAAGCAGATTACCAAGATATTTGATGTCTTGGAATGCTCAGAGGAGGAAAAAGTTTCCTTCGCCACCTTTATATTGCGTGAAGAGGTAGATTACTGTTGGGAATCTATAAAACGCATTACCTGACTGGCCTTGACTCAAGATGTCTTGGGAGAAGTTCAAGAGAACATTCAACGACAAGTACTTTCCGAAAAAGTATTCGTCACATGAAGGAGGTGGAGTTTATCAAGTTGGAGCAAAACAATATGACCGTGTCGCATGATACGAGGTAAATTTGCGGAGTTATCCCGATTTGCATCCCATTTGGTCGATAATGATGGCGAATGGCGAATGTTTCTAAGAGGTTTGAAACACGATATACGTCGATACCTCATTTCTCATAAACTTTGTTTATATTCAGATGTTGTGAATAGGGCTCAGTTATTGGAAGGCGATAATGAGTCAGCATAACCAAAAGGCAACGACCAACAACACGATAATAATCGTACCGGTGGCAACGACCATCGGAACAATGATAACCATCATGGGGGAAATTATCATGCCAAGAATGGTAACCACTTCGGTGGTAATCATGGCCAAGATAATAGAAGTGGAAATGTCGAGAAGAGGAGGTTCAATAATGATGGAAAGACAATAGCATCAGCAACCGTTTCAAAGGAAGAAGAACGACCACCGGTTATATGTTTCAAATGCGGAAAGGAGGGACACATCCGTCCAAACTGTACGCAGCAATCCAAATCGTGTTTCAATTGCGGAAGAGAAGGTCACCTAGCTCGATTTTGTCGTGTAGTGAAGTCAAGTCCAGCTGGGATAGTGATGCCAAAGGATGTCTCAGACAAGTCAAAGCCGGTGGTTTAAGTGGGAGCGTTTGTCGAGGAACCCGAACGAAGTTATCATGGGTAAGTTAATCATAAACGCTTATGAAATCTATACCTTATTCGATACTGGTGCTACCTATTCTTTTATCTCTCTTGCTTGTGCTCAACGTTTAAATTTGACTCCTGAGAAATTAGATTTTGACTTATCTGTTGAAACTCCGTTAGGAGAAACCTTCGTTACCTCCACTGTTTATAAATCTTATTTGATTCAAATCAACACTTTCACGTTACCTGTCGATCTTATCTCTTTGAAAATACTTGCATTTGATGTGATTTTAGGAATCGATTGGTTAACTACTCATCATGCTTTTCGTAAGGTTATTAGATTTTATATTCCTAACCAACCTGTTATGCGAATTCAAGCAACCAAACCACTAAAGTCAATCACTGTCATATCAAGCCATAAGTAAAAAGCCCCGAGCCTTTCGCTGATGACTTCCAAGTCTTGGAATATACCGAAGCCAGAATATCCATAGGGGACGTCGTGAATGACGATGACAAGTTGATAGGTATCAATTTGACGTACTATCCAAGTCTTGGATGAGAGTCACAGTTTTGAATGATATTTCTATCTTTAATAAATTTCTTGACGTATTTCTGAATACTTCTTGGCCTACCCCAAGGCGTGAAATTGAATTTTGTACTGACCCCAGTACAAAACCCATTTCTAAAACCCTTAAATATTTCTTCAACCAACACGAACGTATAATGCGCCAAAGACGTTGGCTCGAGCTGTTGAAGATTACGATCGTACCACTCAATACCACCGTGGAAAATCGAACGTGGTAGCTGACGCATTGAGTAGAAGATCGTATGCGTTTACGAGTGCAAATATACGAACCTACGTGAAGATAACGAATATACGAGTAGAATTGATTTTAATCGATAAAGTTAAAAAGCGCTCAAAACACACACACTGATGAACTGAAATGAAGGTTGTGAAGAAAAGGTTCGATGAAGGCGTTATCTCAACCCTCGATTTTATTGGTCTATTTGAAATCCTCGATGGAGTACGAACTATGGTTTATAAACTCATTTTACCGCCAAGTATGTCGCGTGTTCATAACATTTTTTTACGTATCGATATTACGTAAATATGTGGACGACCCGAACCACATTATTGAATTAAAACTAGACGAGATAGCAGAAGATTTAACGTATGAGGAGATACGTGTTAAAATCTTGGATAAGAAAGATCGTATTCAACACTCAAAGGTTATACCTCAAGAGTTAGAATCTTAAATGAAGTCAAGGTATCCTCATCATACCAGGTACGTACGTAAATTTCGAGGGTGAAATTTTATAAGGAGGGGAGATTGTGAGACCCCAAATTTTATAAATAAAGATTTAAATTTCTCAAAATATTTTTTTTGAATATTATGGTGTGGATTTGATATAATATTATAGTTATGGGTAATATTTATAAATTTTGCAAAGTAAGCAAGTTGTTATATAATATTCGATTGGTCAGGGAATATTCATTTGAACAAGGAATATTCGTATAACGACACAATCATTGGTGGACCCCACAATGGAATTATTATCGGATTGAGAAAACGACAAAAATATTTTATGAAAATAACGGCAGAAGTTTACCATTAACTATTGAAACACCCGGTGTTAAAAGTACAGGAATACGCGTGGTTGCATAGTAGCACACGGTATTGATTATTGATGCTTACGTGAAAAGTCACTCAGTTTTATTCAATTATTGCTTCAGTAATTGTTGCATAGTATCTCATGTTATTTAATTCAATTATTGTCGATATTTTATATATTATTAAATCAATAATTGAGATAACAAAGTTATTAATATTATTATTTGTAATATTAACGATGTCTAAAAGTTACGCCGAGGAGAGGTTTGGTCACCTAATTTGCGGCCATGATAGGAGAAATCCTTATTGAAAGCCCCTCTTTCCTGAAAGCGACACTGGTCGATTAATATTGTGAATTATAATAATGATGATAAATGTTGTTAAATATATTGAGGTGTCTTTTTATGAAGTCACGAAGTTTATATATATATATATAAATATATATTATTTATATATAAATTTTGTTTTATTAGTATTATTAATGTAATAAAAGCAGAAAACTTTTTATATAAAGCAGAATACTTTTATAAAGTTATTTGTTTTATTAGACTATAAATAGAATATATTATATTCTATTATACATTATTTTGCATAGTAAAATCTTTTTATACAAAATAAAATACTTTTATAAAGTTATTTGTTTTATTAGACTATAAATAGAATATAATATATTTTATTATGCATAGTGTTTGCATAGTAAAATTTTTTATATAAAGCAGAATACTTTTATAAAGTTATTTATTTTATTAGACTATAAATAGAATATATAATATTTTATTATGCATAGTGTTTGCATAGTGCTGCATAGTATTTGCATAGTAAAATCTTTTTTATATAAAATAGAATACTTTTTATAAAGTTATTTGTTTTATTAGATTATAAATAGAATATATTATATTTTATTTAAAAATTTTGTTTTATTAGAATATTTTTTATTAATCTTTGCATAGTAAATCAATATGGACCGTCCAGTTTAAAAAGTAAATCAATCTGAATTTGTTCATGAATTAATTCTATTAGGTCCATTCTCTATAAATAGAAGCTTATTCCTTCATTATTTCTTACAAATTCTTTGAAACTACAGAGAGAGAAACTATGAGAGAAGAAAGAAGAAAAGTATTACGCTACTTCACTACTCTTATATCCGGTTTCTTCTAAGGTAAAGGGTATTATTTCTTTTCGTATTAATGAAGAGAACTTACATTATTCCATTCCTTATTATTCTATTGGAATAACTTTGTATCACATGGACTACCTATACTTAGTGAAATTCTTACATTATTCCATTCTTTATTATTATGTTGGAATAACTCATCATCATGCAATCTACCGCATACATGGTGAAATTCTTCTATTATTCCATTCTTTATTATTATGTTGGAATAACCTGTCTATGCGAAGTACCACATACATGGTGATATTCTTTTGTTATTCCATTCCTTATGATTATGTTGGAATAACACATATGCATGCGATTTCTATTGCATTCTGGTGAAGTCTTTTGTTATTCCATTCTTTATTATTCATGTGAAATATCACGCATGCATGCGTTTACGATGACTGGTTCCATGCGTTGGTTCCATATATTTTTACATTTGGAATATCACATGCATGCGTTCTGGCGTGACTGGTTCCATTATTTATTATTACATTGGGAATAACCTATCACATGCGATCTATCGCATGCATGGTGAATTCTTACATTATTCCATTCTTTATTATTACGTTGGAATAACACATACATGTGGATTACCACATGCATGGTGAATGATCCTTTGTATTCATTCCTTATTAAATTGTGGAAATGATCTATCTAAGTGGATTCTGCATGGCGTGGATGAAAATCCATTTTGATTTTTTTATATATCCTCTTATACTCAGTTGGTTAAAGCTTTGACTTCTATACTCCATGAAATTAGCGGAATATCCTTAATATTTGCGCTTCATCCAATATCTTTTCATGGAAATATTCTTCTAGGCATTCTTGAATTTTACTCCACAAAGCAGTATCATGTTGACAATTTGGACGTTATTGGTTCCTGGATAAATTAATTCTTGAACTTGTTTTATTGAATTCTTATATCATTGTCATCATCCTCATGTTTATATTATGTTGAAAGTCATCTGTGGCCTGTGGTGCATAGATGGACTTGGTGTGATTATGACCAGGGATTATTCGGTATAATCATAACCGTAATGTTACAAATGATGTGGTAAAAGTCCTCATTGGCCCGTAGTGCATTGATGGACAGTTGTTGGCATGATTATGACCATTGATGAATACACGAATATCCTTGGGCCATAGTGCATGGATAATTTGTGGTTGTGATACTAATGATTATCATTCGCCGTAGTGCAGGGATGATGTGGATTATTTATTAAGCTGAGTCTCAGCGATAAAGTGATGAAAAACCTTTTTAAATCATAAAAGATAGTAGATTTTATTCTCTACTTGACTCTTTTAATGGATTGCTTGTTCCGCTGCAGTTAAACTTGATGTTTATTATATTGTATCAGTTTAACACTGTTAAAGGCTAACAATAATTTATTCTGCATTATCTTAGTCATAATATTTCTTACTGGGCTAGTTGAGCTCACCCTTTTTCTTTCATTGTTATCTTTAGGAAATGAGAACGTAGCAGGGACTAGTCGGGGAACAGAGTGACGGTTCAGATGATAGCATTAGTAGTCCTCATTATTCTATGAAATAGTGTGATAATAAATGTATTGAGGACTTATTTTGAGTTTGAATACTATCTAGAAGACAATATTTGTATTAAAACTCACAGCTAATGTTGTATATATAAGATTGTATTTGTATTATGTACCATGTATTTGGCGACTCAGAATAGGTGATGTATACCTATTTTGGGGGCGTCACAGGTTTAACATGCATATACTGCTAAACCAGTTAGCACTCCATTGGCAGCACATTTTAGGTTATCTTCATAGTTGGGCCCACAGATGAAGGATAAGGTGGATTATATGTCCAAAGTACCATATACAAATGCAATGGGTTGTCTCATGTATGCCATGATATGTACAAGGTCAGATATCTCACGTGCAGTTAGTGTGGTTATTTGGTATATGGAAAATCCAAGGAAAGAACATTTGAATGCTGTCAAATGGATTTTTCATTATCTAGCAGGTATAACAAATTACGGTTTCATGTTTAATCGTGATATCGCAAAAAGTGAGGTTAAAAGGTTTGTTAATTCAGAATATGCTGGGGACCTAGATTTAAGGAGATTTACAACAGGGTTAGTATACACCTTTTGTGGATGATGTATATGTTGGAGGTCAGTATTGCAGTCTACGGTAGCATTATCAACAACAGAGGTTGAGTATATTACATTGACAGAAGCAGACAATGAGGTTTTATGGCTAAAGGGATTAGTTGAAGAACTAGGCTTCAAGCAGGGAAATATCCAGATGCAGTGTGATAGTCAAAGTGTTATTCATTTAGCGAAGAACCAGGTGTTCCACTCTAGGACCAAACATATAGATGTTCGGTATCACTAGATTCGTGAGTGGTTGAACAGTGGTGAAATACGTTTGCAAAGTTCACACAAAGGAGAATGTCACAGTTATTTTAATACCCACGAATTTTAAATAAATAATATTAATATTGAGAATAATGATTATTTGAATATTCATTTGAATATAAATATATTTTATGGTATGATATGTGATAATTCATTTAAATATAATTAAGTATGTTGTAATTGAGAAATGTGATGTTAATGATGAGTTTAATTAAGCTTAAGTGATAAGTCTTGTGTGGCATAATAAATTTCTTAATGGGATTAATTAAGAGATAATTTAATGAGTTATTACACTAAAGGACCAAGCCCTATGTGACTAGCTTACAAGTGTTAGGAAAAGTGGCCCAAATAATTTATGTGCTAGATTAATGTTGTACCTAGCTCAAATTAATTTAACTTAGGAAGAGCCCAATGAATATTTGATCCAAGATCTGATCAAATTGTGCTAGTAGCCGAGGGACATTTTATTGGAGTAGCCCTATACACTTGGGTCATATAATCATATGGGTATATGTATATATTTATAAGCTAAGTACCCATATATAAACAAATATACTAGTTTATGGTACAAAAGGTGGAATAAATAAAATGTAACATAGGGCAATAAGCCTCATGACCGACCATGCCCCTTCCCTTTGCCAAAATGCTAATTTTTCAGGTTAATTGACCTTGCAAGCAAAACCCATGTGGGGGAAATGATGGTGCAAGTACTAGGAATAGTGTGGGTTGGTAGGACTTTTCACCAACTCCACTTTTACCCTTAGTTAATACCCCAATTATTGGATAATGATTTTCCTATAAATAGAAGCTTTAGAGTGTTGGTGGAAATTTGCCACATTTCAGTTGCTAAGTTCTAGTATGGAGAGAGCCAGAGAAAGTTGAGAGGAAAGACGAAAACCTAGGAAGCTTTTGCTGTTCGGGAAGGCAAAATCTAGGAGGAACAACTGTGAAGGCATAAAGGTATGACCTTATTACCTTAAGTATTACCTATCAATATTAGCCAGTTTGTTCTTTTGGTTATGTAATGAAGTATGCATATGGAAGAGTCATATTGGTCATCGTGATAGTTGTATCCAAGACCAAACGTTATAAGCATTAAACTGACTAAGTAACTTGAATAAAGTGATAAGTCGGCTATCTGTGTACCCATGAATTAACCAAACAAACCCAAGAACTTAGACACTGCCGAAGTAAAATAGACCCAAGCTAAATTGCATGGCATGCCTCAGAAACTGTTTTGATTTATTTTACTTATTATCATTATTATTATTATTATTATTATTATTATTATTATTATTATTATTATTATTATTATTATTATTATTATTATTATTATTATTATTATTATTATTATTATTATTATTATTATTATTATTATTTTCCTTTCGGGTCCTTGCCTCCTAGCTAGCAAACAAAACTCCATAAATCTTGTTAACTTTTAAATAATAAGTTACTGTATGCCTCTAGAGATAGCAGACATGATCACACGTCTAGTTAGACACGTAGTACAACTAGTTAGGGAGTCTGAGGAGGAGTTAGTTAGGAGTCGGGATAGAAGGACCAGTTGAAGAAGCGGTCATAATCCCCAAAGTCTGAAGCTGTTCCGAAGAGCTAACTTCAGCAGATGTCTTCAACTTCAGGATATGTCTTCGGGTTCGGAGATGACGACTTCAACTTCGGGAAATGTCTTTGGGTTCGGAGATGACATCTTCGACTTCGAGAGATGTCTTCGGGTTTGGACGTGGCGGGATGTCTTCGGATTTAGAGATAGCATCGTAACTTTGGAAAAGGATGGATTAATGTGATAAATTTTATTATTCAGTTATAAGCTACTCACACATGGACTAAAATGAGTTTCTAAGTAGAGAGTTTTATTAGCTTCGTGCAAATAAATCTAATACATGCAAGCATGCATAGGAAAGGTTGTTTAGCATTATTGTGTGGTTTAATGAATGTTATGGTTAATCTTTGCCTCAATGAACTTTCTTAATCTGTAAAATGGAAATGTTATGGGTAAAATTAACAATTGTTGAAAGTAAATAGAAAAGACAAAACCTAGTTTAAGAGTTCCTTAATAGGTATATATGAAACAACTTGAACTAGAATACGCAACTTAAGTAATATTTCACATATACAAACATGAGATGAGTATATGGGATTAAAATTTGCTAAAATGTTTCTAAGGTTGACAAAAGTAAGAACAATGTGGATTATACATCTATGAGTTTTAATATGTATAACATACGTGGATAGAAATATGTGTGATAAGTACATGTTGAGATATATGTCAAAGTGTGTGTGACTAATGAATAACTATACGTATATAAATAGGATAATATAGTTCATTGAGGTGGTTTGTGCTATAAGTGGTAATTAACGCAAAAGGCAAGTTTCCTTAACTCAACTCGATTTATTATTTTTCAAAGTATGTTAGTGGATAATTATTGTTGATTAGTCCACATTCACTGATTATTAATGAATATTAGCATTTATTGTAGGTCTCTAACCTTAACTTCCTACATTATTTTAAGTTCCCTAATTCTTACACTATATATATTGTATAATCCGAATTGTTGCCATATCAACCATATTTATATTGAGTAAATATTTATCACTATTTGGAAATCATTTGTATACCTTGACGTTGTTGCAAGCATTGAACTTATCATTCTTAAATGCATTATAAAAGTTGTCTAAGCCTTTGATTCGGCAAGACTATTTTCATGTGTTAGAAAGCTATCCAAACCAATTGACTTGGTGCAGACTCTCGTAAATCTACTGAGATGAACAACCCTCATTGAAGGGGAAATTATATAATTGTCGGGAAACCGACGTGGGCACATACTAGCATGTTTAAATGTTATGCATAACGTAGGGTACTTTAGGCTTATCACCTGTTTTACTCGTTTATATGGATTTGCAGTATAATACTGTTAATTCTAGCAAGAGTTCTTAATCCCTAGTGACTGCTCAGTGTTCATTCTTATTGAACCTTGAAATGATTAAACTTTGAAATCTTGTTGATATCCTTCAATCTATAGTGACACTTATTGAGAATTATTGATATTTTTTGTTATTCTTGAACTATCATTTATTGCTATACCTTTGAGACTCAAACCTTATAACTATTTATTCTTATTGCTATATTACTTGCTGGGCAAACTTGTTGCTCATTCTTGCTTCCCTAAAAACATTAGAGTTAAGGCAGAGCAAGGCGATACTTCGGGAAAAGACAAAGGAAATGGAAAGGCTATGGATTAGCTTATTCCTTTATGCGTAGGAGAACTATTGTTATTATTATGATTATAATTATATGTTAAGTAATGCTTAACTTATATTTAAGTTTAATTATTGGAACGTTGTAGTAATGGTCGCGAGACCTTGGGACAAGAATATTTATGTTATAACAATGTAAATTATTATATTATTCCGTTGTTAATGATTTTAGTATAATATTAGAAGTTGCACATGACAAACCAAATTCGAGATATGAGTGTATGAATTTGGGGGGCGTCACAGGTTAGTATTAAAGCATTAGGTTATAAACCTTAGGTGCGAGAATCCTTAGACTATAACCTTAGAAGAACTTAGAGGATAGAAGGAGATAAAACTCATTTAGAGTTTTCCTAGCGACTTAGTGGCATTATGAAATGTATTTTCATTCCATGCAATGAATTTATGTTATAATGGAATTTGTTGTTGGTTGTCTTATGTTTGTGGTTGTAGGATGAAGGACTTGGGAGGACCTAGTAGAGTGGTAAAGGAGGAACCACGTGACATAAATGTGGTGATGAGGCACCATTGATAGCTGAGCCCATTTCGGTGGTGACTCCTATCGATGATGAGGATGAAGAGGAGGAGATGGAGCCAGATCACGTAGAGTCAGATCCTGAGGAAGAACCCATGGAGGATGAGCCCGTGGAAGATTCTGATGAGGCTATATTTGAAGACCGAATATTGGAGGAATATAAGGAGCGGATTTTGGAATTCGAATGCCGAGTTGGGGAACTAGAGACCCAGGCTGAAGAGAGATAAACCGAGATGCAAAAACTGAGGGAGGAAGACCTTAAGAGGAAACTGAAGATGCAGGAGATGGAGGTAGAGATTGAGTATCACAAAGAAGTAGGTATCCAGATGGGAATCCTTTTTCACCGATCAGTATCTAGGAACGTGGAATTGGTGGGTAAACTGGAGGAGTCCGAGCAGAAGGAGTTAAGTGAGAAAGCCGAGAAAAAGGCTCTTCGCACTCAGCTTGAGCTGGAGGTTATGGAGAGGATACACTTCAAGGAGAAGTGGGAAGAAGCTAATGATAGGGTAGGCGACCTGGAAGATGAAGTGAGGTGTAAGAGGAGGAAGATGAACAAGATAGGCTATGCTTTTCACACGGCCATAGAGAGATTTATTGATGGTGCATACCATTACCTAGCAGAGTAGCGGCAGACCCGCCATACCATAAGCAGAGATTTGGTGGTGCATATAGCTCAAGTGGAGTACAAGAGCGCTGTGGAGCGCAGAATGTTAGATTGAGGTCTAGATGTTAGTAGTCTAGTAGTAGTAGTTGGTATTTATCTATGATCTATTGTTGTAATCCCAATCTTTTATGTGAGATGTGAGATAGTTATGTAAACCCCAAACTTTTGTAAAGTGTTAAAGGGGTAGTATATTAGTGTTTCCCCATCATTTTTGATATTAGGGGATAAAAGTTAACGTTTATAGAAGTATGCTAGGAATGATCACATCAATGTAATGATTTGGCATATGAATATAAATGTTCTTGTTTCAGAAACAGTATCATAAAATTTTGTTTTCTTTTTGCATTAAAGAAATACTTAATTAATATAATTAGAGACTGAGGATGAAATTTTGTGATGCAGAAAATGCCTCCCAGATGTAGACTAGGAACACTAGAAGAATCAGTCAATAGCGGGAGGGAACAAGTAGACCCTATCCAACGGCTAGTAGACTTACTAGGAGAAGCCCTGCGGGGAAGAAATAATGAACCCGTACCACCTAACCCTTAAGCGGTTTTAGTTAAAAACTTTAAGGACTTTAAGAGTGTAGGACCTTCGAAATTCGTGGGTACTACCGACCCTATCGTGGCACATACTTGGATCAAAGAGATGGAGAAAGCCTTCGCCATTGCTCGTGTGGGTGAAGATTATAAAACAGTGTTCGGGACTTACATAATGACAGGTGAAGCAAACTACTAGTGGGAAGCAAACCAACAGAAGGCAGGAGAATGGACTATAACATGGGAAAGGTTTAAAGCTTTGTTCTTTGAGAATTACTTCCCGAAGAGCATGAAGAATAGGATGGAGGTGAAGTTTCTAGAACTAAAATAAGGGGAGATGTAGGTGGCGCAATACGCAACCAAGTTCAATGAACTCGCATATTTCGCAATGCATCAAGTAGACACCGAAGAAAGGAAAGATCAACGCTTCAAACTTGGACTGAAACCTTGGTTGTTCAACAAGGTGTCAGTCCTTCAACTCGTTCGCGACATTGTTGGAGAATGAGATAATTACTGAAGGACGTAGTGAGGCATTGAGCCAATTCAACAAGGAGAAGAAGAACAAGAATACTGGGGGAGAAACTCGTGAAGGGAGTAGCAGTGGTGGAAGCAATATGGGAAAGAGGAAATGGGATAACGACAACAACAATACTAATAATCGACACATCAGCCAGTTAGGAAGTTACCAAGGAGGGTTTAAGAAGAGAGCAAAAGGATGATCGAAATGTGGAAAGAACCACCGAGGAGAGTGCTGGAAGGGGCACAATGTTTGATATAACTGGGGCCAAGAAGGGCAGATTTCTCTAAACTGCCCAAAGTTGAAGAAGACCAAGGGATGTTTCGCTTGTGGCTCCACCGAGCACCAAATTAAGAACTGTCCCAAGAAGGGGAGCAGCGGAGGAAGCAGCCATCAGGGATGAGGCAACAAGCTTATGATCGGCGGCCTGACACAATCCAACCGACCAACTACCAGGACATTTAGCATGATTATCCAGAACGCGGTAGCTGCAAAGGACATGGTGTCAGGTATTATCTCGATCAATAATATAAATGCCTATGTATTGTTTGATTCAGGTGCTACCTGTTCATTTGTGTTTGAAGAATTTGCTAGTCGATTAAACCTACCCCAAGAATGCTTAGAAACTTCATTGAACATAGAGATTGCGAATAAGGAAGTAATTTCAATAGAGTTCATTTACCGAAACTGTTGTGCAAAAATTAGAGGTCACGAACTAACCGTAGACTTGATTCCGATTAGATTGGGAGAATTTGACGTAATACTAGGAATGGATTGGTTATCCAGCCACCCTGCGATAATCGATTGTCAAAAGAAAAGTGTGAACCTTTAGACTCCAAATCGGTCTAAGGTAGTGTTTTATGGTAGCTCATCGCTTAAGAAATCGTGTTGCCTTACGATGATGCAGGCCAAGAAATTATTAAGGAAATGATGTGTAGGTTATTTAGCCTATATAGTGGATACTCAAAAGAAGGGATTAGAAATGAAAAATATATTGGTAATTAAAGATTTTTAAGATGTATTTCCAGATGATCTGCTTGGTCTTCCACCGGACAGAGAAATTGAATTTATAATAGACTTAGCATCGGGAACTGCATCGATTTTGAAAGCCCTTTATCGTATGACGCCTGTAGAAATGAAGGAATTGATGATACAATTATAAGAGTTGATAAATAAGGGTTACATTCGACCGAGTGTGTCTCCTTGGGGAGCACCAGTGTTATTTGTAAAGAAGAAGGATGGATCAATGAGGCTCGGTATCGATTATCGGGAGTTGAACTGAGTAACGATTAAAAATAGATATCTGTTACCAAGGATAGACGACCTTTTCGATTAAATGAAGGGAGCAAAGTGATTTTCCAAGATAGATTTACGAACGAGATATCATCAGTTGAAAGTATGGAATGAGAACATACCAAAGATGGCGTTCCGAACTCCCTACGAACATTTCTAATTTCTAGTGATGTCATTCGGGTTGACAAATGCTCCGGCATCATTTATGGACTTGATGAACCGTGTTTTCAATCCATACTTAGATAAGTTCGTAGTATTATTTATCGACGACATTTTGATTTATTCAAAAACCAAGGAAGAACACGCCGAACATTTGAAGAAGGTATTAGAAGCATTGAGAAGGGAGAAGATTTACGCAAAGTTTTCAAAGTGTGAATTTTGGATGGAGAAGGTTTAAATTTTAGGACACGTGATATATCAAAATGGAATTTCAGTGGATCATGCAAAGTGGAGGCGGTAAGTTATTGGGAAAAGCTGAAGACGCCAACAGAAGTAAGAAGTTTCTTAGGGTTAGCTGAGTACTATTGAAGATTTATCCAAGATTTTTCTAAGATAGCAACCCCGCTGACTAATCTAGCGAGGAAGACAGTGAAGTTCGTGTGGATGGACAAATGCGAAGAGAATTTCCAGGAATTATAAAGGAGGTTGAGCGAGGCTCCTGTATTATCCTTACCAGATGATACAGAAGGATTTGTGGTGTATAGTGATGTATCGCACAGAGGACTTGGCTGTGTGCTATTGCAGCATGGCAAGGTCATTGTGTACACATCACAATAGTTGAAGGATTTTAAAAAATGATACCCTACCCATGACTTGAGTTAGCAGTGGTAGTGTTTGCGTTAAAGATTTGGAGGCATTATTTATATGGAGAAAATGTGAGATATTCACGGACCACAAGAGTCTGAAATATATCTTCACATAAAAGGAGTTGAATATGCGACAAAGAAGGTGATTGGAATTAATCAAGGATTACGACTGTGAAATTCTTTATCATCTGGGGAAAGCAAATGTAGTAGCCGACGCTTTGAGTAGAAAGGGAAGGGAGAAGTTATTCAAATTGACAACTTAGGAGGAATTAATAAGAGAAATGGAAAGGTTGGAAATAGAGGTGGAGGAACCGAAAGAAGCGAAAGGAAAACTATTCGTAATGAAAGCTCACCCGACGTTACTGGATAAAATAAAGGAAGCACAAGAGAAAGATGAATTATGCGAGAAGATAAGAAAGAGAATATTAGAAAATGAGGAAGAAAAGTTCAAAGTGGATAAAAACGGTATATTGAGATTTGAAGGTCGAGTATAGGTGCCGGCTGTAACCAAATTGAGAAAGGAAATTTTGCATGAGGCACACAATATGACTTATTCTGTTCATCTAGGAGGCACAAAAATGTACCGGGATCTTCGACAACACTTTTGGTGACCTAATCTAAAGCGAGAGGTGGCATAATGCGTCAGTAGATGTCTTACTTGTCAACGAGTCAAAGTAGAGCACCAGCGACCGAGTGTCTACTTCAACCATTAAAAATACCAGAGTGGAAATGGGAGCACATTATGATGGATTTTGTGGTAGGACTTTCAATCGCGTAAAAAGGATATGATGTTATTAGGGTTATCGTGTATCGACTAACGAAGACCGTTCATTTTCTACCTATCAAGATTCACTTTAATTTGAACCGATTGGCGAAGTTGTACGTAAAGGAAATCGTTTCACGACATGGGGTGCTGATATCGATTGTCTCTGATCGAGATCAGAGCTTCACATCAAAATTCTGGAAAAGTTTACAAGAGAGAATGGGGTACATAATTAAGATTGAGTACCACTTATCATCCACAAACTGATGGGCAGAGTGAGCGAACCATACAAACGTTAGAAGACATGCTTAGAGCTTATGTGATGGACTTCAAGGGGAGCTGGGACGACCACTTTCCCTTAGTTGAATTTTCTTACAACAATAGTTATCATGCGAGTATCAGCATGCCACCGTACGAAGCTCTATACGGGAGAAGGTGCAGAACACTGTTGTGTTGGGACGAAGTCGAAGAACGAAGAATATTAGGACCAGAATTAGTTAAACAAATAGCTGATGTAGTGACAACGAAAAGGGCTAGACTGGTAGCTGCGCAAGATCGCCAAAAGAAATATGCAGATTTGCATCGTCAAGGCCGCGACTTTGAAGTTGGAAGTTTTGTATTTTTGAAAGTATCTCTTTGGAAGGGGAATATAAGATTCGATAAGAAAGGGAAATTGAGTCCAAGATTCATAGGGCCGTTTGAAGTGTTGAAACGAGTAGGCGAGGTAGCGTACCAAGTAGCTTTACCACCCGAGCTAGGACACATCCATAATGTGTTTCATATTTCTGTGTTACGTCCGTACAAGCCTGACTATAAGTGTGTGATATCATTTGAGCCTATTTAAGTAGAGAAGAACCTGACTTACGAGAAAGTTCATGTCCAAGTGATAGATAGAAAAGAGCAAACTTTGAGAAATAAAAATATATCATCTATAAAAGTAATTTGGCGAAACCACAACGCCGAAGAGGCTACGTGGGAGTTAGAAGATAAGATGTGAAGAAATTATCCCCAATTATTTGTGTAGCCTTGTACAAATTTCGAGGACAGAATTCTTATAAGGGGGGATGATGTAATACCCGTAAATTTTAAATAAATAATATTAATATTGAGAATAATGATTATTTGAATATTCATTTGAATATAAATATATTTTTTAGTATGATATGTGATAATTCATTTAAATTGAATTAAGTATGTGGTAATTAAGGAATGTGATGTTAATGATGAGCTTAATTAAGCTTAAGTGATAAGTATTCTGTGGCATAATAAATTTCTTAATGGGATTTATTAAGAGATAATTTAATGAGTTATTACACTAAAGGACCAATCCCTATGTGACTAACATACAAGTGTTAGGAAAAGTGGCCCAAATAATTTATGTGCTAGATTAATGTTGTACCTAGCTCAAATTAATTTAACTTAGGAAGAGCCCAATGAATATTTGATCCAAGATCTGATCAAATTGTGCTAGTAGCCAAGGGACATTTTATTGGAGTAGCCCAATACGCTTGGGTCATATAATCATACGGGTATATGTATATATTTATAAGCTAAGTATCAATATATAGGTATATATGGGTAAAGGTATATATAGGTATATATAAAACAAATATACTAGTTTATGGTACAAAAGGTGGAATAAATAAAATGTAACATAGGGCAATAAGCCCCATGACCGACCATGCCCCTTTCCCTAGCCAAAATGCTACTTTTTCAGGTTAATTGACCTCGCAAGCTAAACCCATATGGGGGAAATGATGGTGAGTACTAGGAATAGAATAGGAATAGTGTGGGTTGGTAAGACTTTGCACCAACTCCACTTTTACCCTTGGTTAATACCCCAATTATTGGATAATAATTTTCCTATAAATAGGAGCCTTAGAGTGTTGGTGGAAATTTGCCACATTTCAGTTTCTAAGTTCTAGTATAGAGAGAGCCAGAGAAAGTTGAGAGGAAAGACGAAAACCTAGGAAGCTCTTGCTGTTCGAGAAGACAGAATCTAGGAGTAACCACTATGAAGGCATAAAGGTATGACCTTATTACCTTAAATATTACCTATCAATTTTAGTCAGTTAGTTCTTTTGGTTATGTAATGAAGTATGCATATGGAAGAGTCCTATTGGTCATCATGATAGTCGTATCCAAGACCAAACGTTATTGTAACAATCCAAGATTTTATTATTTATAATTTAAATTATTTATTAAATTAAATAAATATTTTATTGATGTGGTTGTTGTTAGTAAATATTTATGAATTAAATTTATTAGATAATATTCTGATTTAATTTAATTTAATAGGTAGAGAGTTGTAAGATAGCATGAGATGTTATATTGTTATTTTAATTTAATAATTTAAAATGATATGTTAAATTATTAAATAAAATTATAAATGAGATTATAATTTTGTGATATTTGTTTAAGTGGAAAATTTATTTAAAATTTAGTATGTGTAATTAGTTTGTTTAACTAATGTTGGATATGGAGATCCAAATAAATAATATGAGATTATAAACTATAGTGTAAAGATTTATTAAAATAAATTAAATGGATTTACCCAAACAAGGCTTAAAATATTAAGTCTTTATTTTAAAGAGTTTTTTACGAACAAAGCCTTATGACTTTTGAATTTTGAATTTTAATTATAATAAATAAAATAAATAAAATAAATCAAAATTATAAATAAAATATATTTATAACATATATACGTTTACATTTTTGTAACTGTTATATTAAGTATACGTATTATGGCTATCAGTTATTTGTTTTACGCTTAACTGAGAGTTGGCTTTATCCTATGATACGTAAAAAGGGTTTTGGCTTAAGAGTACAGAGAAATTGAGAGGTTGAGAGAGAGTTGAAAGTGGATTTATGAGAATTTCTAAGCAATTCTTTGTGGTTAGCAAGGATTATTCAAAGCAAGAGAAAGTATTTTCTATAACCTTAATATTATATATGTAAGACCCCGAATTTTATGAAATGAAAGTATTCAATTTTTTATAATTATTATTTTATTTCATAAATGGTTAAATTGATAAAGGGTTAAAATTAAGGGTGATATTTGAAATTTTTTGCAAAGTATGCAAGTTGTTATAAAATATTCGTTTGGTTGGGGAATATTCTTTTTGTCGGGGAATATCTGTACGACGGCACAATTATTGGTGGACCCCACAACGGAAGTATTGTCGTAGTAAGAAAAGCGCATGTAATTATCTTTTATAAAAATAACGGCGAAAGTGTTACCGTTAAAAAAGCATTGAACTACCCGGTAGTAAAAAATACAGTTGATCTGGCGTGGTTGCATAGTAGTACTGCGGTATTGATTATTGATGCTTACGTAAGAAGTCACTTATTTATACTCAATTATTGCTACAGTAATTGCTGCATCATATATCTCATATTATTGATTTGATTATTGTCACAGTATCATCTGTATAATATGATATATTATTAAATCAATAATTGAGAGGACAAAGTTATTCATATTATTAAATTGGATTACAATGTCTAGAAGTTCTGTCAATGAGAGGTTTGGTCATCTAATTGCGCTAATAAGGAGAAATCCTTATCGGAAAGCCCCCTCTTTCCTGGGATCTACCTGGTTGTTAAATATTGTGAGTTATAATATTAATGATGAATAAGTTCATGTTGATTAAAGATGAAATTGATAGTTCTATTGTGTTAGAATTATTAGTGTTAGTAAAAATCGACATTTATTTCGATAATAATTGATGTTTGGAAGTTATCGGGTAATTAATCAGATAAATGAGCAAGTAATTGCTATTAATTCACATGATTATAACTATTTGTTCACATGTGTGTACTATTGATTCACATTCATTTACTATTAGGGGAGTTGGTGCAAGATTGATAATACTTGCATGACTAAGTTAAAAATGGAGGTATAGATGGAGGTACTATACTGTAATTTGTATTTTCACATGATTATAACTATTGATTCACATGATTAAACTATTGATTCACATTATTTACTATTAGGGGAGGTGGTGCAAGTTTGATAATACTTGCAGGAACTAAATTAAATATGAAATAAAAGTTGACGGTATTGTATTGTAAGACTTCGAGCTCCAAAACATGCAATTATCGAAACTATATTTTTCTATAAATAGAAGCTCATTCTTCCTTCATTTTTCACCAATTCACTAAATCTAGAGAGCAATTATTATAGAGAGAAATTATAGAGAGAAAGAAGAAGAGAAGTCTGCTACCTCTCTACTCTAGTATCCAGTTTCTTTCTAAGGTAAGAGGTATTATTTCTTTCATTTTCATGAAGAGAGCTATTGTTATTCCATTCCTTATTATTATGTTAGAATAACTTTGTATGCCAAGCAACCGCATACATGGTAAAATTCTTACGTTATTCAATTCTTTATTATTACATTGGAATATCACATGCGTGTATTACGCATTTACCTAGTTCCACTATTTATTATTACATTGGAATAACTTTTGTCTATGTGAAGTACCGCATACATGGTGAAATTTTTACATTATTCCATTCTTTATTATACATTGGAATATCACATGCTGTGTGTATTACGCATGACTTGGTTCCATTATTTATTATTCTGTTGGAATAACACGTTTGTACTGTCATGCGGATCTATCGCATGCACAGTGAATTTCGTTGTTATTCCATTCTTTATTATTCCGTTGGAACATCATTCATGCCGATTACGCATGACTGGTTCCATTATTTATTATTCTATTGGAATAACTTTATGCGTGCGATTTATTGCATGCCTGGTGAATTCTGTTGTTATTCCATTCTTTATTATTACATTGGAATATCATGCATGCTTGATTTTCGCATGACATGGTTCCATTCTTTATTATTACATTGGGAATAACCATCTGTGTGGTCTATCGCATGCATGGTGAATTCTTCTATTATTCCATTCTTTATTATTACATTGGAATAACACATCATGTGGATTACCACATGCATGGTGAATGATCATTTGTATTCATTCCTTATTAAATTGTGGAAATAATGCATCACGTGGATTACCACACAATGGCGAAAATCCATTTGCGCTTTATATATTCTATTATACTCTCGGTTGGTTAAAGTTTTGGCTTCTATACTCCATGAAATTAGTAGAATATTCTGGATATTTGCGCTTCATCTAGTATCTTTTCATGAAAATATTCTTCTGAGCATTCTTGAATTTTACTCCACAAAGCAGTATCATGTTGACAATTTGGACGTTTTTGAGTTCAGGATAAATTAACTTATAAATCTTTAAAATTTAATTCTTGAACTTGTTTTATTGAATTATTATGTCATTGTCATCATCCTCATGTTTATATTATGTTGAAAGTTATCTTTGGCCTATAGTGCATATATGGACTTGGTATGATAATGACATGGATTATTCGGTATAGTCATGACCGCAATGTTACAAATGATGTGGTAAAAGTCCTCATTGGCCCGTAGTGCATTGATGGACAGTTGTTGGCAAGATCATGACCATTGATGAAAACACGAATATCCTTGGCCCGTAGTGCATGGATAATTTGTGGTCGTGATACTAATGAATATCCTTGGTTGTAGTGCAGGGATGACGTGGTTTATTTAATAAGCCGAGTCTCAGCGATAAAAGTGATGAAAAACCTTTTACATCATAGAAGATAGTAGATTTTATTCTCTACTTAACTCTTCTAATGGATTGCTTGTTCACCGCAGATTAAACTTGATGTTTGTTATATCAGATCGTTTAACATTGTTGAAGGCTAACGATAATTTATTGTGCATTATCTTAGTTATAATATTTCTTACTGGGATAGTTGAGCTCACCCTTTCTTTCACTGTTCTCTTCAGGAAATGAGAATATAGCTGGGATGAGTCGGGGAACGGAGTGACGGTTCAGATGATAGCATTAGTAGTCCTCACTATTCTGTTAAATAGTGTGATAATAAATGTAATGAGGACTCCATTGAGTGTAGATATTGTCTAGATGACAATATTTTTATTAAAACTCATAGCATATGTTTTGTCGTATTTTACACGACAGTTGTATAATTAAGTTTTTATTTATATTTTGTATCATGTATTTGGCGACTCAAGATGGGTGATGTATACCTATTTTGGGGGCGTCATAATATATATGTATGTTTTACGACATAATTTCCAAGTCTCTATGAATCCAATTTTTCTTGAATTGTTGTTATACAGCTGATTACTTGTGATGGTATGTATTTGTGATGTTAGAACTAGTGTTTAGACAAGAATTAGTATGATAATTACGTTAAAAAGAAAGAAAGTTTTTTATAGTGTATGTTTATACATATAGCTTATGAAAGTACCAAATTTAGTGGTTAATTTATAAACTAAGTTGTAAATTGAGCCTTGAATATGCTAGTCCATTGAGAAACGAAGAGAACGTAGTTTGAATGAGTTAATTTGGACAAGAATTGTGATCACAGTGATAATTTTTGTGAAGGATGCCAAAAATGAAGTTTTTGGTACAAAAACATGAAATTTAAGGATTTAAATTAGTTGAAGTTGTTGTTTAATTATTCTAAGTTGGTGAATATATGAGAAATCATGTTTGTGTCAGTCCTATACCAATTGCATGTGTTAAATTTACTGTTTTGTGGGTGAAATTCGTGTAAGTTGGGCTAAAAAAGCAGTCTTGTAATAGACTTACGTAGTTTACATACATGCACCCGGTAGCAATTACTGCTGCTGTGTCAAGGAAGAAACGACAACGATTCTGCACCGATCCCAAGCCTATGTATGGGCGAATTGCTGCTTATACCGATCGAGGCAGTGAGGTTTGTTATTTCTGCAGACTTTAAACACCTAATGTAACTTAGTCTAATGGTATGTTAAGGTGACAAACATGTAATGAAGAGGTCAAAATAGAATCGTACCGTTTCATTAGTAATTTCAACGTTGTAAAAATTTAGCAAGTTAGGAAAGTTATATGTTATGATTTAAGACACATAATGAAAAGTGAATAAGTGTTGTGAAGTTAACACTTATAATTTCTGAAATGTACATGGCAAAGTAAAACTTGTACTAAAATAACAAGTTTAACTAGAAGTGAGTGTTATTTTGGAAAGTAGATGTTAGTATATCTAATAGAAATTGTGATTCTAATACTATGTGTAGGTGAACGTGAGTTGTAAATTTATAGCTTACGCACGAGGCAAGTTCTTTACCCTAAACTTTTATTGAGCAAGTTTTTTGTTCCTAAATTTTATTTGAGCAAGATATAACCCTAACTTTATTTGAACAATTTTTGAATTCTAATCATTATTGAATTATTCTAACTTGTTTATAGTTAAGCAAGTTTCTTTAGTTCCACTCTTGTATAGTGAATGAAATTCCTTGAATTCAAATTCCTATTATTGAACTGTCTTATTTCAATTACTTTGCACCAGTTATTATCATGTTGAGCAAGTTTTGTTTTTAGCTTGCTATCAGTTAATACATGTTTAGTAATTGATAAGTAGATTTTATACCTACTTATCCGATATCTATTACTTGAATTAGTTGCCTAAACCTATGTTTCATAGTTACTTTGCATGCATTGTGTGTTCATTTCATACATTTTATGTTATTTTATAGGCTATGGCATGGCATTAGCATGAAGAAGCAAGGAAAATTATTTTGGACATCTTTTGGACTAAAATATGCAAGCAAATGCAAGAAGGGAGGATTGCAGGGCTTTTAACACCAAGTTGGATGCATTTTCTTGGCTTGAAACTTGTATTTTATTGTAGATATACTTTTTAGCTTTCCGGAACATCTTGAATCATCCCAATCGGAGCTCGGATGCGAGAGTTATGGCCTTTTTATCAACAAAGATCAAAACTAAGAGTTGTCATGCTTGCCATTTACATAGCATCTACTTCAAGCCCAATTTCGACCTTTATCCATCCCGAATCTGTCATATCTCAAAGAATAAAAGTTGTAGATCTCGTCGATATCTTCGATTTGATAGGTTGCAGGCCCCATAACTCCTAGCAGATCAAAAGTTATCCCTATTTTATCAAAGGACGTCGCATCAGGAAACAGAGCGGCGCGAGGTGCGCCAGAAACGGTGTGGGGCGCGCCGGGCCATCATAATTTTTGCTATAGTAGCGCGGGGCGCACCCAAATTGGCTTAGAAGCAGCGCTGGGCGTGCCGGTCGACGGGAAGAGCGTTAAATTGGGTGTTATGTTGTCCAATTTGAGCTAGAATAGGATTCTTAGTTTTCTAACTTGATAGGGTGTCCATTAGAACTATAAATACTTGATTTTAACTTGGATTGGGAGGCTAGTTTTGAAGGATTCCATTAGATTAGAGTAGAGTAGATTAGGAGCAAAACCCTAGTTCTTATGAGATTGGGAGATTGAAGCAACTTGGAGACCATTGAAGATCAAGAGCAGGAGCTTGAAGAAGAGGAAGATTTGCTGACAATAGATTTATTCTTCACTCTAATCTTATTCTTATCTTTTAATGTGTATTCAAGTGTATATTCTTTGTAAGACCCTAACTTATTATAAATAAAATTTAATTTCTTCTATTTATTATTTTGAAATAGTAAGGGTTGATTTGATTAATGTGGTTAGTTATGGGTACAAATGCGCAAATATCTTAAATAAGCAAGTGGTTATAAAATATTAATTATTGTCAGGGAATATTCGTTTGGTTGTGAAATATATTCTTACTTGTTGGGAATATTAAATTTACCCAGTAAATTTTGTGTGGGCCCCATAATAGAAAGCGATTGGATGAAGAAAGCGACAAGTATAAGTTGTTTATAAATAACGGCGTAGTTATTCTGCTATTATCTTGTTGGAATACCAAATTGGTTAAAACACGAGAGAAGACATGGTATTGCACTAATTATTGATTCTTACGTAAGAATTCACTACTCAATAATTATTACGTTAATGAATTATTCAATATTATATTTTATTGATTCAATAATTGCTACGTTGATATTTTATATTATTGTTGTTTTAATAATTGTCACCTTTGCACAATATTTTCATTATCATTTCAATAATTTATATTATTTGAATAATATAATTAGATAACATTATTGGCAATGTCTAGAAAGTTTACATCTAAGAAGAGGTTTGGTCATCTAAATTGCGGCGTCGAAGGAAAAATCCTTATTGAAAGCCCCTCTTTCTGAGAAGCGGCACGGTTTATCGATCTTGTGATTACGTAATATTATTTATGAATAATTAATTATTGATTATTATGATAAAGAAAATATTCATTTTATGTGGACATAGATGGAGAAATATTTTAATGTCACAATGGTTGAAAATTGATATTTTTGATAAAATAATTCATTTAAATAAATTATTATATTTTAATAATATAATAATGGCGATATTTTACAATGAATGTGTGATATATGAATAAATGAGGAGGATGAGTATTTTTGTTACAAAAAAATGTTTAAAATATGTTAAACATGTTTGTGGGCCCCACTTAGTGACTGAAATTGGATTATAGCCCGTAAAATATCCCGTTTGTAGATTTCGGTCAACTTCTGTTTGGAATTTAGAAACACTTAAACTTACAAAGTTGTAGAGAATGGAATTTCCTATGGAAAGGACATAAGATTCAAATTTTTCTGATAAAAAGGCTATTTATTATGAATTATTGAAACTCCGAAATTCTGAAATAATTGATTTTTGGAAGTTTTAATTGTTTTATTTAAGAAAAACATTTTTTGAAAGCCCACATGTGATATAAATGTGCTGAATTCAGTTGGTCCAAGGTGGGCTTGAATTTGTTTAATTATATTATTATTTTATTAAATTTTCTGCGTTAGTGTTCTAAGCATTTTCCTATAAATAGGGTGTTTAGGTTAGAATTGAAAATCACACCAGAAACTGAAGTTTTCTCTATCTTTCTCTCTCTATATTATCGAGCGTATTCTTGTGAGTATTTTGATACTTTGAGTGTTGCTATACGATCTGCAAGTTCCTTCAAAGACTATATCCCATTATTCCAAATTTAGAAGTACAGTCTTTTCAAGGTAAGGGATATTTTTTTTTAAAATGATATTATTTCTTCTAATATCATTATACCGGAATATTGGTAAGATTTTTCTTGTTAAATTCTTGTCTTTTAGCGTCGGGATTACTATTCATGTATACGACACTATTCACGTATACGGCACTATTCATGAATACGACACTATTCACAAAAAAATTAAATTTTCGTATTTTATCCAAAATATCTATTATGGTTACTAGCTTTGATTGTATCCATATTTTGATCATTCTTGAATTTTATTTCACTATGATTATTTATGAAGTATTTTTGAACTCGGATTGTTTAAAGTACAAATCCATAATACTTGTAGTGCAAAGATGGTTGATTTTCTTATGAATATCTTTGGCCCGTAGTGCAAAGATGTACATGTGTTGAGATGAACATGACTGACTAATGAATATCTTTTGCCTGTAGTGCAAAGATGAATATTTGATTCAAGATGAATATTAGTTGATGTTACAGGGATAAAATATTGATGATGGACTTTTAAATTCATAGATTATAGTAGATTTCATCTCTCACGTAACACTTCTATGAATTATTATTATTTCGCCGCAAATATTGATCTGAAACTTGTTGTCTATTGTATTTTATCAGATTTTTCCCTGTTGAAGACTAACGATAATTTGTTCTATATTATCTTAGTCATAATATTCTTTATTGGGCTAGTTGAGCTCACCCTTTTCCTTTTTGTTCAATTTTTCTTCTCAGGAGGCGAGAATGTAGCAAGTACTAGTCAAGGTATGGAATGAAGGTCCTAGGAAGTTATTTTAGTAGTCCTCACCATTTTTGTAAAATAATCAATAATTGTAATCAGGACTTATTTGAGTGTGAATATTGTCTAGATGACAATATTTGTATTTAAACTCACAGTTTATATGTTGTATTAATAAAGTTGTAATTGTTTCTGTACCATGTTATTGACGACTCAAAATGGGTGATGTATACCTATTTTGGGGGCGTCACTGATTAATATCGAGCTTAGGGATATCATCTCTGGCGGAGATCGGGGAATAGAACTAGGAGGGGAGAGACGAGTAAATCCTTCGCTAGTGTGTCCTACCTAAGCTTATTTGTTAGTTGTTCAATATATAGGGATATTATGTGATATGTTGATTTCCTTGATTAACCCCTGTTTTATGGCAGTATTTGAGAATGTCGACTGAGAATGTTAACAGTGGAGTAAATGTGTGACACCCCCAAACCCAGGTACTTCATTCCAACAGGATTTGGTGTTCACTTAATCAAACATTCATATCTAACTACCCAATCACAATAAAACTGGATAAATAAAATCTTTCCCATTAAAGGGTTACATAATAAAATCTCCCAGGTTGTCTAACCTTTAAATACAATCATTCAAATGCGGAATTAAAAATATTACATAACATCATTATTAAGAAGTCTAAGATCATCACAATAAATAAAAGTACAAATCAGCATCACTTGTACAATTTTCCCTTTCCTTTGCTAGTTGAAAGTTCATCTACCTTCTCCACTTTAGCTGCAATGAGTTTATAAATATGCAAGAGTGAGCAAAACAATTGCTCACTGGATAAAATAATGAATCACAGAAGAATAACAATAATAACCGCCAAAGTAGGCTCATCAAAACGAGATAGTATTCTAACAATGATAATCAGGAACTGAAATCCAAAGTATGGAATAAACATTACCGAGGGTCATAAGACCATGAACTATATCCACAGTTGCGAGTAATCTTTCAACTCCAACTTTAACAGTCATAAGACTATAAGGACTCCTCGTACTTAGGGGGATCAGCCCTTCGTACCATGTATTGTGCACAAACATTTAACGCTACGCGTAAGTTATCCCCTAATAATAGGGTTGTTCATCTCACTATTTAGAGTACGAGTCCACACCAAAGAGAGTTTGGTTTGGATAAGCTTTCAAGGGTAATTTGAAGTTCAACGATCATCAACTAGAGGACTAGTTGAATTAATACCAATAACATCATACTATAGAATACTCGTAATTGAATCGTCATGGTAAATTAAAATCATGCTTTAGGAATAATCTAATAGCATACAACTTGAATAACTATAACACACCTTGATTGAACAATATTAAGCCAAGGTTATTTAAAATTGAATACTAAGCATGCATGGCAATATGAGCGATAAAATATTCAAATATATTCGGGCATGCTAAACAACAAGTTAAATACACGAATAACTTGTTCAATATCAAAAACAAAGTTTAGAAACGTTGCATTATTATATTGGAAACCATAATTAGTTCAAGCAAGATAAAGGATTACAAAACTTGCCTTGCTCGTAGGCTAAACCGAATCAATTCGGATCACAATACCCTATATGTACATATATATATATGTCATCATGACGTAGTTAGTCACTACTACTTTACAAATTTAACTAACTACATACATCATATAGGTTTCATTATTTAATCATATAATCAAGTTATAACACAAGTTAATTGTTAATAACATACTTATTCATAGTATAGAAATACTAACATCAACATTTTACAGTCCTACTATCATCACATAACAATTTCTTAACATTTGAGTACAAAAAGTACAATCATCGGACCATTCTCGCTTAACTTCATTTGACTGCGGTGCCACAATCTATATCGTGGGTAATGCACATCATGACTTAGAAAATAAGCTACGAGTCGTGACTGCATGGCATATATTGGCACATGCACGAGATTTATATCGTTAAGTTACAACATACGCTATTCTGCAGACTTAACAGACATACCACGAAAATCATATGAACAAAGCCAATTTTGGCCTACAAGTTCGTTTTTAATAGTCTAATTCACATATAATTCATACAAAGACTTCATATAAACATAATTCAAGAACTCCTAACATGATTTTACCCATACAACAACATAAACAACTAATTTAAAACATTCAATTTCACTATTTTTGATAAAAATTCTCCTTTTGATATTTTTGATGAAAATCAATACTGTGATTTTGTTTATCAACCAAAACAGTTAATTTAAAGCATTTTATCAAAGTATATACATACTCTAACAAATTGAATAGCCAATTTATCAATAAAACAACTAAAAAATCCATAATTTCTATAACCCATATTCATTCACATAAACTCTCTATAAAAAGGTTTTCTTCACAAACTACATACATAACAACAATTCATTGATTATAATCATATAAAACTTATGGAAATAACTTTACAACACTAGTTAATCATATGAATACCCATAAAATCAACAATTTACCCTATCACAAGAATTTTACAGAGAAATAGGAGAAGAGAAAACTTGAACTTTAAAACTTAAAAAAAAAGGTAGTAGAGTACCTTGATTGTAGAAGATGATGGCTATCCCTTTTGATTATCAAACTTCTTTTCCCCAATTCTTTTCTCAAATTCTCTAGCCTTTCTTCCTCTCTTCTTTTCTCTCACAAGTTGGTATCAAAGCCTTAGGTTATGAACCATAGGTGGGGAAAAGCCTTAGGAAGTAACCTTCAAAAAGATGGTGATGATAAACTCTTATCGAGTTTTGAGGAAGAAGTAATAAAACACTTATGTGCTTATGTGTTTATAACTTATGTGCTCGTGAGAGTCAAGTAGTAATGATTAGTAATTAAAACTTAAACTTTGGTTGACAGGATGTCTAATATAGGAGGATCCGGTCAAGCTAGGGAGGAGGAGCCTCGAGATATTCAGTAGTTTGGGGAACAATTATCGTCACGGAAAAGCGAGCCCGTTGGTCATGAGTTGAGTAGGAGAGAGTACCTGATGAGGATGATGAGATAGAGATGGATGAGGAAGATCCCATGGAGCTGCCATAAAAGGATGAAGAGGACGAGGAGGAAAGGATTCCACTTAACTCGATAGCTGGCCGTATATACGATGAGGTGCATGACCGTAACGTGGAACTTCAAGATACTGTCAAGGAATTGCAAGAGATAGTAGCTAAACAACAAACCTCGATGGAACAGAAGGACGATGAGATCCGGGATTGAGAAGAACGATTGAACAATGTTGAAGAGAAGTTGGTTCACACTGAAGAAGAGAATGACCACATGAGAGCAGAGATTGCAGAGTTGAAGAGCAAGTTGAGAGAAGAGTCTGCAAAAAGGGCAAAAGCCAAAACGCGCATTTGAGGAAGGCGATCAGCGGGCCAAAATAGCAGAGGGAGACGACAAGCAAAAGAGAATGAAGATGCAGGAAATGGATAACGATTCAACATAGCGATCAATCAAGCTCAAGATCGGGTCCGGGTTACCCAATTGATTCGAGACTTTACCCTCAAATACATACTTAGATCGTCGAACCATGTTTCGAATTATGGAAGAAGAGCGTCGTAAGGTTTTGCAGTATCTTAATAGAATAACTTAGGAAGTGTACTTGATTTATGATTTATGTTATGATAAGTATTTTGTAAATCCCTAGTGTTATGCAACTTATGGGATATGATGATGATGTCCTGAAACTTTAGTAGTTCAGGAAAATAATGTAAATAGCAGTGATGCTATTGTTATGATGTTTTCAAAGAATTAAGAATGAATAAAAGTTATTATCTTCTTTTATCCAAAGTGTTATGCGTTATGTGGTGATTATTTTGGGGGCAAGTTAATTAGAAGTTACTTGAAAGAGTTGAGTAATAATCTAATGAGTGTATTTTTTTAATAGAAAATGCCTCCAAGACGTCAACCACCCCGACAGAGAACCACTGAAGGAACCAACAACGATAATGCTAAAGCTAACTCCGTTCAGCAGCTGGTGACGTTATTGACAGGTGCACTGCAAAATCAACCACACAATCAACCTCAGAACCAAGGTGCTACGTTTAAGGACTTCAAGGCGGTTGGACCACCAGAATTCCGTGGGTCCGTAAATCCAATTGAAGCACAGACCTGGATCATGGAAATTGAGAAGGTTTTTGATGTGGCTAGGGTAGAGGATAACCAAAAGACTGCTTTTACAACATTCATGTTGAAAGCAGAGGCTAGTTATTGGTGGCAGACTAATAAAACTCGGGAAGGATCAGGAATTATGACTTGGGAAAGGTTTAAGGAGATTTTCTTCGAGACCTATTTCCCAGAGAGTTCGAAAAGCCAGTTAGAAGTATAGTTTTTAGAACTGAAGCAGGGAACGATGACGGTGACGGAGTATGCCGCGAAATTCAACGAGTTGGAGAGGTTTGCGCCATATCAAGTCAGCATAGATGAACGTAAGGCAAAGAGATTTGAACAGGGACTGAAGCCCTGGTTGTTTAGTAGGGTTTCCTTGTTCCAGTTGAAGACTTTTGCAGTCGTAATGGAAAAGGCCATTCTCGCTAAAGGTGGAGGCGAGGCGGTAACCAAGTTCAATCAGGAACAGAAAAAGATGAAGAATGAAGCGGAGGAGAAGAATGGAGGTGGTGGTAGTGGAAATGGTAATAATAACCTGAAAAGAAAGTGGAATGGAAATGTTGGTGCTGGGAATCAACAAGGTAGCCAGTAGAATAAGAAGTTTGAAGCATGTGCTACATGTGGGAAGTTTCACAAGGGTGTATGCTTGATGGGGAAGCGTGTATGCTTTAACTATGGCTAGGAGGGTCACATTGCCCCAAATTGCAATCAACCCAAGAAGAATGATTGCTACACTTGTGGGTCCAAGGATCACTTTGCTCGTGAGTGCCCCAAGAAGAAAGCTGGAGAAACAACAGGAAGCAAGGGATGTAGCAGTGGAGGTACTTGGGCCATTACTGGGCCAACGACATCAAACAAACCCACAGCCAGAACCTTTAACATGACTTTGCAAGATGCTATGCAATCAATGGATGTGGTGTCAGGTATTATCCCAATCAATGATATTGATGCTTATGTATTATTTGATTCGGGTGCTACTTGCTCATTTATATCTGATGAATTCGCTATGAGATTAGGATTGCCTAGTGAAGAATTGAATTTCCCTTTAAACATAGAAATTGCGAATAAGGAAGTAATTCCTGTTAGGTTCATATACAAGAACTGTAGGGTGAACATTAAGGGAAATATCTTGATGGTAGATTTAATTCTGATTAGGCTTGGAGAGTTTGATGTTATTTTGGGAATGGATTGGTTGTTCAATTATGGAGCAATAATTGACTGCCAAAAGAAATGTGTAAACCTTATGACTCTGTCAAAGGTAGTTTTCAATGGTAGCAAATCTCCTAGACAAATGAGATGTCTGACGATTATGCATGCCAAGAAGTTATTGAGTCAAGGCTGTATGGGTTATTTAGCTTACATAGTCGATACTCAGAAGAAGGGTGCGAAACTAGAAGAAATACCAGTGGTTAGGGAATTTATGGACGTGTTTCCAGAGGATTTGCCAGGACTTCCGCCTGACAGAGAAATCGAGTTCATGATCGACTTAGCGCCAGGAACCGCTCCGATATCGAAAGCCTTGTACAGAATGGCTCCGGTAGAGATGAAGGAACTGATGGTACAACTACAGGAGCTGTTGGACAAGAAATACATTCAGTCGAGTGTGTCATCGTGGGGAGCACCGGTGTTATTCGTAAAGAAGAAGGATGGGTCAATGCGTCTTTGTATTGATTATAGGGAGTTAAACAAAGTCACTATTAAGAATAAATATCCATTGCTGAGTATAGATGATTTATTTGACCAATTGATGGGTGCTAGATATTTCTCAAAAATAGATTTGAGGAATGGGAATCACCAACTGAAAGTAAGGAAGGAGGATGTACCGAAGACGGCATTCCGAACTCGGTATGGACATTACGAATTTTTGGTGATGTCTTTTGGTTTGACAAATGCCCCTGCAACGTTCATGGATTTGATGAACAGGGTGTTTAAACCATTTTTAGGCAAGTTTGTGGTGGTGTTTATCGACGATATTCTGGTGTATTCTAGAACTCAAGAAGAACACATGGAACACTTACGTCTAACGCTGGAGATGCTAAGAAAGGAAAAGTTGTACGCAAAATTCTCTAAATGTGAATTCTGGTTAGAACGTGTACAATTTCTTGGGCACGTAACTGACAAGGATGGAATCTCAGTGGATCCATCAAAGGTCGAAGCTGTGATAAATTGGGAACAACCAAGAACTCAAAATCGAAGTAAGAAGTTTCTTGGGATTGGCAGGGTATTAAAGAAGGTTTATCCAAGATTTCTCCAAGATTGCCACTCCGTTGACAAATTTGACAAGGAAATCTGTAAAATTTGTTTGGACGGAGAAATGTGAAGGAAGTTTTTAGGAATTGAAAAAGAAGCTAAGTATGGAACCTGTGTTGTCATTACCAGATAGTACAGGAAATTTTGTGGTGTACAGTGATGCTTCACACAAGGGATTAGGATGTGTCCTTATGCAGAACGGAAAAGTTATCGCGTATGCATCAAGGCAATTGAAAGACTACGAAAAAGAATATCCCACTCATGATTTAGAGTTGGCGGCGGTTGTGTTTGCTTTAAAAATATGGAGACCCTATCTCTATGGAGAAAAATGTGAGATCTACACAGACCATAAAAGTCTGAAGTACATTTTCACTCAGAAGGACCTGAACATGCGTCAAAGGAGATGGATGGAATTGATAAAGGATTACGATTGTGAGATCTTTTATCATCCAAGCAAGGCAAATGTGGTTGCAGATGCCTTGAATAGGAAAGGTAGAGAAAAGTTAATGTTGTTAACTGATAAGTAGGAGCTTATTACAGCAATGTCAAGGATAGAGTTGGAAATCAAATTTCTAAAAGAATTCGATGGAAAATTATACCAGATGGAAGCCAGTCTAACTTTACTGGAAAAAGTGAAGAACGCTCAACTGCAAGATGAGGAATACAGAAAAATAAGAGAAAGTGTGGCCGAGGAAAAAGAAGTAAAATACAAGGTTGATACTGATGGAATGCCGAGATTCGAGGGACGAATCTGGGTTCCAGCAGTATCAGATATTAAAGAGGACATCTTGATAGAAGCTCATAACTCAAGATATTCGATTCATCCGGGAAGTATGAAGATGTATCAAGATTTGTAGCGATATTTTTGGTGGCCAAATATGGAGAGAGACGTTGCAGAATGCGTTACAAAGTGCTTGACATGTCAGAGAGTCAAGGCCGAGCATCAAAGACCAATCAAGTTACTTCAACCGTTAGAGATACTGGAATAGAAATGGGAACATATCACAATAGATTTTGTGGTAGGTCTCCCAACGACTCAGAAAGGATATGATGCAATTTGGGTGATAGTGGACAGATTGACAAAATCTGCACACTTTTTGCCAATAAAGATTAGATTCAATCTTGATCAGCTGGCAAGGTTATATGTTAAAGAGATCGTTGCAAGACATGGAGTTCCAGTGTCAATTGTGTCAGATAGAGATCTGAGGTTCACATCAAACTTATGGAAGAGACTATAGGAATGTATGGGTACACATTTGCGAATGAGTACGGCATATCATCCGCAAACAAATGGCTAAAGCGAACGAATGATTCAGAGATTGGAAGATATGTTGAGAGCATGCGTCATGGATTTCAAAGGAAACTGGGATGAACAATTACCGTTGGTGGAATTTGCCTACAATAATAGTTACCACGCAAGCATCGGCATGCCGCCTTACGAAGCATTGTACGACAGGAGGTGCAGAACTCCACTGTGCTGGGATGAAGTCGGTGAACGTCAACTGTTAGGACCAGAACTGGTACAACAAACTGCCAAGGTTGTCAAACTTATCAGAACAAGATTGATAGTGGCTCAAGATAGACAAAAGAAATATGCCGATCAACACAGACAAGATTGTGAATTCGACGTAGGAAGTTACGTTTTCCTAAAAGTTTCACCTTGGAAGGGAAAAATTCGATTTGGTAAAAAGGGAAAACTAAGCCCGAGGTTTATTGGACCCTTCGAAGTGCTACGAAAAGTTGGGGAGGTGGCTTACAAGGTAGCTCTACCTCTAGAATTGCAAAATATTCATAATGTTTTTCATGTTTTGGTGTTACGACCATATAAGTCTGATTACAAGCACGTGATCGAGTACAAACCATTGCAGTTTGAGAAAGACTTATCCTATGAAGAGATTCTTATTCAGATTGTTGACAGGAAAGAACAAGTGCTCAGAAATAAAGTGATACCTTCTGTGAAGGTAATATGGAGGAACCACAATGTCGAAGAGGCTACGTGGAAACTCGAAGCTGAAATGATGAAGAATTACCCTGAGTTATTTGTTTAATCTGTTTCTTCGATTCTGGGGATAGAATCTTTGTAAGTAGAGGAGAATGTGATGAATGAATTGTTTGAGTTGTGATTCTGGGGACAGAATCCTTGTAAGGAGGGAATGATGTAACATTCCAAAATTTTAATTGTTATATTAAATATTTATTGAATTATTTAAGTATTTAATGGATGTGTTTATGGTTGAATTTGTAATTGTTCAAATTTGATTCGATTTGGTTAATATTTGTTAAATAAATAATTAAGGAAATTAATTATTTTATTCTAATTTAATTTAATTATTAAGTTGGAAAGTTTTGATTAATTGAATTATTATCCTTTTATTTGAATTTGTAATTCTAATTTTGTGGTATTGATTTATGTGTTGTAATAATTTAATAAAAAGGTGGCAAATAACCTTTTACAAAGGAGTTATTAAAATAACTTAAAGGAGTTTTAATTCAGTTTTGCCAAACAAGGCCTATTGCTTAGTAAGTCTTTATTCTAATTATGTTTTACCAAACAAGGCATAAGGGTTAATTGATTATTTTTTTAGTGGTTAGCCAAACAAGCCTTATGGCTTTTGATTTTCAAATAAACATAACTGATGTCAGTTAAGTTAGTATTATATTATATATTTAATATTATTATTATTATTATTATCATACGTTAGATATCTAGTACGCTAGATAGAGTTAGGAAGAAAAGAAAGACTCAGAGGAAGAAGAAGAAGAGAAGAAGAAAAGTGAGAGAGAAAAGAAGAGAGGAAGAAAGGCTAGAGAATTTGAGAAAAGAATTGGGGAAAAGAAGTTTGATAATCAAAAGGGATAGCCATCATCTTCTACAATCAAGGTATTCTACTACCTTTTTTAAGTTTTAAAGTTCTAGTTTTCTTCTCCTATTTCTCTGTAAAATTCTTGTGATAGGGTAAATTGTTGATTTTATGGGTATTCATATGATTAACTAGTGTTGTAAAGTTATTTTCATAAGTTTTATATGATTATAATCAATGAATTGTTGTTATGTATGTAGTTTGTGTAGAAAACATTTTTTACGAGAGAGTTTTTATGAATGAATATGGGTTAATTTAAAATAGAAATTATGGGTTGTTTAGTTGTTTTATTGATAAATTGGCTATTCAATTTGTTAGAGTATGTATATACTTTGATAAAATGCTTTAAATTAACTGTATTGGTTGAAAAACAAAATCACAGTATTGATTTTCATCAAAAATATCAAAAAGTGAATTTTTATCAAAAATAGTGAAATTGGATGTTTTAAATTAATTATTTATGTTGTTGAATGGGTAGAATCATGTTAGGAGTTCTTGAATTATGTTTATATAAAGTCTTTGTATGAATTATATGTGAATTAGACTGTTAGAAACGAACTTGTAGGCCAAAATTGGCTTTGTGCATATAATTTTCAGAGTTGTCTCTAGAAAGTCTGCAGAGTGGCGCGCAGCATATGACTTAGCAAGATAAATCTCAAGACATAAAAGACCATCGCCACACCACCACAGCTGGCCTCGTAGCTTATTTCTCGCGTCATAACGCTTATCTCTCAGCGCCATAGTATTACCGCACTACAAAGATAAACCGTGTAAATTGCAGCATGAAAGTTAGCGGTAATGGTCTGACAGTGTACTTTTTGTACTCAAATATTAAGAAATTATTATGTGATGATAGTAGGACTGTAAAATGTTGATGTTAGTATTTCTATATTATGAATAAGTATGTTATTAACAATTAACTTGTGTTATAACGTGATTATATGATTAAATAATCAAACCTATATGATGTATGTAGTTAGTTAAATTTCTAAAGTAGTAGTGACTAACTACGTCATGATGACATATATATATATATGTACATATAGGGTATTGTGATCCGAATTGATTCGGTTTAGCCTACAAGCAAGGAAAGTTTTGTAATCCTTTATCTTGCTTGAACTAATTATGGTTTCCAATATAATAATGCAAGATTTCTAAACTTTGTTTTTGATATTGAACAAGTTATTCTTGTATTTAACTTGTTGTTTAGCATGCCCGAATATATTTGAATAGTTTATCGTTCATATTGCCATGCATGCGTAGTATTAAATTCTAAATAACCTTGGCTTAATATTGTTCAATCAAGGTGTGTTATAGTTATTCAAGTTGTATGCTATTAGATTATTCCTAAAGCATGATTTTAATTTACCACGACGATTCAATTACGAGTATTCTATAGTATGATGTTATTGGTATTAATTCAACTAGTCCTCTAGTTGATGATCGTTGAACTTCAAATTACCCTTGAAAGCTTATCCAAACCAAACTCTCTTTGGTGCGGACTTGTACTCTAAATCTTTGAGATGAACAACCCTATTATTAGGGGATAACTTACGCGTAGCGTTAAATGTTTGTGCACAATACATGGTACGAAGGGCTGATCCCCCTAAGTACGAGGAGTCCTTATAGTCTTATGACTGTTAAAGTTGGAGTTGAAGGATTACTCGCAACTGTGGACATAGTTCATGGTCTTATGACCCTCGGTAATGTTTATTCCATACTTTGGATTTCAGTTCCTGATTATCATTGTTAGAATACTATTTCGTTTTGATGAGCCTGCTCATTGGCAGTTATTATTGTTATTCTTCTGTGATTCATTATTTTATCCAGTGAACAATTGTTTTGCTCACTCTTGCATATTTATAAACTCGTTGCAGCTAAAGTGCAGAAGGTAAATGAACCTTCAACTAGCAAAGGAAAGGGAAAATTGTATAAGTGATGCTGATTTATACATTTATTTATTGTGATGATCTTAGACTTCTTAATAATGATGTTATTTAATAATTTTAATTCCGCATTTGAATGATTGTATTTAAAGGTTAGACAACCTGGGAGATTTTATTATGTAACCCTTTAATGGGAAAGATTTTATTTATCCAGTTTTATTGTGATTGGGTAGTTAGATATGAATGTTTGATTAAGTGAACACCAAATCCTGTGGGAATGAAGTACCTGGGTTAAGGGGTGTCACAAAATGAGACCGTAGAGGCACCTTTACTCACCAACGAGGAGAATGTGTAACAGGCTGGCAATGCTCCTCCTGTGAACAACACCACTGAGCAGATGATGAATGACGAGATGTTTAGAAGCTTTTTGCAGTTCATGCAAAATCAGACGAGGGAGACTTGTGTTCAAAATACAGGTGGAAATGATAACAACGCACAGTTTGTCACAGCCAAGCAGTTCAAAGAGTTGGGACCACCAGAATTCTAAGGAAAGTCAGACCCGATTAAGGCAGAAACGTGGGTCAAATAAATTACCAACATATTCGATGTCTTGGGATGCACGGAGGAACAGAAGCTTCCATTCGCCACCTTTATGTTCTGTAACGAGGTAGATTACTGGTGGGAATATGTGAAGCATACTCATTTAGCCGCACTCAGCATGTCTTGGGAGACATTTCAGAAACTTTTCAATGACAAGTACTTTCCTGAAAGTATTCGTCATATGATGGAAGTGGAGTTCATTAGACTGGAACAAAATAACATGACGGTGTCCCAGTAAGAGGCAAAGTTTGCAGAGTTATCCAGGTTTGTACCTAATTTGGTGGAGAATGAGGAACGTATAACGCGGATGTTTTTGAGCGGTTTGAAACCCGGCATACGTCAATATCTCATTTATCATAAATTTTCTCTATTCAGATGTTTTCAACAGAGCTTAATTATTAGAGCGAGATAACGAGTACGTTCAACTGAGGAACCACAACCAGGATCATACCGGTGACAGCAGTCATCAGAGCAACGATAACCCGCGAAGAAAGAAAAATACGGATAAAAATGGTAACCACTCTGGTGGTAATCATGGCCATGAAAATAGAAGAAGCGAGTCAGGAGGAGATTTTAAAAAGAAGAGATTTAACAATGACCATGTGAAGACGTCAGCACCAGCAGCAACTGGTTCTAAGGGAGAAGAGCGACCACCGGTCGTATGCTATAAATGCGGGAAAGAGGGACATATCAGTCCAAACTGCCCTCAACAATTCAAGGTATGTTATAATTGTGGAAAGGAAGGACATATTGCTCGAGATTGTACAGTAGTGAAACCAAGTCAAGTGGGGATGGTGACCCAAAAGGCTGTCCCAAAAAAGTCAAAGTCAACGGTTCCTGGAAGAGCGTTTGTCGTGACTGGTCAAAATGCGAGGAACCCAAACGAGGTGATTACGGGTAAGCTAATCATAAAATCTTGCGAAGTTTATACCTTACTTGATACCGGTGCTACCCATTCATTTATCTCTCCTGCTTGTGCTCAACGTTTAAACTTGACTCCGGAGAAATTAAACTTTGATTTATCTGTGGAGACTTCATTAGGAGAAACTTTCATTACATCCACTGTTTATAAATCTTGTTTGATCCAAGTTGGCACCATCACATTACCTGTTGACCTTATCTCTTTAAAGATACTTGCTTTTGATGTGATTTTAGGGATTGATTGGTTAACTATTCATCATGCCAAAATTGATTATTTTCGTAAGGTTGTTAGTTTTCATATTCCTAACCAACCCGTTGTACGAATTCAAGCAACTAAACCATTAAAATCAATCACTGTCATATCTAGTCATAAAGCTATTCATTTATTGAAAAATGGATGTCAATCTTTCTTAGCCCATGTTATGGATTTGAATAAAGACACGTCGGATTTGAATAATATTCCTGTTGTTAGTAAATTTCCTAACATATTTCCTGAAGAACTTCCGGTCTACCCCGAGCGTGAAGTTGAATTCTTTATTGATCTTGAACACCGTACAAAGCCCATTTCTAAAACCCCATATCGAATGGCTCTATTGAACTTCGTGGAGTTAAAAGTCCATCTACTGAGGAATTGTTGGACATCGGTTTCATTCGTCCCAAGTACATCTCCTTGGGGTGCTCTGTTTTATTTGTAAAGAAGAAAGATGGGAGTATGCGACTTTGTATTGACTATCGGGATTGAACCATGTCACCATCAAGAATAGGTATTCGCTACCTCGTATTGATGACCTATTTGACCAGTTGCAAGGAGCACAATTCTTTTTAAAGATCGACCTTCGATTACGGATATCATAATTTGAAGATTAAAAGCGAGGACATTCCAAAGGCGCCTTGAACTCGATGCAGGCATTATGAATTCTTAGTCATGTCTTTTGGATTGACTAATGCTCCTGCTGCTTTCATGGATATGATGAACTTTGTATTCAAGGAATATTTGGATCAGTTTGTTGTTGTCTTTATTGATGACATCCTCATCTATTCCAAAAGCCGTGAAGATCATGAGCACCATTTGAAGCTGATACTTGAAAGGCTTCGTGAAAACAAGCTTTATGCCAAGTTGAAGAAATGCGAGTTCTGGCTTGAAGAAGTAGGATTCCTTGGGCACGTGGTGTCAAAACATGGAGTATCTATTGACCCGACGAAGATTGAAGCAGTACAAAGTTGGGAGCAACCAAAGTCGGTGATCGAAGTGCGTAGCTTTCTGGGCTTAGCTGGTTATTATCGGAGATTCGTGGAAGGATTTTCTCGAATCGCTTTTCCATTAACTCAGCTGAATCGGAAAGATACAAAATTTGTATGGAGCGAGGAATGCGAGAAGAGTTTCCAAGAGCTCAAGAGGAGACTCATTTTGGCACCTGTTCTGGCAATACCATCTGGTACGGATGGATTTGTTATCTACAGCGATGCTTCAGGCAAAGGGTTAGGATGTGTTCTCATGCAACATGGGAAAGTCATAGCCTATGCCTCACGATAACTCAAAGAATATGAGAGGAATTATCTTACTCGTGATCTAGAGTTGGCAGCAGTCGTTTCCGCGTTGAAAATCTGGAGACACTACCTGTATTGGGAGAAAGTGGAGATTTATACGGATCATAAAAGCCTTAAATATTTCTTCACCCAAAAGAAACTCAACATGCGGCAACGACGTTGGCTCAAGCTATTGAAAGATTACGATTATACCATTCAATACTATTCTGGAAAAGCGAACGTAGTAGCTGACGCATTGAGTAGAAGATCATATACGAGTACGAGTGCGATATTGTCAATGCAAAGGCCCATTCTGTATGACTTGCAAAGGATGGAGGTAGAATTAAAGACTCAAGGGACCCACATGATGATGGCGAATATACGAGTAGAACCGACTTTAATCGATAAAGTTAAAGTTGCTCGAGTTACTACGGACACGGAGCGTCATCGTATGAAGAAGAAAGTACAAGAAGGAGCTATTACAGAAGCGAGAATCGATGAAGAAGGAATACTTATATTCAACTCCAGACTTTATGTTCCTAAAGACTTTGATTTGAAGCATAGAATCATGATGGAGGCACACAACACACCGTTTGCAATCCATCCTGGGAGTACCAAAATGTATCATGATATTCGACATACATTTTGGTGGAACAATATGAAGAGAGAGATCGCGGAGTTTATCTCGAGGGGTTTAACTTGTCAACGTGTAAAGGCGGAGAATCAAGTGCCAAAGGGTCCATTACAACCACTTGAGATTCCAAAATGGAAATGGGAACACATTACTATGGATTTCGTTACAGGTCTTCCCAAAGTTTCTCAAGGCATAGATGCTATTTGGGTTATTGTTGATAGATTAACCAAGTCTGCCCATTTCTTGCCGATACGTGAGACTTATTCCCTTGAACGTCTTGCTCGTATGTATGTGAATGAGATTATGTGATTGTATGGCATGCCAGTATCCATAGTTTCGGATTGTGACCCAAGCTATTCGTTTATTGAAAAATGGATGTCAAGAAATAAAGCTATTCGTTTATTGAAAAACGGATGTCAAGCTTTCTTAGCCCATGTTATGGATTTGAACAAAGACAAGTCAGATTTGAATAATATTTCTGTTGTTAAAGAATTTCCTGATGTATTTCCCGAAGAGCTTCCCGGTCTACCCCCAGAACGTGATGTTGAATTCTTTATTGACCTTGAACCGAGTACAAAACCCATTTCTAAAACTCCATATCGAATGGCTCCTATTAAACTTCAAAAGTTAAAAGTCCAACTACAGGAATTGTTAGACATAGGTTTCATTCATCCTAGTACATCTCCTTGGGGTGCTCCTGTTTTATTCGTAAAGAAGAAAGACGGGAGTATGCGACTTTGTATTGACTACCGAGAATTAAATCATGTCACCATCAAGGATAGGTATCCGCTACCTCGCATTGATGACCTATTCGACCAGTTGCAAGGAGCACAATTCTTTTCAAAGATCGATCTTCGTTTTGGATATCATCAGCTAAAGATTAGAACTGAGGATATTTCAAAGGCTGCCTTCAGAACTCGGTACGGGCATTATGAATTCTTAGTCATGTCTTTTGGATTAACTAATGCTCCTGCGGCTTTCATGGATATGATGAACCGGATATTCAAGGAATATTTGGATCAGTTCGTTGTTTTCTTTATTGATGACATCCTCATATATTCCAAAAGTCATGAAGATCATGACCACCATTTGAAGCTGGTACTCCAAAGGCTTCATGAAAACAAGGTATATGCCAAGTTAAAGAAATGCAAGTTCTGGCTTGAGGAAGTAGCATTCCTTGGGCACGTGGTATCAAAACATGGAGTATCTGTCGATTTCAAGAAAGATTGAAGCAATATAAAGTTAGAGCAACCAAAGTCGGTGGCCAAAAGCACGTAGCTTTACGGGCTTAAATTTGGTTATTATCGGAGATTCGTGGAAGGATTTTCTCGAATCGCTACTCCTTCTTCAGCTAACTCGGAAGGATACAAAATTGTATGGAGCGAGGAATGAGAGAAGAGTTTACAAGAGCTCAAGAGGAGACTCATTTTGGCACTTTGTTCGCAATACCATCCGGGTTGGATGGATTTGTTATCTCTCTGACGATGCTTGAGCAAAGGGTTAGGATGTGTTCTCATGCAACGTGGGAAAGTCATAGCCTATGCCTCGCGATAACTTAATGAACATGAGAGAAATTATCCTACTCAGGATCTAGAGTTGGCAGCAGTCATTTTTGCGCTAAAGATCTGGAGGCACTATCTATATGGAGAGAAAGTGGAGATATATTCAGACTGTAAAAGCCTCGAATATTTCTTCACCCAAAAGGAACTCAACATGCGGCAGCGACATTGGCCTGAACTGTTGAAAGATTATGCCTACACCATTCAATACCATCCTGGAAAAGCGAGCGTGGTAGCTGACGCATTAAGTAGAAGATCATACACGGGAACGAGTGCGATGTTGGCAACACAAAGGCCCATTTTGTGTGATTTACAAAAGATGAAGATAGAATTCAAGACTCCGGGGACCCATGCGATGATGTCAAGTATATGCATAGAACCAACTTTAATAGAAAAAGTTAAAGTTGCTCAAGCCACCGACCCGGAGCTGATGTGTATGAAGAAGAAAGTACAAGAAGGTGCTATTCCAGAAGCAAGAATCGATGAAGAAGGAATACTTTGAGTCCACTCCAGACTTTATGTTCCTAACGATTCTGATTTGAAGAACAAGATCATGACGGAGACACGCAATACACCATTTTCAATCCATCCTGGAAGTACCAAAATGTATCATGATCTTCGACATACATTTTGGTGGAATAATATGAAGAGAGAGATTGCAAAGTTTATCTCGAGGTGTTTAACTTGTCAACGTGTAAAGGCAGAGCATTAAGTGCCTAAGGGTCCATTGCAACCACTTAAGATTCCAAAATGGAAGTGGTAACACATTACCATGGATTTCTTTACGGGTCTTCCTACGGTTTCTCAAGGCATTGATGCTATTTGGGTTATTATTGATAGATTAACCAAGTCTGCTCATTTCTTGCCGACACGAGAGACTTATTCCCTTGAACGTCTTGCTCGTATGTATGTGAATGAGATTGTGAGATTGCATTGCATGCCAGTATCCATAGTTTCAGATCGTGACCCAAGATTTACTTCACAATTTTGGGTTAGCTTGCAAAAATCTATGGGCACGGATTTACGATTCAGTTCGGTATACCATCCTCAAACGGATGGACAATCAGAGAGGACTATTCAAACTCTTGAAGATCTATTAAGACTTTGTGTCCTATACTTCAAAGGGAGTTGGGATAAGTATTTACCATTGGTGGAATTCTCCTACAACAACAGTTATCAGGCAAGTATAGGGGTAGCTTCATTCGAAGCATTGTATGAAAGAAAGTGTCGCTCTCCAGTATGTTAGGATGAGGTGGGTGAAGTAACATTATTGGGACCAGAGTTGGTACGTATTACTACAGAAAAGATCCAAATGATTCGACAACGTATACAAACGGCACAAGATAGACAAAAGAGTTATGTGGATCTTCATCAAAAGGACGTGGAATTTAGTATTGGGGATCATGTAATGTTGTGTGTTGCTCCATGGAAGGGAGTTACAAGATTTGGGACACGAGGAAAGCTCAATCCACGATTTATTGGTCCATTTCAGATTCTTGACCGAGTAGGAAATGTAGCCTATAACCTCGAATTACCTCCGAGTATGTCTCGTGTTCATAATGTGTTTCACATATCTGTGCTTCGTAAATATGTGAAAGACCCGAACCATGTTATTGAGTTAGAAACGGACGAGATAGCCGAAGACTTAATGTACGAGGAGGTACCTGTTAAGATCTTGGATAGGAAGGAGCATGTCCTACGCACAATGGTCATACCACAAGTTAAAGTTTTGTGGAGGAACCATGCTATTGAGGAAATGACCTGGGAGTTGGAAACAGAAATGAAAGCGAGGTATCCTCACCTTTTCAAAACACCAGGTACGTACGTCAATTTCGAGGACGAAATTTCATAAGGAGGAGAGGTTGTAAGACCCCAACTTATTATAAATAAATTTTAATTTCTTCTATTTATTATTTTGAAATAGTAAGGGTTGATTTGATTAATGTGGTTAGTTATGGGTACAACTGTGCAAATATCTTAAATAAGCAAGTGGTTATAAAATATTTATTGTTGTTGGGGAATATTCGTTTGGTTGTGGAATATTCTTACTGTCAGGGAATATTCGTACGACGACGCAGCTTTGTGTGGGCCCCATAACAGAAGCCGATTGGATGAAGAAAACAACAAGTATAAGTTGTTTATAAATAACGACGTAGTTGTTACCGTTAATACTGTTGGAATACCTAGTGGTTAAAACACAGTAGCACACGGTATTGCACTAATTATTGATTCTTACGTAAGAAGGCACTACTCAATAATTGTTACAGTAATTACTGTTCAATATTATATTTTATTGATTCAATAATTGTTACGTTGATATTTTATATTATTGTTGTTTTAATAATTGTCACTGCACAATATTTTCATTATAAGATCAATAATTCATATTATTTGAATAATATTATTAGATAACATTATTGGAAATGTCTAGAAAGCTCTATCTAAGGAGAGGTTTGGTCATCTAATTGCGCGCCAGTAAGGAGAAATCCTTATTGGAAAGCCCCTCTTTCACAGGAGCGGCACAGTTATCGATCTTTGTGATTCGTAATATTATTTATGAATAATTAATTATTGATTATTATGATAAAGAAAATATTCATTTTATGTGGACATAGATGGAGAAATTTTTTAATGTCACAATTGTTAAAAATTGATATTTTTTGATAAAATAATTCATTTAAATATATTATTATATTTTAATAATATAATAATGGCGATATTTTACAATGAATGTGTGATATATGAATAAATGAGGAGGAGGAGTATTTTTTTTACAAAAAAATGTTTAAAATATGTTAAACATGTTTGTGGGCCCCATTTTGTGACTGAAATTGGATTATAGCCAGTAAAATCGTCCATTTGTGGATTTCGGTCAACTTCTGCTTGGAATTTGGAAAAACTTAAACTTACAAAGTTGTAGAGAATGGAATTTCCTATGGAAAGGACATAAGATTCAAATTTTTCTGATAAAAGGCTATTTATTATGAATTATTGAAACTCCAAAGTTCCGAAATAATTAATTTTTGGAAGTTTTAATTGTTTTATTTAAGAAAAACGTTTTTTGCAAGCCTACATGTGATATAAATGTGCTAAATTCAGTTGGTCTAAGGTTGGCTTGAATTTTTTTAATTATATTATTATTTCATTAAATTTTCTGCGTTGGAGTTCTAAGCATTTTCCTATAAATATGGTGCTTAGGTTATAATTGAAAATCACACCAGAAACTGAAGTTTTCTCTCTCTTTCTCTCTCTATATTATCGAGCGTATTCTTGTGAATATTTTGATACTTTGAGTGTGTTCTTTGTCTGGTGCAAGTTCCCTTCAAAGACTATATCCCAGTATTCCAAATTTAGAAATACAGATCTTTTCAAGGTAAGGGATATTTTTTTTTAAAATGATATTATTTCTTCTAATATCATTATGTCGGAATATTGGTAAGATTTTTCTTGTTAAATTCTTGTCTTTTAGTGTTGGGGTTACTATTCACGTATACGACACTATTCACGTATACGACATTATTCACGAATACGGCACTATTCATAGAAAAATTAAATTTTCGTATTTTGTCCAAAATATCTATTATGGATACTAGCTTTGATTGTATCCATGTTTTGATCATTCTTGAATTTTATTTCACTATGATTATTTATGAAGTATTTTTGAACTCGGATTGTTTAAAGTACGAATCCATAATACTTGTTTTTTTGTTTCACTGGATTCGTTTTCTTTAAAATATTTTTCATCATCCTCAGTACTAAATGATGGTATTACTGAATATCTTTGGCCTGTAGTGCAAAGATGGTTGATTTTCTTATGAATATCTTTGGCCCGTAGTGCAAAGATGAACAGATGTTGAGATGAACATGACCAACTGATGAATATCTTTGGCCTGTAGTGCAAAGATGAATATTTGATTCAAGATAAATATTGATTGATGTTACAGGGATAAAATATTGATGATGGGCTTTTAAATTCATAGTTTATAGTAGATTTCATTCTCTACGTAACACATTTATGAATTATTATTTTCGCTGTGAATATTGATCTGAAACTTGTTGTCTATTGTATTTTATCAGATTTTTCCCTGTTGAAGACTAACGATAATTTGTTCTATATTATCTTAGTCATAATATTATTTACTGGGCTAGTTGAGCTCACCCTTTTCCTTTTTATTCCATTTTTCTTCTCAGGTGGCGAGAATGTAGCAAGTACTAGTCGGGCTATGGAATGAAGGTCCTAGGAAGTTATTTTAGTAGTCCTCACCATTTTTGTAAAATAATCAATAATTGTAATGAGGACTTATTTGGGTGTGAATATTATCTAGATGACAATATTTGTATTTAAACTCACATTTTATATGTTGTATTAATAAAGTTGTAGTTGTTTCTGTACCATGTTATTGACGACTCAAAATGGGTGATGTATACCTATTTTGGGGGCGTCACATTCTTAGTTTTAATTCAATGAACTAAATCTTTGTTTGAGATTACAATGGATGTTATTATGTAGTTTATTTTAATATGCTTCGCTATCAATTACTATGTTCTATTGTGAGGACTGTCTATTATGATTTGGACTTAATTGTTTAATTGATTGGCTGTCAATTACCGTGATAATCTATATGAACTCGAGAGATGAAGTATAGATTTAGATCTGATCATGATGGCATGTATTTGTGATTTCTGCATAGATGTAATTTATGATTCGTGTTTAGGATAGAGATATGCCTTTACGCCATATGTAATGTGACGCCCCCAAAATAGGTATACATCACCTATTCTGAGTCGCCAAATACATGGTACAAAATACAAATACAATCTTTAATATACAACAAGAGAGCTGTGAGTTTTAATACAAATATTGTCTTCTAAACAATATCCACTCTCGAATAAGTCATCATTACATTTATTATCACTATTTACGAGAATAGTGAGGACTACTAATACTATCATCCGGACCGATCACTCCGCTCCCGACTAGTCCGAATGCGTTCTCATTTCTCAAGAGAACAATGAAAGAAAGGGTGAGCTCAACTAGCCTAAGTAAAAAATATTATGACTAAGATAATGCGAAATAAATTATCATTAGTCTTCAACAATGTTAAAGCGATAAAATATAATAGACATCAAGTTTAACTATGATGGAACAAGCGATCCATTAAAAGAGTCAAGTAGAGAATAAAATCTACTACCTTTTATGATTTAAAAGGTTTTTCATCACTTTTATCATTTGGGACTCGCCTTAATAAATAAACCACATCATCCCTGCTCTACGGCCGAGGATATTCATTAGTATCACAACCACAAATTATCCATGCACTACGGGCCAAGGATATTCGTGTATTCATCAATGGTCATGATCATGCCAACAACTGTCCATCAATGCACTACGGGCCAATGAGGACTTTTACCACATCATTTGTAACATCACGATCATGATTACGCAAGAATAATCCTCGGTCATAATCATACCAAGTCCATCTATGCACTATGGCCCAGATGACTTTCAACAAAAATATAAACATGAGGATGATGACAATGATATAAGAATTCAATAAAACAAGTTCAAGAATTAATTTATCCAGGAACTAATAACGTCCAAATTGTCAACATGATACTTCTTTGTAGAGTAAAATTTAAGAATGCTCAGAAGAATATTTCCATGAAAGATACTAGATGAAGCGCAAATATCAAGGATATTCCACTAATTTCATGGAGTATAGAAGTCAAAACTTTAACCAACTGAGTATAATAAAGAATGGAATAACAAAAGAAATCACCATGTGTAAGACCCCAAAATTTTTTTAAATAAAAAGGAATTTCCTTTATTTATTATCTTGAAATAGTAAGGGTTGATTTGATTAATGTGGATAGTTAAGGGTTAAATACGCAAATATTTCAAAATAAGCAAGTGGTTATAAAATATTCATTTTTGTGGGGAATATTCATTTGGTCGTGGAATATTAAATGCTTTGTCGGGGAATATTAAATGCGACAAGTATGACCATGTATGTGTGGCCCCATGTGAAAGCGATTGGATGAGGAAAGCGACAAATATAAGTTGGTTAAAAATACTTGGCGTAGTTATTACCGAATTAAGACCATTGGAATACCGGTGGTTAAAATACGATGTCTGGCGTGGTTGCCGATGTAGCTACGGTATTACTGCAGTATTGTTGAATTATTGATCCTTACGTAAGATGGCTTTACTCAATAATTTTCACGATAGTTCTTATTCAATATTTTATTTTATTGATTGATAATTCTTTGCGTTGATATTTTATATTATTGTTGTTCGATAATTGTCAACGCACTGAGATTTCCCATTATTAGATCAATAATTCATATTATTTGAATAATATTATTAGATAACATTATTGGCAATGTCTAGAAAGTTACATCTAAGGAGAGGTTTGGTCACCTAATTTGCGCGATGAGGAGAGATCCTTATTGGAAAGCCCCTCTTTCTGAGGAGCGACTGGTTATCATAAATGTGATTACGTAATATTATTTGTGAATAATTAATTATTGATTCATATGATAAGGAAATATTTATTTTATATGAATATAAATGATGGATTTATTTATGTGGTTATAAATGAAGAAATTATTGTTGAGGTGTTTTATCAAGTATTTTATCGGATTGGAGGTGTTAAAAATCAAATCGGGGTTTTGAGATATATTGCGAGGGTTATAATTTTTAATTCAAATAGTTGGATTGTGGTAATTTTTGGGTATGTTATACATACATAAGTTGAGTATATGTCCACAAATTTTGAACCGAATTAAAAATGCACGAATGATTTGTTATGAATTTTAAGAGGTGTCGATTAGGAAATCGGGGTTATAATTGATTTTGGTGGAAAATTCTAGAATTGAGTGGGCCCCCACTTGTGGTTGGTGAAAAAATGTGCTGAATTTTATTTCAAATGTGGTGGGTGGCAATAGTAGCGAGTAAAGCCATCGGAGTAGCTTGGTCAAATCGCCTTGACGGGCTAACATTTTCCTATAAATAGAGGGCTAAGTTAGAATTGAAAATCACACGAAACAAAGTTTTCTCTTTCTCTCTCTATATTATTGAGTGTATTTTGTGAGTATTTAGATACTTTGAGAGTTGCTATTAGGTACAAGTTTCATTCAAACATCACTTGAGCCTTTCCTTCAAGAAATCTTGATTCTTTGAGGTAAGGGATGTTATTTTCTTCTCAAATGATATTAATTCTTGATATCATTATCTTTGAAATATTGGTTGGTACTTTTTATCAAATTTGGAACTTTTTTCATATCGGGGTTACTATTCATGAGTTACTATTCACGAGTTACTATTCATGAGTTACTATTCACGAGTTCTTATTCACGAGGACTATTCATGAAGCGTGAAAATGTTTTTTTTTGTGGAATTTTTATCTTTTGGTGTCAGAGTTCTTATTCACGTATATACGGCTTTATTCACGTATCGACACTATTCACGAATCTGGACTATTCATAGAAAAATGAAAATTTTTCTTTTCGTCTAAAATATCTATTACGGATACTAGCTTTGATTGTATCCATGTTTTGATCATTCTTGAATTTTACACCACTATGATTATTTTTGAGGTATTATTGGACATGGGATAAAACCAAGTACGAATCCTTAATCCTTGTCATTTTGTTTCTTTGGATTCGTTTCTTTAAAAATATTTTCATCATCCTCGGTCTTAAATGATGATATTATTGAATATCTTTGGCTTTGTAGTGCAAAGATGAATGATTTCTGAAGAATATCTTTGCTTTTGTGGTGCAAAAGATGAATGATTTCTGAAGAATATCTTTGGCTTTATAGTGCAAAGATGAGCGGTGTTTAAATGAACATGGTGGTGATGAATATCTTTGGCACTGTAGTGCAAAGATGAGCAGTGTTTAAATGAACATGACCGATGGTGATGAATATCTTTGGCCTTTAGTGCAAAGATGAGCAGTGTTGAGATGAACATGACCGATTGATGAATATCTTTGGCCTTTAGTGCAAAGATGAGCAGTGTTGAGATGAACATGGACCGATTGATGAATATCTTTGGCACGTAGTGCAAAGATGAATATTTGATTTGAGATGAATATTGATTGATGTTCTGAGGATAAAATATTGATGATGGATTATTAAATTCATAGATTATAGTAGATTTCATTCTCTACGTAACTCTTCTATGAATTATTATTTCATTGCGAATATTGATCTGAAAACTTGTTGTCTATTGTATTCTATCGATTTTTTTCCTGTTGGAGACTAACGATAATTTGTTGTATATTATCTTAGTCATAGTATTCTTTACTGGGCTAGTTGAGCTCACCCTTTTCCTTGTTGTTCCATTTTTCTTCTCAGGAGGCGAGAATGTAGCGAGTACTAGTCGGGGTATGGAATGAAGGTTCTAGAGAGAGTTGTTTAGTAGTCCTCACCATTATTGTAAAATAATGTATCAATAAATGTGATGAGGATTTATTTGAGTATAAATATTGTCTAGAAGATAATATTTGTATTTAAACTCACAGTTTTATTGTTGTGATAATAAAGTTGTAGTTGTTTACATGTACATGTGTATTTGGCATTTCGAGAATGGGTTGGATGGAATGGACCTATTTTGGGGTCGTCGCTTGGTTAATATCGAGCTTAGGGATATGATCTCTGGCGGAGATCGGGGAATAGAACTAGGAGGGGAGAGACGAGTAAATCCTTCGCTAGTGTGTCCTACCTAAGCTTATTTGTTAGTTGGTCAGTATATAGGGATATTAGGTGATTGATTTCCTTAATTAACCCTTATTTTATGGCGATGATTTGAGAATGTCATTGAAAATATTAATGAGTGGAGTAAATGAGACCGTGGAGATGCTATACTCACCAACGAGGAGAAGCGTGCAACAGTTGGCAATGTACCTCTGTGAATAACACCACTTGAGCGAGATGATGAGCGAGGGGATGTTTAGAAGCTTTTTGCGGTTCATGCAAAATCGCAGACGAGGGAGACTCGTGTTCAAAATCTGAGGAGGAGATGATAGCAATTCACGGGTGGTCACAATGACCAGCAGTTCAAAGAGTTGGGACCACGAGTGCAGGGAAAGCGAGATCCGATCATGGCGGAAACATGGGTCAAACAAATTACCAAGATATTCGATGTCTTGGGATGCACGAAGGAACGAAAGTTCCATTCGCTACTTTTATGTTAAAAGTGGCGAAGGCAGATTCTTGGTGGGAATCATGAAGCGTACCATTCGGTTGACCTTTCGGCATGTCGTAGGAGAGCGTTTGAAGCAGTTCAATGACAAGTACTTCCACGAAAGTATTCGTCATATATGAAGGAAGTGGAGTTTATTAGACTAGAAGCGAGAATAACATGGCGGTGTCCCGATGCGAGCGAAGTTCAGCGGAGTTATCGAGTTTGCACCTCATTTGGTGGAGAATGAGGAGCGATGACGCGGATGTTTACGAGAGGTTTGAACCCGGCATACGTCGATATCTCATTTCTCATAAATTTTCTCTCTATTCGGATGTTGTCAGCGGGGCTCGGTTGTTAGAAGCGAGATAACGAGAATACGTTCAACCGAGGGACCATAACGAGGATCATACAGAAGATAGCGATCATCGAATAACGATAACCGGTGGAGAAAGAAGAATACGGACAAAGCGGTTACCACTCGGTGGTAATTGTGGCCATGAAAATAGAAGAAGCGAGTGGGAGGAGATTTTAAAAGAGGAGATTCAACAACGACCATGTGAAGACGCGTCGGCCCGGTGTGGCAATTGGTTCCAAGGGAGGAGAAAGACCATCGGTCGTATGTTACAAATTGCGGGAAAGAGGACATATCGCCAAACCCGCTACCTGCAGTTTAAGGTATGCTATAATTGTGGAAAAGAAGGACATATCGCTCGAGATTATACGATATCGAAAACCAGTCGGTGAGGAATGGTGACTCAAAAGGATGTCCAAGAAAAGTCAAAGTCAGCGATTCACGGAAGAAGCGTTTGTCGTGGCCGGTCAAAATCGAGGAACACGAGCGAAGTTAGCAGGTTAGTTAATTATAAATTCTTGCGAAGTTTTTACCTTACTAGATCTGGGTTCTACCCATTCTTTTATTTCTCTTGCTGCTTGCGCTCAGCGTTTGAACTTGACTACGGAGAAATTAGACTTTGACCTATTTATGGAGACTCCTTTAGGAGAAACTTTCATTACATCCGTTGTTTAAAAAATCTTGCTTGATTGAGTTGGCACTATCACATTACCGTTAACCTTATTTCTATAGAGATATTTGCTTTTGATGTGATTTTAAGGTTAACTACTCATCATGCCAAATTGATTGTTTTTGTAAGGTTGTTAGTTTTCATATTCCTAAGCAACCTGTTATTCGAATTCAAGCAATCAAACCGTTGTAGTCAAACATTTTCATATCAAGCCATGAAGTCATTCATTTATTACGGATGTCAAGTTTTCTTAGTCCATGTTATGGATTTGAATAAAGACACGTCAGATTTGAATAATATTCTTGTTGTTATTGATTTTTCCTGACGTATTTTCTGAAGAATTTCTTGGCTTACTTCCAAAGACTGATATTAAATTTTGTATCGACTTTGAACCCGGTACAAAACTCATTTCTAAAATCTCATATCGAATGGCTCCTATTGAACTTCAGGAGTTAAAAATTCAACTATAGAATTTGGTACCTGATCCTTTATCTGGTGACTTCCTTTGTGGAATTTACCTAAGCCAGACTCTTTATAGGGGACGTCATATTCGTGCGATAGTAAAGCGATAGGTGTCATTGTGACGTCTTATCCAAGATTGGGATATGAGTCACGATTGAGAAGCAACCTAAGTCGATAATCGAAATCGTAGCTTTCTAAGCTTAGTTGGTTATTATCGGAGATTCGTTGAAGGATATTCTCGAATCGCTATTCCATTATCGCGGTGACTCGTAGAGATACAAAATTTGAATGGAGCAAGGAATGTGGGAAGAGCTTGAAGAACTCGAGAGGAGACTCATTTCAAATACATGTTACGACCATGCCATCTGGAAAAGCGAGCGTGGTAGGCGGCGTGTTGAGTAGAAGATCGTATACAAAATGCAGTACGATATTGTCAAAGACTAATTTAAGTATAATTTACAAATAATAGAGATGGAGATGAAAACTCTAGGTACCCACGTGATGATATCTGAGTATAATCGACTTTAATCGATAAAGTTAAAATTTGCTTCAAGCCACCGACAGGGAGATGATGCGTATGAAGAAGAAAGTACAAGAAGGAGCTATTAGGAGCGAGAATTGATGAAGAAGGAATACTTGAGTCCACTCTAGACTTTGTGTTCCTAACGACTCGATTTGAAGTACAAGATTATGATGGAGGCACACAATACACCGTTTTGCAATCCATCACGGAAGTACTAAAATGTATAGTGATCTTGACATACATTTTGGTGGAACAATATGAAGAGAGAGATTGCAAAGTTTATCTCAATGTGTTTAACTTGTCAACGTGTAAAGGCGGAGCATCTAGTACCTAAGGGTCCGTTACAACCACTTGAGATTCCGGAAGGGAAGTGGGAACACATTACCCTGAATTTCATTACTAATCTTCCCAAGGTTTCTCAAGGCATAGATGCGATTTGGGTTATTGTTGATAGATTAACCAAATCTACTCATTTCTTTACCAATACGAGAGACTTATTCCCTTGAACGTCTTTCTCGTATGTACGTAAATGAGATTGTGAGATTGCATGGCATGCCAGTATCCATAGTTTTAGATCGTGACCCAAGATTCACTTCATGATTTTGGGTTAGTTTGTAGAAAGCTATGGGCGCAATTTGATTTAGTTTGGCATACCATCCTCAAACGGATGGGCAATCAGAAAGGACTATTCAAACCTCTTGAAGTTATATTAAGACTCGTGTCCTAGACTTCAAGGGTAGTTGGGATAAGTATTTACCATTGGTGGAATTCTCCTACAACAACAGTTATCAGGCAAGTATAGGTGTGGCTCCATTCGAAGCATTATATGGACGAAAATATCGTTATCAATATGTTGGGATGAGGTGGGTGAAGCAACATTGTTGGAACGAGAGTTAAATGCGATATGACTACCGAAAAGATCCAAATGATTCGACAATGTATACAAACGGCACAAGATCGACAAAAGAGTTATGCGGATCTTCATCGAAAGGACGTGGAATTTAGTGTAGGGGATCATGTATTATTGCGAGTTGCTCCATGGAAGGGAGTTACAAGATTTGGGAAGAGTGGAAAGCTCAATCCACGATTTATTGGTCCATTTCAAATTCTTGACCGAGTAGGAAATGTAGCCTATAGATTTGCGTTACCTCCAAGTATGTCTCGTGTTCATAATGTGTTTCACATATCGGTACTTCGTAAATATGTGAAAGACCGAACCACGTTATTAAGTTAGAAGCCGGACGAGATAATAGAAGACTTAACGTATGAGGAGGTACTGTCATCAAGATTTTGGATAGGAAGGAGCATGTCCCTACTGTATGAAAGGTCATACCACAAGTTAAAGTTTTGTGGAGAAACCATGCTATTGAGGAAATGACACTGGGAGTTGGAAAGCGAAAATGAAAGCGAGGTATCTTTACCTTTTGAAACACCAGTCGTCACGTCAATTTCGAGAGGACGAAATTTCATAAGGAGGGAGGTTGTAAGACCCCAAAATTTTTTAAATAAAAAGGAATTTCCTTTATTTATTATCTTGAAATAGTAAGGGTTGATTTGATTAATGTGGATAGTTAAGGGTTAAATCATAAATATTTCAAAATAAGCAAGTGGTTATAAAATATTCATTTTTGTAGGGAATATTCATTTGGTCGTGGAATATTAAATCTTTGTTGGGGAATATTAAATGCGATGGCCTTGACATAATGTGTGGGCCCCATAACTAAAAGCGATTGGATGAGGAAAGCGACAAATATAAGTTGGTTAAAAATAACTTGGCGTAGTTATTACCAATTAAGGTTGTTGGAATACCCGGTGGTTAAAATCTGATGTCTGGCGTGGTTTGCGATTAGCGCACGGTATTGCGATATTGTTGAATTATTGATCCTTACGTAAGATGGCCTTTACTCAATAATTTTCACGGTGAATTCTTATTCAATATTTTATTTTATTGATTGATAATTCTTTGCGTTGATATTTTATATTATTGTTGTTCAATAATTGTCTTTGCATGATGTATTTCCCATTATCGGATCAATAATTCATATTATTTGAATAATATTATTAGATAACATTATTGGCAATGTCTAGAAAGTTACATCTAAGGAGAGGATTGGTCACCTAATTGCGGCGCGATGAGGAGAGATCCTTATTGGAAAGCCCCTCTTTCACAGGAGCGACTGGTTGTCATAAATGTGATTACGTAATATTATTTGTGAATAATTAATTATTGATTCATATGATAAGGAAATATTTATTTTATATGAATATAAATGATGGATTTATTTATGTGGTTATAAATGAAGAAATTATTGTTGAGGTGTTTTATCGGTATTTTATCGGATTGGAGGTGTTAAAAATCAAATCGGGGTTTTGAGATATATTATTGAGGGTTATAATTTTTAATCAAATAGTTGGATTGTGGTAATTTTTGGGTATGTTATACATACATAAGTTGAGTATATGTCCACAAATTTTGAACCGAATTAAAAATGCACGAATGATTTGTTATGAATTTTAAGAGGTGTCGATTCTTAAATTAGGGTTATAATTGATTTTGGTGGAAAATTCTAGAATTGAGTGGGCCCCACTTGTGGTTGGTGAAAAAATGTGCTGAATTTTATTTCAAATGTGGTGGGTGGCAATAGTAGCGGTGTAAAGCCATCGGTGCAGGTCAAGTGCTGCTTGGTGGCTAACATTTTCCTATAAATAGAGGGCTAAGTTAGAATTGAAAATCACACGAAACAAAGTTTTCTCTCTTCTCTCTCTATATTATTGAGTGTATTTTGTGAGTATTTAGATACTTTGAGAGTTCTTTATTCGATTACAAGTTTCATTCAAAGACATCACTTGAGCCTTTCCTTAGAAATCTCGATTCTTTGAGGTAAGGGATGTTATTTTCTTCTCAAATGATATTAATTCTTGATATCATTATCTTTGAAATATTGGTTGGTACTTTTTATCAAATTTGGAACTTTTTCATGTGGGTTTACTATTCATGAGTTCTTATTCACGAGTTACTATTCATGAGTTACTATTCACGAGTTACTATTCACGAGGACTATTCATGAAGCGTGAAAATGTTTTTTTTGTGGAATTTCTATCTTTTGGTGTAGAGTTACTATTCACGTATACGAGACTATTCACGTTATCTGACTTTATTCACGAATACGGCACTATTCACCGAAAAATGAAAATTTTTCTTTTCGTCTAAAATATCTATTATGGATACTAGCTTTGATTGTATCCATGTTTTGATCATTCTTGAATTTTACACCACTATGATTATTTTTGAGGTATTGTTGGACGTGGATAAAACCAAGTACGAATCCTTAATCCTTGTCATTTTGTTTCACTGGATTCGTTTCTTTAAAAATATTTTTCATCATCCTCAGTCTTAAATGATGATATTATTGAATATCTTTGGCTGTAGTAGTGCAAAGATGAATGATTTCGAAGAATATCTTTGGCTTTGTAGTGCAAAGATGAATGATTCTGAAGAATATCTTTGGCTTTGTAGTGCAAAAGATGAGCAGTGTTTAAATGAACATGACCGATCGATGAATATCTTTGGCTGTAGTGCAAAGATGAGCAGTGTTTAAATGAACATGACCGAGTCGATGAATATCTTTGGCCTTTAGTGCAAAGATGAGCAGTGTTGAGATGAACATGATGGATTGATGAATATCTTTGGCCTTTAGTGCAAAGATGAGCAGTGTTGAGATGAACATGACCGATTGATGAATATCTTTGGCTGTAGTGCAAAGATGAATATTTGATTTGAGATGAATATTGATTGATGTTACTGAGGATAAAATATTGATGATGGATTTGTTAAATTCATAGATTATAGTAGATTTCATTCTCTACGTAACTCTTCTATGAATTATTATTTCATTGCTATGAATATTGATCCGAAACTTGTTGTACATTGTATTCTATCGATTTTTCCTGTTGGAGACTAACGATAATTTGTTGTATATTATCTTAGTCATAGCATTCTTTTCTTGGGCTAGTTGAGCTCACCCTTTTCCTTGTTGTTCCATTTTCTTCTCAGGAGGCGAGAATGTAGCGAGTACTAGTCGGGGTATGGAATGAAGGTTCTAGAGAGAGTTGTTTAGTAGTCCTCACCATTATTGTAAAATAATGTATCAATAAATGTGATGAGGATTTATTTGAGTATAAATATTGTCTAGAAGATAATATTTGTATTTAAACTCACAGTTTTATTGTTGTGATAATAAAGTTGTAGTTGTTTCTGTACCATGTATTTGGCGACTCAGAATGGGTTGGATGGAATGGACCTATTTTGGGGTCGTCACAGTTGGTATCAGAGCTTAGGGATATGATCTCTGGCGGAGATCGGGGAATAGAACTAGGAGGGGAGAGACGAGTAAATCCTTCGCTAGTGTGTCCTACCTAAGCTTATTTGTTAGTTGGTCAGTATATAGGGATATTAGGTGATTGATTTCCTTAATTAACCCTTATTTTATGACGTTATTTGAGATGTCGACTGAGAATATTAACAGTGGAGTAAATGAGACCGTGGAGATGCTGTACTCACCAACGAGGAGAGCGTGGCAACAACAGTGGCAATGTACCTCCCGTGAATAACACCTTTGAAAGCGAGATGATGAGCGAGGGATGTTTAGAAGCTTTTGCAGTTCATGCAAAATCGACGAGGAGACTCGTGTTCAAAATACGAGGAGGAGATGATAGCAATTCACGGGTGGTCACACCAAGCAGTTCAAAGAGTTGGGACCACGAGTGCAGGGAAAGCGGATCCGATCATGGCGGAAACATGGGTCAAGCAAATTACCAAGATATTCGATGTCTTGGGATGCGAAGAACGAGAAAGTTCCATTCGCTACTTTTATGTTCCGTGGCAAAGCAGATTCTTGGTGGGAATCGTGAAGCGTACCATTCATTTGCACTCGGCATGTCGTGGGAGAGCGTTTGAAGCAGTTCAATGACAAGTACTTCCACGAAAGTATTTCGTCGTATGAAGGAAGTGGAGTTTATTAGACTAGAAGCGAGAATAACATGGCGGTGTCCCGAAGACGAGGCGAAGTTAGCGGAGTTATCGAGTTGCACCTCATTTGGTGGAGAATGAGGAGCGTATGGCGGATGTTTCGAGAGGTTTGAAACCGGCATACGTCGGTATCTCATTTCTCATAAATTTTCTCTCTATTCGGATGTTGTCAGCGAGAGGCTCGGTTGTTAGAGCGAGATAACGAAAGTACGTTCAACCGAGGGACCATAACCGAGGATCATATAGAAGATAGCGATCATCGGAATAACGATAACCGGCGGAGAAAGAAGAATACGGACAAAGGCGGTTACCACTCGGTGGTAATCGTGGCCATGAAAATAGAAGAAGCGAGTGGGAGGAGATTTTAAAAGAGGAGATTCAACAACGACCATGTGAAGGCGTCGGCGCCCGATGGGCAACTCGGTTCCAGGAGGAGGAAAGACCATCTGATTCGTATGTTACAAATGGGGAAAGAGGACATATCATCAAAGCGCCCACAGCAGTTTAAGGTATGCTATAATTGTGGAAAAGAAGGACATATCGCTCGAGATTGTACGATATCGAAACCAGTCCAATGAATGGTGACTCAAAAGGATGTCCAAGAAAAGTCAAAGTCGGCGATTCACGGAAGCGTTTGTCGTCGTGGCCGGTCAAAATCGAGGAACCCGACGAAGTTAGCACAGGTTAGTTAATTATAAATTCTTGCGAAGTTTATACCTTACTAGAATCTGGGGTTCTACCCATTCTTTTATTTCTCTTGCTTGCGCTCAGCGTTTGAACTTGACTACGGAGAAATTAGACTTTGACCTATTTATGGAGACTCCTTTAGGAGAAACTTTCATTACATCCGTTGTTTAAAAAAATCTTGTTTGATTCAGGTTGGCACTATCACATTACCTGTTAACCTTATTTCTATAGAGATATTTGCTTTTGATGTGATTTTAAGGTTAACTACTCATCATGCCAAATTGATTATTTTTGTAAGGTTGTTAGTTTTCATATTCCTAAGCAACCTGTTATTCGAATTCAAGCAATCAAACCGTTGTAGTCAAACATTTTCATATCAAGCCATGAAGTCATTCATTTATTACGGATGTCAAGTTTTCTTAGTCCATGTTATGGATTTGAATAAAGACACGTCGATTTGAATAATATTCTTGTTGTTATTGATTTTTCCGACGTATTTTCGAAGAATTTCTTGGCTTACTTCCAAAGATCGATATTAAATTTTGTATCGACTTTGAACCCTAAGACAAAACTCATTTCTAAAATCTCATATCGAATGGCTCTATTGAACTTGAGGAGTTAAAAATTCAACTATAAATTTGGTACCGATCCTTTATCTGGTGACTTCCTTTGTGGAATTTACCTAAGCGGACTCTTTATAGGGGACGTCATATTCGATGCGATAGTAAACCGATAGGTGTCATTGTGAGACGTTTATCCAAGATTGGGATATGAGTCACGGTTGAGAGCAACCTAAGTCGAGAATCGAAATACGTAGCTTTCAGGCTTAGTTGGTTATTATCGAGATTCGTTGAAGGATATTCTCGAATCGCTATTCCATTATCGCGGTGACTCATAGAGATACAAAATTCGAATGGAGCAAGGAATGTGGGAAGAGCTTGAAGAACTCAAGAGGAGACTCATTTCAAAGACATGTTACGACCATGCCATCCTGGAAAAGCTTAACGCGTGGTAGGCGGCGTGTTGAGTAGAAGATCGTATCAAATCTGAGTGCGATATTGTCAAAGACTAATTTCGTATAATTTACAAATAATAGAGATGGAGATGAAAACTCTAGGTACCCACGTGATGATATACTGAGTATAATCGACTTTAATCGATAAAGTTAAAAGTCGCTCAAGCCACCGAAGGCCGGAGGTGATGCGTATGAAGAAGAAAGTACAAGAAGGAGCTATTTAGGAGAGAATTGATGAAGAAGGAATACTTGAGTCCACTCTAGACTTTGTGTTCCTAACGACTACGATTTGAAGTACAAGATTATGATGGAGGCACCTGATACCGTTTGCAATCCATCCTGGAAGTACTAAAATGTATCGTGATCTTCGACATACATTTTGGTGGAACAATATGAAGAGAGAGATTGCAAAGTTTATCTCAATGTGTTTAACTTGTCAACGTGTAAAGGCGGAGCATCTAGTACCTAAGGGTCCGTTACAACCACTTGAGATTCCGGAAGGGAAGTGGGAACACATTACCCTGAATTTCATTACTAATCTTCCCAAGGTTTCTCAAGGCATAGATGCGATTTGGGTTATTGTTGATAGATTAACCAAATCTACTCATTTCTTCACCGATCTGAGAGACTTATTCCTTGAACGTCTTTTCTCGTATGTACGTAAATGAGATTGTGAGATTGCATGGCATGCCAAGTATCCATAGTTTTAGATCGTGACCCAAGATTCACTTCATGATTTTGGGTTAGGTTTGTAGAGAAAGCTATGGGCACGCAATTTAAGATTGATTTGGCATACCATCCTCAAAGCGGATGGGCAATCGAAAGGACTATTCAAACTCTTGAAGATATATTAAGACTCGTGTCCTAGACTTCAAGGGTAGTTGGGATAAGTATTTACCATTGGTGGAATTCTCCTACAACAACAGCAGTTATCGAGCAAGTATAGGTGTGGCTCCATTCAAGCATTATATGGACGAAAATATCGTTATCCAATATGTTGGGATGAGGTGGGTGAAGCAACATTGTTGGAACCCGGGAGTTAATACGATATGATGACTCACCGAAAAGATCCAAATGATTCGACAACGATATAAAGCGGCACAAGATCGACAAAAGAGTTATGCGGATCTTCATCGAAAGGACGTGGAATTTAGTGTAGGGGATCATGTATTATTGCGAGTTGCTCCATGGAAGGGAGTTACAAGATTTGGGAAGAGAGGAAAGCTCAATCCAAGATTTATTGGTCCATTTCAAATTCTTGACCGAGTAGGAAATGTAGCCTATAGATTTGCGTTACCTCCAAGTATGTCTCGTGTTCATAATGTGTTTCACATATCGGTACTTCGTAAATATGTGAAAGACCCAAACCACGTTATTAAGTTAGAACCGGACGAGATAGCCGAAGACTTAACGTATGAGGAGGTACCTGTCAAGATTTTGGATAGGAAGGAGCATGTCCTACGCGCAAAGGTCATACCACAAGTTAAAGTTTTGTGGAGAAACCATGCTATTGAGGAAATGACCTGGGAGTTGGAAACGAAAATGAAAGCGAGGTATCTTTACCTTTTGAAAACACCAGTACGTCGCCAATTTCGAGGGACGAAATTTCATAAGGAGGGGAGGTTGTAAGACCCCAAAATTTTTTTAAATAAAAAGGAATTTCCTTTATTTATTATCTTGAAATAGTAAGGGTTGATTTGATTAATGTGGATAGTTAAGGGTTAAATACGCAAATATTTCAAAATAAGCAAGTGGTTATAAAATATTCATTTTTGTCGGGGAATATTCATTTGGTCGTGGAATATTAAATCGCTGTCGGGAATATTAAATGCGGCCAGTATGACCATGTGTGTGGGCCCCATAACGGAAAGTGATTGGATGAGAAAAAGCGACAAATATAAGTTGGTTAAAAATAACGATTGTAGTTATTCCAGTTAAGATCATTGGAATACCCGGTGGTTAAAATACTGATGAATGCGGCGTGGTTAAAGCGGTAGCACGGTATTTGCAGTATTGTTGAATTATTGATCCTTACGTAAGATGGCACTACTCGATAATTTTCACGGTGAATTCTTATTCAATATTTTATTTTATTGATTCAATAATTCTTTGCGTTGATATTTTATATTATTGTTGTTCAATAATTGTCAACGCATGATATTTCCCATTATCGGATCAATAATTCATATTATTTGAATAATATTATTAGATAACATTATTGGCAATGTCTAGAAAGTTACATCTAAGGAGAGGTTTGGTCACCTAATTGCGGCGCCCAATGAAGAGAGATCCTTATTGGAAAGCCCCCTCTTTCTGAGGAGCAACTGGTTGTCATAAATGTGATTACGTAATATTATTTGTGAATAATTAATTATTGATTCATATGATAAGGAAATATTTATTTTATATGAATATAAATGATGGATTTATTTATGTGGTTATAAATGAAGAAATTATTGTTGAGGTGTTTTATCGGTATTTTATCGGATTGGAGGTGTTAAAAATCAAATCGGGGTTTTGAGATATATTGCGAGGGTTATAATTTTTAATCAAATAGTTGGATTGTGGTAATTTTTGGGTATGTTATACATACATAAGTTGAGTATATGTCCACAAATTTTGAACCGTTAAAAATGCGAATGATTTGTTATGAATTTTAAAAGGTGTCCGATTTAAATCGAGGTTATAATTGATTTTGGTGGAAAATTCTAGAATTGAGTGGGCCCCACTTGTGGTTGGTGAAAAAATGTGCTGAATTTTATTTCAAATGTGGTGGGTGGCAATAGTAGCGAGGTAAAGCCATCGGTAGCAGTCAAGTCTGCCTTCGGTAATTGCTAACATTTTCCTATAAATAGAGGGCTAAGTTAGAATTGAAAATCACACCGAAACAAAGTTTTCTCTTTTCTCTCTATATTATTGAGTGTATTTTGTGAGTATTTAGATACTTTGAGAGTTCTTTGCTCAAGACAAGTTTCATTCAAAGATCACTTGAGCCTTTCCTTCCGAAATACTGATTCTTTGAGGTAAGGGATGTTATTTTCTTCTCAAATGATATTAATTCTTCAATATCATTATGCTGAAATATTGGTTGGTACTTTTTATCAAATTTGGAACTTTTTTTCATGTCGGGGTTACTATTCATGAGTTACTATTCACGAGTTACTATTCATGAGTTACTATTCACGAGTTACTATTCACGAGGACTATTCATGAAGCGTGAAAATGTTTTTTTGTGGAATTTCTATCTTTTGGTGTCGGAGTTACTATTCACGATACGGCCTTTATTCACGTATCTGACACTATTCACGAATATTAAGACTATTCAATAGAAAAATGAAAATTTTTCTTTTCGTCTAAAATATCTATTCTGGATACTAGCTTTGATTGTATCCATGTTTTGATCATTCTTGAATTTTACACCACTATGATTATTTTTGAGGTATTGTTGGACGTGGATAAAACCAAGTACGAATCCTTAATCCTTGTCATTTTGTTTCACTGGATTCGTTTCTTTAAAAATATTTTTCATCATCCTCAGTCTTAAATGATGATATTATTGAATATCTTTGGCCTGTAGTGCAAAGATGAATGATTTCTGAAGAATATCTTTGGCCTGTAGTGCAAAGATGAATGATTTCTGAAGAATATCTTTGGCTTTGTAGTCAAAGATGAAAGCGGTGTTTAAATGAACATGACCGGTGATGAATATCTTTTGGCTGTAGTGCAAAGATGAGCAGTGTTTAAATGAACATGACTGATCGATGAATATCTTTGGCCTTTAGTGCAAAGATGAGCAGTGTTGAGATGAACATGACCGACTGATGAATATCTTTGGCCTTTAGTGCAAAGATGAACAGGTGTTGAGATGAACATGACCGATTGATGAATATCTTTGGCCTGTAGTGCAAAGATGAATATTTGATTTGAGATGAATATTGATTGATGTTACGAGGATAAAATATTGATGATGGATTTATTAAATTCATAGATTATAGTAGATTTCATTCTACGTAACTCTTCTTATGAATTATTATTTCACTGCGAATATTGATCCGAAACTTGTTGTCTATCAGATTCTATCGATTTTTCCTGTTGGAGACTAACGATAATTTGTTGTATATTATCTTAGTCATAGCATTCTTCTTGGGCTAGTTGAGCTCACCCTTTTCCTTGTTGTTCCATTTTTCTTCTCGGGAGGCGAGAATGTAAGCGAGTACTAGTCGGGGTATGGAATGAAGGTTCTAGAGAGAGTTGTTTAGTAGTCCTCACCATTATTGTAAAATAATGTATCAATAAATGTGATGAGGATTTATTTGAGTATAAATATTGTCAGAAGATAATATTTGTATTTAAACTCATAGTTTTATTGTTGTGATAATAAAGTTGTAGTTGTTTCTGTACCATGTATTTGGCGACTCAGAATGGGTTGGATGGAATGGACCTATTTTGGGGTCGTCACACCATGCATGCGGTACTTCGCATAGACAGGTTATTCTAACAGAACAATAAATAACGGAACCGGTCAAAGGCGTATCGCACCTACGAGGATATTCAATGAGTAATAAAGAATGGAATAACAACAGAAATCACCATATGCATGCGGGTGCAGATGAGCGAGTTATTCCAATGTAATAATAAATAACGGAACTGTGTCCGCATAAAACGCATACGCACGAGAATATTCCAACGAGAATAATAAAAGGCGGAACGGTCCGTCCGTAAAAACGCATGCCTGACGAGGATATTCCAACGAGAATAATAAAGAATGGAATAACAATGAGAATTTCACCATGTATGCGGTACTTAGATAGACGAGTTATTCGGCGAGAATAATAAATAATGGAATAATGTAAGAATTTCACCAAGTATAGGGTAGCCGCAGTATACAAAAAGTTATTCCAATGAGAATAATAAAGATGTAGAACCAGTCCGGCGTAAAACGCGCATGCATGCGAGGATATTCCAACAGAAAAATAAAGAATGGAATAACAACAGAATTTAATTATGTATGCGGTACTTCGCATAGACAGGTTATTCCAGCAGAATAATAAATAATGGAATAACAGAAAAATTTCACCAAGTATAGGGTAGCCCGCGTATACAGGTTATTCTAACAGAATAATAAAGACTGGAATAACAGAAGTTCTCTTCATGAATATGAAAAAAAATAATACCCCTTACCTTATAAAGAAGAGTACTCCGACGGTAGGGTGGGGATATACTTGAAGAAACTTGCACTACGCTCAAAGTTTTCTTAAACGCTAAAGAAAGACGCTCAAGATTATAGAAGAAGAATTCTCTCTACAGTTTCTCTCTCTAGAGTTTTAGTGAATTCGTAAGAAATAATGAAGGAATGAGCTTCTATTTATAGAAGAATGGACTAAATAGCAACTAATTCATGAACGGTCCAGATTGATTTACTTTTAATCGGAAGGTCCATATTTAAAGCAAAATCTTTTAAATAAAATATAATATATTCTATTTATAATCTAATAAAATAAATAACTTTATAAAAGTATTCATTTTATATAAAAAGATTTTACTATGCAAAATACTATCGCAGCACTATATGCAACACTACGCATAATAAAATATAATATTTTATTTATTATCTAATAAAATAGATAACTTTATAAAAGTATTACATTTTATATAAAAGATTTTACTATTAGCCTAATAAAACGAATAACTTTATAAAAGTATTCTATTTTATATAAAAAGTTTTTTTGTTTTATTACATTAATAATACTAATAAAACAAAACTTCATCATCATTATCATAATTCACACTATTAATCGACCAGGTCGTTCCCAGGAAAGAGGGGGCTTTCCAATAAGGATTTCTCCTTATTGGCGCGCAATTAGGTGACCAAACCTTTTCTTGGCAGAACTTCTAGACATCGTTAATAATGCAAATAATAATATTAACAACTTTGTTATCTCAACTATTGATTTAATAATATATAAAATATTGACAATAATTGAATCAAATAACGTGAGATACAATGCAACAATTACTGAAGCAATAATTGAACAAAACTGAGTGACTTCTAACGTAAGCATCAATAATCAATACCGTGTGCTACTATGCAACCATGTGTATTCTTGTACTTTTAACACTGGGTGTTTCAATAGTTAACGATAAAACTTCCGCTGTTATTTTCATAAAATATTTTTTGTCGTTTTCTCAATCCGAAAATAATTCCGTTGTGGGGTCCACCAATGATTGTGCCGTCGTACGAATATTTCCCGTTAAAACGAATATTCCCCGACCAATCGAATATTATAAACAACTTGCGTACTTTGTAAAATTTCTAAATATTACCCACAACTATAACATTATATCAAATTCATTCAAAAATAATAATTATAGAAAATTCATCTTTATTCATAAAAGTTGGAGTCTTACATGTAATCTTATAGAGAACTTGTGCTTTAAATCCTTTTTAATTCACATAGAGATATAGTGGATTAGTTAATTAGGGTGTCTTGCTTAATTCTATCATCTGTGGATTTAAGTGAGTATGGGTATTATGCATCGAGAGGTGGTTTTATCTGCTTTAGTGTTCTTGATTAACAATTCAGGATAAAGAATAATTGATGAGAGGTGTGTTAACTTAAATGAAGCAATAAGTGAAGTTATGATCTTAAATCTCCGTAATCTTAATTTAACAAGTGGAATTTAATAATAGTTTAATTATATAATTTGAAATTCATTCGTTTAAATAAGATTGAGTTGGTTACGGGTTAGTACTTGGTGATTTTTATTAAACAATTCCTCGTGGGAACGGTACTCTACTTACACTTTATTACTTGTTGACCACGTATACTTGCATGTTGTGCGTAATTAGATTTGACCCAATAGTAATTCCATTTCTTATTTAATAAGATTATAGCCTTAGCTTAATATTGTTCCAGCAAGGTTTATTGTTTTATTCAATGCTTATGCTTTTGGTTATTTCTAAGCATGCTTACGATTCTTAAACATTTTACCTTAAATTGTTATTGATCACACGTAGTGCTGTTAAGTCTTGTTGATTCAACTAATCACTTAGTTGATGGTCGTGAAACCCTAAATTACCCTTGAAGCTTATCCAGACCAAACTTTTTTTGGTGCGGACTTGTACTCTAAAAACTTAGAAGAGCAACCCTATCTCAGGCGATTATTTTAGAAATACACAATGTCGTTAAAATGTTTACGCAATATATAGTACAAAGGGTTGATCACCTGGAGTAAGAGATTATGGTCCATATAGTCGTTTAGACTGTTAAAGGTTACAGTAAAAACACCTATTAACCTAGGACATAGATGATGATTATGGTCTTTTAGACTGTTAAAGGTTAAAGTAGAAATACTTGACAACCTAGAGCATAGTTCATGGTCTCGTGACCCTCAGTTATATTTTGTATTATGATTCCAGGTTTTGATTATCATTGACAGAGTATTATTCAACTCTGATGAACTTATTCATTAGCATTATTATGCTATTGTTATTCATTGCTATTCCAAGTGGACATTTGTTTTGCTCACTCTTGTATAAATACAATTATTGCAGCTAAGGTTGAGAAGGTCGATGAACCTACCACTATCAAAGGAAAGGGAAAAACGAGCAAGTGATGAAGACTTGTAATTTATTTATCGTTATGATGATAGACTTTATAGTTAATGATGTGATGTAATTATTTTATTTCTGCATTTGATTGATGTAAAGGTTAGATAACTTGGGAGACTTTTTGATTAATGATGTAACCCTAATTATGGGAGGATTTATGGTTTAATTTTATTATATTTGGGTAGTTAGATATAAATGAATGGTAAGTGAACACCAAATCTTGTGGGAATGAAGTACCCAGATTTGGGGGTGTCACAGGTTGATATCAAAGCTTTAGGTTATGAACCTTAGGTGGGGAAAAGCCTTAGGAAGTAACCTTATAGAAGATTGAAAAGATAGCGGTGATGAACTCTTGTTGAGTTTTAAGAAAGAAGTAATAAAACACTTTGTGTGCTTATGTGGTTGTAACCTATATGCTCGTGAGTGTCGAGTAGAAATGATTAGTAATTAAAACTTAAAATTTTGTTGTCAGGATGGCTAATGTAGGAGAATCCAGTCAGGCTAGGGAGGAAGGACCCCAGATGCCTAGAGAGGAGGAACCTCGAGATATTCAGGTGGTTTGGGAACAACTACTGCCACAAGAGTCATCTGCATTGGTTACAGTGGTTGAGCATGAAGGCTTACCTGATGAAGATGACGAGGTAGAGACGGATGAAGAGGATGTTATTGAGCTACCACAGTCAGATGGGGATGAGGAGGAAGAGGAGGAAGAGCTTCAACTCAAATCGATCACTGCCCGTATGTATGATGAAGTACACAACCGTAATGTGGAACTGCAGGACAGAGTGGAGGAGTTGGAAGAGATAGTAGCTGAACAGCAGACCTCTATGGTGCAGAAGGACGATGAGATCCGGGATCTAGATGAACATCTGAGTAATGTTGAATGGAAGCTGAGTCACACTGAATGAGAGAGAACGAGCAAATGACAGAGGAGATCGCAGAGCTGAAGAACAAATTGAAAGAACAGTCTACCAAGAGGGCAAGAGCTAAAGACGCGTACGAGGAAGCTTCTCCACGAGACGGGGTAGCAGAGAGAGAAGTGCAAGTAAAGAAGATAAAGATGGAGGAGATGAATAACATTTTCAACACCGTGGTCAACCGAGCTCAAGACCGAGTAATATATTATCCGATTTAGTTTGAGATGCTGCCATGGTACATGTTAGACCGCCGTACAATATTTCGTATTATGGAAGAGGAGCGTCGTAAGGCTATGTAACATTTTAATTGGTCGTCATAAGAAATGTAATTATTGTGTGATTAATGAATAAATAAGATGTAAATCTCGGGTATTATATAACCAATGGGATATGATGATGATGATGTTATCCTGAAACTTTTGTTGTTCAGAAAAGTAATGTAAATAGCAGGGATGCTATCATGGCTATGTTTTTAAAAAGATGATGAATAAATAAAAGTTACTATTTATTCAAGATATTGTGTGCTATGTGATAATATTTTTTGTGCAAGTTGAATATATAATACTTAAAAGATTAAATAGAATCTAATGAGAATATTTTAATAGAAAATGCTTCCCAGACATCAACCACGACAAAGGACCCCTGAAAATAACAACAATGCTGAGGCTAATCTGGTTAAGTAATTAGTAACATTACTGACGGGAGCATTGCAAAATCAACCGCAGAATCAAGCTCCGACATTTAAGGATTTCAAGGCGGTTGGGCCACCTGAATTTAGTGGGTCCATGAATCCGGTTGAGGCACAGACCTGGATCATGGAGATAGAGAAAGTTTTTGACGTTGCTAGAGTAGGTGAGAACCAGAAAACTGCTTTTGCAACATTTATGTTGAAAGCAGAGGCTAGTTATTGGTGGCAAGCCAATACAACTCGAGGAGGTCAAGGGGTAATGACTTAGGATAGGTTTAAGGAAATATTCTTCGAGACTTATTTCCTAGAGAGTTCAAAAAATCAGATAGAGGTGTAATTTTTAGAACTGAAGCAGGGAACAATGACGGTGGCAGAGTATGCCGCTAAATTTAATGAGTTGGTGAGGTTCGCGTCATATCAAGACAACACAGATGAGCGCTAGGCTAGGAGGTTTAAGGAGGGACTGAAGCCCTGGTTGTAAGACCCCGAATTTTATGAAATAAAAGTATTCAATTTTTCTATTCAAGAATTGGTTAAATTGATAAAAGTTAAAGTTAAGGGTGATATATGAAATTTTTTTCAAAATAAGCGAGAGGGGTATAAAGTATTCATTATTGTCATGCGGAATATTCGTTTGGTCGTGGAATATTCTTTACGTAGGGAAATATTAAATGCGACCAAGAAATGACCGTGTGTGGGCCCATAACGGAAAGTGATTGGATGAAGAAAGCACAAATATAAGTTGGTTAAAAATAACTTGGCGTAGTTATTCTGTTAAGATTGTTGGAATACCCGGTGGTTAAAATACGATGTCTGGCGTGGTTTGCACAAGAGCACTTTGCGGTATTACAAAGATTATTGAATTATTGATCCTTACGTAAGATGGCACTTTACTCAATAATTTTCACAGTGAATTCTTGCTCGATATTTTATTTTATTGATTCAATAATTCTTTGCGTTGATATTTTATATTATTATTGTTGTTCAATAATTGTCAACGCATGCGATATTTCCCATTATCGGATCAATAATTCATATTATTTGAATAATATTATTAGATAACATTATTGGCAATGTCTAGAAAGTTCTCTCAAGGAGAGGTTTGGTCACCTAATTACGCGCCAGTAAGGAGAAATCCTTATCGAAAAGCCCCCTCTTTCTTGGGAACGGCCTGGTTGTCATAAATGTGATTCTGTAATATTATTTGTGAATAATTAATTATTGATTCATATGATAAGAAAATATTTATTTGATGTGGATATAAATGATGGATTTATTTATGTGGTTATAAGTGAAGGAATTAATGTTGAGGTGTTTTATCAGTATTTTATCGGATTGGAGGCATTAAAAATCAAATCAGGGGTTTTGAGATATATTGCGGGGGTTATAATTTTTAATCCGACCGTTGGATTGTGGTAATTTTTGGGTATGTTATACATATATAAGTTGAGTATATGTCCACAAATTTTGAACCGTTAAAAATGAACGTATGATTTGTTATAAATTTTAAGAGGTAACTGATTCGGAAATTAGGTTTTGGTGGAAAATTCTAGAATTGAGTGGGCCCCACTCTTGGTTGTTGGGGAAGATGGCTGATTTTTGGTGGGTGGAATAGTAGCAGTAAAGCCATCAAAGTTCTGAGTCAAGTCCGCTTTGACGTGCTAACATTTTCCTATAAATAGAGGGCTAAGTTAGAATTGAAAATCACACCGAAACATAAGTTTCTCTCTTTTCTCTCTAGATTATTGAGTGTATTTTGTGAGTATTTAGATACTTGGTGAGTTGATATTCATCGGTCTGCAAGTTTCCTTGACGTCATATCCGATATCCGGTCGGAAGTCTTTGCTCTTTTGAGGTAAGGGATAGTAAGGGATATTATTTTTTTCGTAATGATATTATTTCTTGATATCATTATCTTTGAAATATTAGTTGGAACTTTTTATCAAATTTGGAACTTTTTCATATGGGGTTACTATTCACGAGTTACTATTCACGAGTTACTATTCATGAGTTCTTATTCACGAGTTACTATTCACGAGTACTATTCATGAAGCGTGAAGATGTTTTTTTGTGGAATTTCTATCTTTTGGTGTCGGAGTTACTATTCACGTATCGACCATTATTCACGATATCTGACACTATTCACGAATCGACACTATTCATAGAAAAATGAAAATTTTTCTTTTCGTCTAAAATATCTATTACGGATACTAGCTACGATTGTATCCATGTTTTGATCATTCTTGAATTTTACACCACTATGATTATTTTGAGGTATTTTTGGATGTATAGATTAGGAGTTATGGATTTTATGAGAAAAGACTATTTTAAAAGTAATTATTTATAACTCTTGCGGTTAACTCCAAAATTGATGAAATTTTATTGAGAGTACATCTATATAATATCGATTGTACTCTGTGTGAATTTGAAATTTTTGGATAAAAGTACAATTTATGATAAATGTTTAAATATTAAATTGGTTTTGGCCATATGAAAAATAGTAAATGAATTTTTAAAATATCGAGAAAAATATATGTTCAATATGGGACTATTTTATGCTAAATCGAGAAAAGAAATATTTTTGGGCCCGATTTGGTATTTTTCATGAAAATGTTCTAGTTATGAGTAAATGAATTAAATATGTTATGTGAAGTAAGAAAATTAGAAAATATGATTTTATGGTTTGAGAATCATATATGAGGTATATCTGATTTTTGATGAGGGTTTTGGTTATTGGTGATGAAATTTTATGAGTTTGGCATTTTATGATGATTAAATGCATTAATTAGTAAAGTGTAAACAATTTAATTAAATTGTTTATAAGTTTAAGAAATGATTAAAATATTATTATAATATTAATAATATTAGATTATGAGATTTCTAAGTGATTTATAACATTTGGATTAAGGTGTTATAAATATGGATATGAATTATTGATGAATATCTTTGGCTTGTAATGCAAAGATGACTTGTTGATGAATATCTTTGCTTTGTAGTGAAAAGATGAATTATTGATGAATATCTTTGGCTTGTAATGCAAAGATGACTTGTTGATGAATATCTTTGCTTTGTAGTGCAAAGATGAATTATTGATGAATATCTTTGGCTCGTAATGCAAAGATGACTGTTGTTGAATATCTTTGCTTTGTAGTGTAAAAGATGAATTATTGATGAATATCTTTGGCTCGTAATGCAAAGATGACTGTTGTTGAATATCTTTGCTTTGTAGTGCAAAGATGAATTATTGATGAATATCTTTGGCTCGTAATCTGAAGATGACTTTTGTTGTTGAATATCTTTTGCTTTTGAGTGCAAAGATGAATTATTGATGAATATCTTTGGCTCGTAATGCAAAGGTGACTGTTGTTGAATATCTTTTAGCTTTGTAGTGCAAAGATGAATTATTGATGAATATCTTTTGCTCGTAATGCAAAGATGACACGTTGTTGAATATCTTTAGCGTGTAATGAATTATTGATGAATATCTTTGGCTCGTAATGCAAAGATGACTGTTGTAGAATATCTTTTGCTTTGTAGTGTAAAGATGAAGCTGTTGATGAATATCTTTGACCCGTGGTGCAAAGATGAATTTATTAATATGATTATGAGCAGAAGGCGTGATTTGGTATAACCATGATCTTTGATGTTTTGGGGTAAAGACAAGTGATGAAAATTATCTTTGTCTTGGATGAGGAAAGGAATTTAGAACTACAATTACGATTATGAAGTTATACCGTGATTACGGGACGAGAATTGTTGATTGATGTTCTGAGGATAAAACATTGTTGGTGGATTTTTAACATGGAGAAGACAATAGACTTTATAGTCTATTTGACTCTTCTAATGGATTGCTCATTCATTTGCTGACTATGGTTGAAAAGTTTTATCATCTACCATATGTTCTAAATCTACGATTTATTCTTGATGAAGACTATTGATAATTTATTTATCTTTAGTCATGATATTTTCTTGAGCTAGTTGTGCTCACCCTTTTGTTTCACAATTCCTTTCGGGTAATAAAAGTGTAGTTGGGTCGAAGCGGGGATAGCGAGGAATAGAGTGGTGGTCTATAGATGTTGAGGTGAGGTGAATTTAACTTGGAAGGTGTTTTGTCACTATCATACAAGATGTCTAATGACATACAAACTCGTGTTATCATAAGACATGGTTGTGCTCATCCACTTCTTTGAGTATATTTACAAGCACTACCTATATAATCTTGGTGTTTGTTTGGAGTATAATACCCAATTAGAGACAGTGGAGATAATGATATGTCAAGAGAAGACTCACCATTGGGAAGAATATGATAGTAATCTTCTCGTTTTTTCTTTGGGGTTTATTGGGTTAACCAAGGATAATTACGTGGCCATATGATATCTACCATAACCTAAAAGCATGGCCTCCCATGTACGAAGGTTTCTTGAGCACTTCCCAAAGATTCTAATTTCTAAAAGCAGGTTTTGACTATACCTTTATGTAAGGTGTCATTGTGACGTACTTCTGAGTTGGTATATATTTGTATCCAAACTCACGAATATATGTTGTTGTTGTATTTTGCACGACAATTGTTGTAATAAAGTTGTAGTTGTTTTCTGTACCATATATTTGGCGACTCAGAATGGGTTGGATGGAATGGACCTATTTTGGGGTTGTTACACTGGTTGTACAACAAAGTTTCCATGTTTCAACTGAAGACATTTACCTCGGTAATAGAGAAAACAATTCTCACTAAGGGTGGAGGCGAGGCTGTAATAAAGTACAATCAAGAGCAGAGAAAGAAGAAGAATGAAGGTGAAGCTAAGAATGGTGGTGGTAGTGCTGGAAACAATAATAATAACTTGAAGAGGAAGTGGAATGCCAATGTGGGAGTTGGGAACCAGCAGGGTAACCAGCAGAAGAAGAATTTTGAAGCATGTGCTACATGCGGGAGGTTTCACACGGGTGTGTGCTTAAGGGGGAAACGAGTATGCTATAACTGTGGCCAAGAGGGTCATATTGCCCCAAATTGCAGTCAACCCAAGAAGAATGTTTGCTACACCTGCAGGTCAAAGGATCATTTTACTTGCGAGTGTCCTAAGAAGAAATCTGGTGAGACAACCGGAAGCAAAGGAGGTAGCAGTGGAGGTACATTGACTATTGTGGGACCAACGTCTTCAAATAAGCCCACAGCCAAAACCTTCAATATGACGGTGCAAGACGTGGTGCAATCAAAAGATGTCATGCCAGGTATTATCCCAATCAATGATATAAATGCATATGTATTATTTGATTCAGGTGCTACTTGCTTGTTTATATCTGAAGAATTTTCTAAGAGGTTAGAATTACCTAGTGAAGAGTTGAATTCCTTTACACATAAAAATTACGAATAGGGAGGTAATTCCTGTTAAGTTCATATACAAGAATTGTAGGGTGAATATTAAGGGGAATGTTATGACAGTAGATTTAATCCCTATAAAATATGGAGAGTTTGATGTTATATTGGGAATGGATTGGCTATTCAATTATGGAGCGATAATTGATTGCCAAAAGAAATGTGTAAACCTTATGACTCCGTCAAAGGTAGTTTTCTATGGTATCAAATCACCTAGACAAGTGAGATGTCTGATGATTATGCAGGCCAAGAAGTTATTAAGTCAAGGTTGTGTAGGATACTTAGCTTACATAGTTGATACTCAAAAAAAGAAGGGTGTAAAACTGGAGGAGATACCAGTAGTTAGGGGTTTTGTGGACGTGTTTCCGAAAGATTTTCCAAGACTTTCGCCTGACCGAGAGATCGATTTTGTGATCGATTTAGAGCCAAGAACTGCTCCAATATCGAAAGCCCCGTATAAAATGGCTCTAGTAGAGATGAAGGAACTATTGGTGCAATTGCAAGAGCTTCTAGACAAGAAATATATTCATCCTAGTATATCACCGTGGGGAGCGCTGATGTTATTTGTGAAGAAGAAGGATGGGTCAATGCGTCTTCGCATTGATTATAGGGAATTAAACAAAGTTACTATTAAAAACAAGTATCCGTTTCCAAGAATAGATGACTTATTTGATCAGTTAAAGGGTGCTAGATATTTCTTAAAAATAGATTTGAGAAATGGGTATCACCAATTGAAAGTAAGAAAGGAGGATGCACCGAAGACGGCATTCCGAAATCGGTATGGACATAAGGAATTTTTGGTGATGTCTTTTGGTTTGACAAACGCCCCTGCAACGTTCATGGATTTGATGAATAGGGTGTTTAAACCATTTCTTGATAAGTTTGTGGTGGTATTCATTGATGATATTCTGGTGTACTCTAAATCTCAAGAGGAACACGTAGAAAACTAACGTCTAATGCTGGAGACGCTAAGAAAAGAAAAGTTGTACGCGAAATTCTCTAAATGTGAATTTTGGCTGGAACGAGTACAATTTCTTTTGCATGTAATTGACAAGGATGAGATTTCAGTGGATCCATCAAAACTTGAAGCTGTGATAAATTGGGAACAACCAAGAACTCCATCAGAAGTGAGAAGTTTGTTGGGATTGGCAGGTTATTATAGACAGTTTATTCAGGATTTTCCAAGATTGCCACTCCGTTGACAAATTTGACAAGAAAATCTGTAAAATTTATTTGGACGGAAAAGTGTGAAGAGAGTTTTACGGAATTAAAGAAGAGGCTCAGTGTGGCACCTATGTTGTCATTACCAGATAATACAGGAAACTTTGTGGTGTATAGTGATGCTTCACACAAGGGATTGGGTTATGTCCTTATGCAGAACGGTAAGGTCATTGCGTATGCATTAAGGCAATTGAAAGATTACGAGAAAGGGTATCTGACTCATGACTTAGAGTTGGCAGCAGTGGTGTTTGCTCTGAAGATTTGGAGACATTATCTCTACGGAGAGAAGTGTGAGATCTATACAGACCATAAGAGTCTGAAGTATATTTTCACACAGAAGGATCTGAACATGCGTCAAAGGAGATGGTTGGAATTAATAAAAGATTATGACTGCGAGATCTTTTATCATCCGGGCAAAACAAATGTGGTTGTAGATGCCTTGAGTAGGAAAGGTCAAGAAAAGTTGATGTTGTTAACGACTCAGGAGGAACTTATTTCAGCAATGGCAAGGTTAGAGTTGGAAATTAAATTTCCAAAAGAATCTGATGGAAGATTATATCAAATGGAAGCCAGTTTAACTTTGGTGGGCAAGGTAAGGAATGCTCAACAATAAGATGAAGAATGTAGAAAAATAAAAGAAAGTATGGTCGAGGGTAGTGAGATGAAGTACAAGGTTGATACTGAAGGAGTGCTAAGATTTGAGGTAGGAATTTGGGTTCCAGCAGTACCGGTTATTAAAGAAGAGATATTGACAGAAGCTCATAACTCAAGATACTCGATACATCCAGGAAGTACAAAAATGTATCAAGATTTGCGGCAACATTTTTGGTGGCCAAATATGAAAAGAGATGTTACAGAATGTCTTGCGAAGTGCCAACTTGTCAAAGAGTAAAGGCCGAGCATCAGAGACCAAGCGGATTACTTCAACCATTGGACATACCGGAATGGAAATGGGAGCATATCACAATAGATTTTGTGGTAGGTCTTCCAACAACGCATAAAGGATATGATGTGATATGGGTCATAGTGGATAGACTAACGAAATCAGCACACTTTTTGCCAATAAAGATTAAATTTAATCTTGACAAGATGGTGAAATTGTACGTCAAAGAGATCGTGTCGAGACATGGAGTTCCAGTGTCAATTGCATCAGACAAAGATCCAAGATTTACATTAAACTTCTGGAAGAGACTACAAGAATGCATGGGAACACAACTGAAGATGAGTACGACATACCATCCACAAACCGATGGTAAAAGCAAACGAACAATCCAGACGTTAGAAGATATGCTTAGAGCATGCATCATGGATTTGAAAGGAAACTAGGATGATCATCTACCGTTGGCAGAATTTTCCTACAATAACAGTTACCACACAAGCATTGGCATGCCGCCATACGAGGCATTATACGGCAGAAAATGTAGAACTCCACTGTGTTGGGATAAAGTTGGTGAATGTCAATTGTTATGACCAGAATTGGTACAACAGACTACTAAAACTGTCAAACTCATCAGAGCAAGACTGGTAGCTGCTTAAGATAGATAGAAGAAGTATGCAGATCAACACAAGAAAAATCACGAATTTGACGTAGAAAATTTTATTTTCCCGAAAGTTTCTCCTTAAAAGGGGAAAATTTGTTTTGATAAGAAAGGAAAGCTAAGCCCAAGGTTTATTGGACCTTTTGAGATACTACAAAGAGTAGGAGAAGTAGCTTACGAGGCAGCATTACCTCCAGAATTAGAACATGTTCACAACATCTTTTATGTTTCGGTATTGCGACCGTATAAACCCGAATACAAACATGTGATCAAGTATGAACCGTTATAGTTCAACAAGGATTTATCTTATGAAGAGGTTTCTATCCAGATAATCGACAAGAAAGAACAAGTGCTCAGGAATAAGGTGATACCTTCTATGAATGTGATATGGAAAAACCACAATGTTGATGAAGTTATGTGGGAACTCGAAGATTAAATGATGAAGAACAACCCTGAGTTATTTGTTTGATCTAGGTCTTCGATTCTGGGAACAGAATCTTTGTAAGGAGAGAAGAATGTGACGAATAAATTGTTTGAGTTGTGATTTTGGGGACAGAATCCTTGTAAGGAGGGAAGGATGTAACAATCTAAGATTTTATTATTTGTAATTTAAAATATTTATTAAATTAAATAAATATTTTTTTAATGTGGTTGTTGTTAGTAAATATTTGTGAATTAAATTTATTAGATAATATTCTAATTTAATTTAATTTAATAGGTAGAGAGTTGTAAGATAGCATGAGATGTTATATTGTTGTTTTAATTTAATAATTTAAAATGGTATGTTAAATTATTAAAAAAATTATAATGAGATTATAATTTTGTAATAAATATTTATTTAAGTGGAAAATTTATTTAAAATTTAGTATATGTAATTAGTTTGTTTACCTAATGTTAGATATGGAGATCCAAATAAATAATATGAGATTATAAACTATAGTGTAAAGATTTATTAAAATAAATTAAATGGATTTACCCAAACAAGGCTTAAAATATTAAGTCGTTATTTTAAAGAGTTTTTGCCAAACAAAGTCTTAAGGCTTTTGAATTTTGAATTTTAATTATAATAAATAAAATAAATCAAAATAATAAATAAAATATATTTATAACATATATATGTTTACATTTTTGTAACTGTTACATTAAGTATACATATTATGGCTATCAGTTATTTGTTTTATGCTTAACTGAGAGTTGGCTTTGTGACACCCCCAAATCTAGGTACTCCATTCCCACAGGATTTGGTGTTCACCAAATCCAGGTACTCCATTCTCATAGGATTTGGTGTTCATTATTCAAAAACCATTACATCTAACTACCCATAATCAAAGGATAAAGACATAATTTAAATAACTTAACAATAATCTTTCCCATTAAAGGGCTACATCATCTCAAAAACAATCCCAGGTAATATAACCTTAAATTATTATATAAGTCTGCAGAATACATCACAAAATAAAACAAGTCTCATAACATAAAACATTTAAATAAACTCTCATAAATCTTCAACACTTGGACATCTTGCCCTTTCCTTTGCTAGTAGATGGCTCATCGACTTTCTAAACTTCAGCTGCAGTGTTAAATGCAAGAGTGAGAAAATAATTGCTCACTGATATAGAGAGTAGTAATGATAACAACATGAGAATGAACAATGAATGCTGAACAATAATGAACTTGTTCTATGAATCAAAAATAGAAAACAAGTTCAAATTTAATATTTGAGGGTCTTAAGACCACGAACTATGTCTCTGATATTTAGGTATTATTACCTCAACCTTAACAGTCATTTAGACTATACAGACCATTCTTAACGTACTTAGGGGGATCAGCCCTTTGTACTATGTATTGTGCACAAACATCTAAACATTACACGTACAAAATCCCCTATGTTAGGGTTGTTCGTCTCAGTTTGGATTTAGAATTTCCGCACTAAAGAAAGTTTAGCTCGGAACTAACTTATCAGTGGTTCTAAAATTTTAGAACACTATTCCATAATAGACTAGTTCAATCAATAAGAGTTTGCTTACTACTTGAAGGCTTAATACAACAATATAGAATTAAACAACAACATTATATATTTGAATATACATGGTATACGTGCAAGGTACCATATTCAAAAGAATTAGAACAACATATGCTTTGAATAACAATAACGAGACATAGGAATATAAAACTCGTTCAATGTAACGAATTAGGTTACAAGAGCTTATTTAACCATACATAAGTATAGAATCAATAGGCTTGCTCAATAAAAGTTTAGGAAACTTGCATTCAATACGAAGAGAATGGAGTTACAAAATTTGCATAAGTATAACATAACAACAAAAGGTAAACCTTGCTGAATAATAAAGTAGCATAGGTTAGGGAACTTTCCTTGTATGTAAGCTAAACAAGTGTAATAATGTTCTCCAATTACCCTACACATATCATTGGAATCACAATAACAATTAGTTGTATTAATATTAGCTTTATGAATTTAACCCATTATTTAGTTCATAACCTTAACTTAACATCTAACCATGTTGGTTAACACCTTTAACGAATCTGAAATCTCACAATGGTCTAACATAAACTTTATCATTCATCTCTAACTTTTGAAAACATCACATTTAGTTCATTACATAACTTATTCAAGTAACAACTATAATCTCCATATTTTGGTATTATATTATACTACAACTTGTTATGATGTCTTATGCTATGTTTTAACATCATTATCATGCAGGACAAGCCAAATTAGACCTTTGTATAACAACCTACAAACAAATAGACTTCACTGCTTAGGCTCAGGACACGTAGTAGCTGCTTATTTATCCTAAGCCTTGGCATCTTAGCAATTATCTTTTCGCTATGATTTCATGAAGGCCTACCTGTAGCCTTGTTGCACCATTTTACTGTGGTACCGGTCTTGTTACTTGTGCGTACTGCTTGACGAAACTACTGAATGTGACTTTCTGCTTTACGACTTCTTTCACAACCAACCCCAAACCACAGAAATTCACAAACCTAAACACCTAAAACTTTGTAATATCATCAATAATCATGCTATTCACCATTCTCACTACATAAACATTATATATATTCAATTTTAAGGGATCAAAACCCCAATTTTTCCAAATTTCATCATATTTTAACACTTTTAGCGAATTTGATCGCTACGACTTCATTTTTTTTACCAATTAACATGATTCAAACTATGATGCTTTCGTTTCTTAACATACTAACACAATCCAACATAAATTCACAGATTACAACATATATTGAACATGAAATTTTGTACTATCCAAAGCTATTTTCAAATATAAACACTGTTATTCATTTTTTCTTCCTACAAACCAATTTCACGTGTTTGGAAATCAAATATCACTAACATATGATTATTAACAGTTTATAAACCATACTTGCAAGTATATATATCAATCCAACATAACTATCAATTTACAATGGATAATCACTAAGAAATCAAAATATACAAATTAGAAGCAATTTACCTTGATTTAGCAAAGTGTTTAGCAACCCTTCTCTTTTTCTCTGTGATTCTCTCCTCCACACCAAGCTCTCCCTCTATTCTCTGTGTTTCCCCTTCTCACTAAACCCTCTCTGAACTTAGCCTTAGAAAAATAGACGCCTAATATAATTGATATGGCTTTCACCCACGTACGTTAGGTCACAAACCCAAAAGTTTGTGTCAGTTCAAATAAACCAAAAGACATAAGGCTGCATTTGGTTACACACAAATTTCCCCACTAGTTTATTTTAATAATATTATATTATATAGTTTCACTTGTCACACTTTAATTTAGTTAATTTAAATAACTTTAGTTTAGTTAATTTAAATAACTTACAATAGTATTCATAATAATTTTTATTATATGATTAATAAATTATAACATATCTAATTTAATTATTAAATTAGACTAGAACATCACTTTATTTAATTTACTTATTTTCCTTTAATATTAAACAATTCATTTAATTTACTTATTTCATTACATTAAAACTTTTAAATAAAAATTATCATTATTCAATTTAATTAACATTAATAAATTTAGTTACTAAATTAATGAACCACAATTCATCAATTATTTATTTTTCTCAATAAATAAATTATTTAAAATATTTATTTAATTCAATAAATATTTAAATTAATTACAAAATTTCTCGGTCGTTACATCCTTCCCTCCTTAAAAGGATTCTGTCCCCAGAATCACAACTCGAAAAATTTATTCGTTACATTCTTCCCTCCTTAACATGATTCTGTCCCCAGAATCACTATACAAGATGAAGCAAATAACTGAGGATAATTCTTCATCATAACGCTTTCAAGTTCCCACGTAGCTTCTTTAGCATTGTGGTTTCTCCAGATTACCTTTACAGAAGGTATCACCTTATTCCTCAGTACTTGCTCTTTTCTGTCAACAATTTGAACATGGACTTCTTCATATGATAAATCATTCTCTAACTGTAAGGGCTCATATTCTATAACATGCCTATAATCAGGCTTATATGGCCTCAATACTGATACATGGAAAATGTTATGAATATGCTCCAACTCCGGAGGTAAAGCTACCTCGTATGCCACTTCACTAACTAGTCAAAACACCTCAAAAGGTCCTATAAACCAAGGGCTTAATTTCCCCTTCTTGCCAAACTGAATTTTCCCCTTCTAGGGAGACACTTTCAAGAAAATAAAACTATCGACATCAATTTACGATTTTTTGTCGATCTTTGATCGGCATATTTCTTACATCATCTCATGCGACTATCAATCTTGCTCGAATCACCTTGATGATCTCGATAGTCTGTTGTACCAATTCTAGACCCAATAGATGATGTTCACCTACCTCATCCCAGCATATCAGAGTTTTGCATTTCCTGTCTTATAACGCTTCATAAGGCGCCATGTCAATACTCGCGTGATAATTATTATTATAAGAAAATTCCACCAATGGTAGATGGTCATCCCAATTTCCCTTTAAATCCATGATACATGCTCTGAGAATATCTTTTAGTGTGTGAATGGTTCTCTAACTTTGTCCATCGGTTTGAGGATGGTACGCTGTGCTCATTCTCAGCTGTGTTCCCAAGAATTCTTGTAGTCGTTTCCAAAAATTATATGCGAAACTTGGATCTCTGTCCGATACAATGGACACAGGTACACCGTGTCTTGAAACAATTTCTTTCACGTACAGTTTTGCTAACCGATCTAGGGTAAATCTAATCTTGATTGGCAAAAAGTGTGCCGACTTTGTCAGTCGATCGACAATCACCCAAATGACATCGTAACCTTGCTGGGTCATTGGAAGACCTGCCACAAATTCCATTGTTATATGCTCCCATTTCCATTCTGGTATCTCCAACAGTTGTAATAATTCGCTTGGCCTTTGATGCTCAGCTTTAACTTTCTGACACATTAAGCACTTTGCCACGCACTCAGCCACATCTTTCTTCATATTCGGCCACCAAAAATGATGTCTAAGATCCTGGTACATTTTTGTACTCCCAGGGTGAATCAAATATCTTGAGTTCTGAGCTTCACTTAGAATTTCCTCTTTAACTTCTGGTACTGGCGGAACCCAAATTCTCCCTTTGAATCAAAGTAATCCTTCCAAATCGATTTTGAATTTGTTTTCCTCACCTTCAGATACTCTTTGTTTTATCTTTTCATAGTCTTCATCTTGAAGTTGTGCATTCTTCACCTTATCTACCAACGTTGATCTGTTTCCCACCTGGAATAACTTTTCATCGAATTCTGTCGGATATTTAATTTCCAACTCCATCTTAGCCATTTCTAACACTAGCTTCTCCTGAGCAATCAACAACATTAACTTCTCCCGTCCCTTCCTATTTAACGCATCAGCAACAACATTCGCCTTTCTGGGATGATAGAAAATCTCGCAGTCATAGTCTTTGATCAGCTCCAACCATCTTCTTTGTCTCATATTTAAATATTTTTATGTAAAGATATACTTCAGACTTTAATGGTCGGTATATATCTCATACCTCTCTCCATAAAGATAATGTCTCCAAATCTTTAGGGCAAACACCACCGCCGCCAACTCTAAGTCATAAGTCGGATACCCTTTCTCGTAATCTTCCAATTGTCGTGATGCATACGCAATAACTCTGCCGTTTTGCATAAGCACATAGCCTAGTCCTTTATGCGATGCGTCACTATACACCACAAAATTTCCTGTATCATCAGGCAACAACAACACAGGTGATGAACTCAACCTCTTCTTCAATTCTCGAAAACTTTCATCGCACTTCTCTGTCCAAACAAACTTATCCGCCTTCCGAGTTAAATTCGTCAATGAAGTTGCGATCTTAGAAAAGTCTCGAATAAAATGCCTATAGTAACCTGCCAATCCTAAGAAACTCCTTAATTATGACGGTGTCTTCGGCTGATCCCAGTGTATTACAGCTTCAACCTTTGATGGACCTACCAAAATTTTGTCCTTATCAATAACGTGTCCGAGAAACTATGCACGTTCCAACCAAAATTCACATTTTGAAAAATTTGCGTATAACTTTTCTTTTCTCAACGTTTCCAACGTCAATCTCAAGTGTTCAACATGTTCCTCTTTGGTCTTGGAATATACCAATATATCATCAATAAACACCACCACAAATTTATCTAAAAATGGTTTAAACACCCTATTCATCAAATCCATGAACGCTGCAGGTGCGTTGGTTAAACTAAAAGACATAACCAGAAACTCGTAATGACTATACCGAGTTCTGAACGCTGTCTTCGGTACATCCTCTGGCCTCACCTTTAGCTGATGATAACCACTTCTCAAGTCTATCTTTGAGAAATACCTCGCTCCCTTCAATTGATCGAATAGGTCATTGATTCTAGGCAATGAATACTTATTTTTGATCGTGACATTATTCAATTCTCGATAGTCAATGCAGAGCCGCATCGATCCATCTTTCTTCTTAACAAACAACACCGGTGCTCCCCATGGCGACACACTCGGCTGAATATACATCTTGTCAAGTAACTCCTGTAATTGCACCATCAACTCTTTCATCTCTACTGGAACCATTTTGTATGGTGCCTTAGATATCTAAGTCATTCCTGGTAGTAAGTCAATCATGAACTCGATTTGTCGATCCGACGGAAGACCCAACAAATCGTGTGGAAATACGTTTGCAAAATCTCTTATGATCGGTATCTCTTCTAACTTTCGCACTCTTCCTTTGTGTATCGACTATGTAGGCTAAGTATCCTACATATCCTTATCTCAGCAACTTCTTGGCTTGCATCACCGTCAGACAACTTGCTTGTCAAGGTGACTTGCTGCCATAGAACACAACCTTTGATGGAGTCATAAGGTTAACACATTTTCTTTGGCAATCAATTACTGCTCCGTAATTAAATAATCAATCCATTTCCAGTATAACATCAAACTCACCAAGTCTAATTGGTATCAAATCTACCATCATCTCGTGTTCCTTTATAATCACTCTACAATTCCTATATATGAATCTAATAGGAATCACTTCCCTATTCACAATCTCTATGCTAAAGGGAAATTCTAATTCTTCCTGAGGCAAATCTAAATTCTGAGAAAATTCATTGGATATAAATGGACAAGTAGCTTTACGAATCAAATAACACATAAGCATTAATACCATTAATCGGAATGATACGACACCACATCCTTAGGTATACTGACATCACATGCGGTCGTATTGAAGTCCTCATGATGGGGTCGTCTTGACTATCTTTGGTCGATGATAGTCAATGCACCACCACCGTTGTTGTTTCTTTTTCCACCACTTGCACTTCCCGCTGGCTTCTTAGGGCAATCACGAGCCATGTGATCCTTTGAACCACAGGTAAAGCATGCTCCTCTCTTTGGACTAAAATAGTTCGGCGCAATGTGTCCCTCCTGACCACAGTTGAAACACACCCGCTTTCCCTTTAAACATACTCCAGTATGGTTCTTCCCGCATGTAGCACAAGCTTCAAATTTCTTCTTTGGTTGACTTCCTTGTTGTCCTCCCACAGTCAAATTCTCGCTCCACTTCCTCTTCTGATTGTTATTTCCAACATTACTTCCATCGGCCTTATTTTCATTCTCATTCTTCCTCTTCTTCTGTTCTTGATTGTACTTGGTCAAGGCATCGCTTCCACCTTCCGCGATAATTGCCTTTTCCAGTACAACCAAAAATGTATTTAATTGGAACATTGAAACCTTGCTATAAAATCAGGGCTTCAATCCTTGTTCGAACCTTCTCGCTTTACGCTTGTCGGTATTGACTTGATAAGTGGCAAACCTTGCCAACTCGGTAAACTTTGCAGCATATTTTGGCACCATCATAGTTCCTTGTTTCAGCTCCAGAAATTATACCTCCAACTGATTCTGAGAACTCGCTGGAAAGTACATTTCAAAAAAATATCTCAAATCTATACCACGCTATCACTCCTCCTTGTCCCCACGAACCTTATTTGCACCGCCACGGTAGCTAGCTTTTAGACTTGACATGAACATTACTGAACGCGATCTTTGATCCTCGTTAACTCTATGACGTCGAACACCTTCTCCATTTCCATGATCCAGGTTTGGGCTTCAACTGGATTCATAGACCCTTGAAACTCTAGCGGTCCAACCGCTTTGAATTCCTTAAAGGTCGTGACTTGAGCTTGCGGTTGATTCGCAAGTGCGCCCATCAACAGGGTTACCAACTGCTGAACCGGATTAGCGTTAGCCTCGTTATTATTATTAGTAGACCACTCAGGAGGTGGTTGTTGACATGGTTGTCTTCTTCTAGGAGGCATTTTCTATTAAAATATACGCTTATTAGTTTATTCATCAACTTCTTGAGTATTTGAAGTTTAACTTAAACATTGTAAGATTAAAGCTATAACACATAACATTTTAAATAAACTTTGATATTTTATTCATTCATAACGTTTTAAAACATATTAAAGATAGCATAACCTCTATTAACATTCACTTTCCTGAACTAGACAAGTTTCAGGATTACATACTCATATTATCCCTTTATTAATCTTAAAATAAGGGATTTACAGTTTATTTACTCACTTACTTAACCACACATTATTATTATTCTCATTCTTTCTATCTAGACATATTGAGACATCATAAGGCTTCTCGACGCTCTTCCTCTATGATATGATACGCTGTTCTATGATCCATCACGATTCACGACGAATTCTCAAACTGAGGTGGGTAATAAAAGACTCGATCCTGGGCCCTATCAATCACAGAATTAAAAGCATAATCCATCTCATTCATCTTGGACTTCTTCACTCGAACCTTAGCCTTAGCACGGTCTGCACGTTGAGTCGCCTTCATCCAAGCGTCCTCTGCACTTACACGCTTAGCTGACTCCTCTTTAAAGTCATCTTTTAATTTCTCCAAGTGAGTGTTCATCTTCTTGTTTACTTCCAACAAATCTTCATGTTGACCCTTTGTATGAACCAGGTCCCACTCCGTGTTTTCAAGTCTTGAGTCGAGTTCCTGGATCTCCGCATCCTTCTACTCCATCATAGCATGATGCATCTCAACCAACTCCTTTAGCTCCTCAACCTTGTCTTGTAATTCTATGTTACGGTCATACAGAGCGTCATGCATCTCAGCTGATATGGAGTTTGGTGGAAACTCCACAGGATCCTCTTCCTTATCATCCTCCTCTATCTCCTCAGAGCTATCCTCCTCGGGATCGGTTACAGGCTCATCCTCTTGAATAAACTGTTCCCGCACTACATGAATATCCCGGGGTTCGTCATCTCTAGGTACCTGAGGTATCACTTCCCTAGCTGGACTGGATCCTCCTTCGTTAGATATCCTGACAACAAAATATTTTAAGTTTTACTTAATATTTTTGATACTCGCAAGCACATAAGTTATTAACACATAGCACATAATGTCTTTTATTGTTTAACTTCAATGGATACCTTAATCCATTTCTTAAAACTTGTTAAGAGTTGGACACCTCTATGTTTTCTGTTTCCTTTAAGGTTACTTCCTAAGGTTTCCCCACCTAAGGTTCATAACCTAAAGCTTTGATACCAACCTGTGACACCCCCAAATCCAGGTACTCCATTCTCACAAGATTTGGTATTCACCAAATCCAGGTACTCCATTCCCACAAGATTTGGTGTTCACTATTCAAAAACCATTACATCTAACTACCCATAATCAAAGGATAAAGACATAATTTAAATAACTTAACAATAATCTTTCCCATTAAAGGGTTACATCATCTCAAAAATAATCCCAGGTAATCTAACCTTAAATTATTACATAAGTCTGCGGAATACATCACAAAATAAAACAAGTCTCATAACATAAAACATTTAAATAAACTCTCATAAATCTTCAACACTCGGACATCTTGCCCTTTCCTTTGCTAGTAGATGGCTCATCGACTTTCTCAACTTTAGCTGCAGTGTTAAATGCAAGAGTGAGCAAAGAATTGCTCACTAATATAGAGAGTAGTAATGATAACAACATGAGAATGAACAATGAATGTTGAACAATAATGAACTTGTTCTACGGATCAAAAATAGAAAACAAGTTCGAATTTAATATCTGAGGGTCTTAAGACCATGAACTATGTCTCCGGTATTTAGGTATTATTACCTCAACCTTAACAGTCATTTAGACTATACAGACCTTTCTTAACGTACTTAAGGGGATCAGCCCTTTGTACCATTTATTGTGCACAAACATCTAAACGTTACACGTACAAAATCCCCTATGTTAGGGTTGTTCGTCTCAGTTTGGATTTAGAATTTCCGCACTAAAGAAAGTTTAGCTCGGAACTAACTTATCAATGGTTCTAGAATTTAGAACACTATTCCATAATAGACTAGTTCAATCAATAAGAGTTTGCTTACTACTTGAAGGCTTAATACAACAATATAGAATTGAACAACAATATATATTTGAATAGACATGGTATACGTGCAAGGTACCATATTCAAAAGAATTAGAACAACCTTAATTGAATTAATGTATTAGAACAACATATGCTTTGAATAACAATAATGAGAATAGGAATATGAAACTAGTTCAATGTAACAAATTAGGTTACAAGAGCTTATTTAACCATATATAAGTATAGAATCAATAGGCTTGCTCAATAAAAGTTTAGGAAACTTGCATTCAATACGAAGAGAATGAAGTTAAAAAACTTGAATAAGTATAACATAACAACGAAAGGTAAACCTTGCTGAATAATAAATTAGCATAGGTTAGGGAACTTGCCTTGTATGTAAGCTAAACAAGTGTAATAATGTTCGCCAATTACCCTACATATCATTGGAATCGCAATAACAATTAGTTGTATTAATATTAACTTTATGAATTTAACCCATCATTTAGTTCATAACCTTAACTTAACATCTAACCATGTTGGTTAACACCTTAACGAATCTGAAATATCACAATGGTCTAACATAAACTTTATCATTCATCTCTAACTTTTGAAAATATCACATTTAGTTCATTACATAACTTATTCAAGTGACAACTATAATCTCCATATTTTGGTATTATATTATACTACAACTTGTTATGATGTCTTATGCTATGTTTTAACATAATTATCATGCATGCACAGCCAAATTAGACCATTATATAACAACCTACAAACAAACAGACTTCACTGCCTAGGCTCGGGGGACATGGCCTTGTTGTCTTTGTCCCAAGCCTTAGCTCAGTGCAGCTGCATTCATGATTCGCAGAAGGCCTACAGTGCATTGCCTTGCGTTTTACGCTCAATCAGTTGTAAGTAGTTGTACTTGTAAGTGCAGAACATAAACTGCAGGAGCATCTCTTCTACACGGCTGACTTCACAACCAACCCAAAACCAAAGAAATTCAAAAACCTAAACACCTAAAACTTTGTAATATCATCAATAATCATGTTATTCACCATTCTCACTACATAAACATTATATATATTCAATTTTAAAGGATCAAAACCCCAATTTTTCCAAATTTCATCATATTTTAACAGTTTTAGCGAATTCAATCGATACGACTTTGTTTCTTAACCAATTAACATGATTCAAACTACGCCGCTTTCATTTCTTAACATACTAACATAATCCAACATAAATTCGTAGATTACAACACATATTGAACATGAAATTTTGTACTTTCTAAAGCCATTTTTCAAACATAAACATTGTTATTCATTTTTTCATCCTACAAACCAATTTCACGTGTTTGGAAATCAAATATCACTCACATATGATTATAGTTTATAAACCATACTTGCAAGTATATATATCAATCCAACACAACTATCAATTTACAATGGATAATCACAAAGAAATCAAAATATACAAATTAGAAGCAATTTACCTTGATTTAGCAAAGTGTTTAGCAACCCTTCTCTTTTTCTCTGTGATTCTCTCCTCCACACCAAGCTCTCCCTCTATTCTCTGTGTTTCCCCCTTCTTAAACCCTCTCTGAACTTAGCCTTAAACAAATAGACGCGTAATATAACTGATATGGCTTTCACCCACGTACGTCAAGTCACAAACCCAAAAGTTTTCAGTTCAAATAAACCAAAAGTCATAAGGCTGCGTTTGGTTACACAAAAATTTCCCCCACTAGTTTATTTTAATAATATTATATTATATAGTTTCATTTGTCACACTTTAATTTAGTTAATTTAAATAACTTTAGTTTAGTTAATTTAAATAACTTATAATAGTATTCATAATAATTTTTATTATATGATTAATAAATTATATCATATCTAATTTAATTATTAAATTAGACTAGAACATCACTTTATCTAATTTACTTATTTTCCTTTTATATTAAACAATTCATTTAATTTACTTATTTCATTAAATTAAAACTTTCAAATAAAATTATCATTATTCAATTTAATTAACATTAATCAATTTAGTTACTAAATTAATGCACAATAATTCATCAATTATTTATTTTCCTCAATAAATAAATTATTTAAAATATTTATTTAATTTAATAAATATTTAAATTAATTACAAAAATTTTCGGTCGTTACAGGCTTTATCCTATGATAAGTAAAAAGGGTTTTGGCTTAAGAGTACAGAGAAATTAAGAGGTTGAGAGATAGTTGAGAGTCAATTTCTGAGAATTTCTAAGCAATTCTTTGTGGTTAGCAAGGATTATTCAAAGAAAGAGAAGGTATTTTCAATAACCTTAATATTATATAAATGTATGTTTTACGGCATAAGTTTCCAAGTCCGTGAATCCAATTTTTCTTGAATTGTTGTTATACAACTGATTACTTGTGCCGGTATATATTTGTGATGTTAGAACTAGTGTTTAGATAAGAATTAGTATGCTAATTACGTTAAAAAGAAAGAAAGTTGTTTACAGTGTATGTTTATATATATAGCTTGTGAAAGTACCAAATTTAGTGGTTAATTTATAAACTAAGCTGTAAATTGAGCCTTAAATATGCTAGTTCATTAAGAAGCGAAGAGAATGTAGTTTGAATGAGTTAATTTGGACAAGAATTGTGATCACAATGATAATTTTTGTGAAGGATGTTAAAAAGGAATTTTTTGGTACAAAAACATGAAATTTAAGGATTTAAATTAGTTGAAGTTGTTGTTTAATTGTTCTAAGTTGGTGAATATATGAGGAATCATGTTTGTGTTAGTCCTATACCAATTTCATGTGTTAATTTACTGTTTTATGGATGAAATTCGTGTAAGTTGGGCTAAAATAGAGTACTATAACAGACTGCATAGTTTTTGTCTGTGCACCAGCGCAGCTGCGCCGGTCTCAAGCCTATGTATGGCGAACTTATGCCATACCCTGATCAGAGGCAGTGAGGTCTGCTATTTCTGTGGACTTTGAACACCTAATGTAACTTAGTCTAATGGTATGTTAAGGTGACAAACATGTATTGAAGAGGTCAAAACAGAATCGTACCGTGTCATTAGTAATTTCAACGTTGTAAAATTTAGCAAGTTAGGAAAGTTATATGTTATGATTTAAGACACATAATGAAAAGTGAATAAGTGTTGTGAAGTTAACACTTATAATTTCTGAAATGTATATGGTAAAGTAAGACTTGTACTAAACAACAAGTTAAACTAGAAGTGATTTTTATTTTGGAAAGTGGATGTTAGTATATCTAATAGATATTGTGATTCTAATACTATGTGTAGGTGAACGTGAGTTATAAATTTATAGCTTACGTACAAGGCAAGTTCCTTACCCTAAACTTTTATTGAGCAAGTTCTTTGTTCCTAAATTTTATTTGAGCAAGCTATAACCCTAACTTTATTTGAACAAATTTTGAATTCTAATCATTATTGAATTATTCTAACTTGTTTATAGTTAAGCAAGTTTCTTTAGTCCCGCTATTGTATAGTGAATGCAATTCCTTGAATTCAAATTCCTATTGTTGAACTGTCTTATTTCAATTACTTTGCACTAGTTATTATCATGTTGAGCAAGTTTTGTTTTCACCTTGCTATCAGTTAATACAAGTTCATTAATTCCATTTCTTATTTAATAAGATTATAGCCTTAGCTTAATATTGTTCCAGCAAGGTTTATTATTTTATTCAATGCTTATGCTTTTGGTTATTTCTAAGCATGCTTACGATTCCTAAACATTTTACCTTAAAGTGTTATTGATCACTCGTAGTGTTGTTAAGTCTTGTTGATTCAACTAATCCCTTAGTTAATGGTCGTGAAACCCTAAATTACCCTTGAAGCTTATCCAGACCAAACTTTCTTTGGTGCAGACTTGTATTCTAAAAACTAAGAAGAATAACCCTATCTCATGGGATTATTTTAGAAATACGCAATAACGTTAAAATGTTTGTGCAATATATAGTACAAAGGGCTGATCACCTGGAGTAAGAGATTATGGTCCATATAGTCGTTTAGACTGTTAAAGGTTACAGTAAAAACACCTGTTAACCTAGGACATAGATGATGATTATGGTCTTTTAGACTGTTAAAGGTTAAAGTAGAAATACTTGACAACCTAGAGCATAGTTCATGGTCTCGTGACCCTCAATTATATTTTATACTATGATTCCAGTTTTTGATTATCATTGACAGAGAATTATTCAACTCTGATGAGATTATTCATTAGCATTATTATGCTATTGTTATTCATTGCTATTCCAAGTGGGCATTTATTTTGCTTACTCTTGCATAAATATATTTATTGCAGCTAAGGTTGAGAAGGTCGATGAACCTACCACTAGCAAAGGAAAGAGAAAAATGAGCCAGTGATGAAGACTTTTAATTTATTTATTGTTATGATGATAGACTTTATAGTTAATGATGTGATGTAATTATTTTATTTCCATATTTGATTGATGTAAAGGTTAGATAACCCGGGAGACTTTTTGATTAATGATGTAACCATAATTATGGGAGGATTTATGGTTTAATTTTATTATATTTGGGTAGTTATGGTAAGTGAACACCAAATCTTGTGGGAATGAAGTACCTAGATTTGGGGGTGTCTCAGTTATAAGCATTAAATTGACTAAGTAACTTGAATAAAGTGATAAGTCGGCTATCTGTGTACCCATGAATTAACCCAACAAACCCAAGAACTTAGACTTAGCCGAAGTAAAATAGACCCAAGATAAATTGCATGGCATGCCTCGGAAACTGTTATGATTTATTTTATTTATTATTATTATTATTATTTTCCTTTTGGGTCCATGCCTCCTTGTTAGGAAACCGAACTCGATAAATCTTGTGAACTTTTAAATAATAAGTTACTATATGCCTCTAGAGATAACAGACATGATCACACGTCTAATTAGACATGTAGTACAACTAGCTAGGGAGTCTGAGGAGGAGTTAGTTAGGAGTCAGGATAGAAGGACTAGCTGAAGAAGCGGTCATAACCCCCAAAGACTGAAGTTGTTCCGAAAAGCTAACTTCGGCAGATGTCTTCGAGTTCAGAGATGATGTCTTTGACTTCGGGAGATGTCTTCGGGTTCGAAGATGACGTCTTCGACTTTAGGAGATGTCTTCGGGTTCGAACGTGGCGGGATGTCTTCGAATTAGGAGATAGCGTCGTAACTTTGCAAAAAGGATGGATTAATGTGATAAATATTATTATTCAGTTATAAGCTACTCATACATGAACTAAAATGAGTTTATAAGTAAAGAGTTTTACTAGCTTCGTGCAAATAAATTTAATACATGCAAGCATGCGTAGGAAAGGTTGTTTTTCATTATTATGTGGTTTAATGAATGTTATGGTTAACCTTTGCCTTAATGAACTTTCTTAATCTGTAAAATGGAAATGTTATGGGTAAAATTACCAATTGTTAAAAGTAAATAGAAATGATAAAACCTAGTTTAAGAGTTCCTTAACAGGTATATGTAAAACAACTTGAACTAGAATACGTGACTTAAGTAATATTTCACTTATACAAACATGAGATGAGTTTATGGGATTAAAATTTGCTAAAATGTTTCTAAGGTTGACAAAAGTAAGAACAATGTAGATTATACATCTATTAGTGTGTATAGCATATATGGATAGAAATATGTGTGATAAGTACACGTTGATATATATGTCAAAGTGTGTGTGATTAATGAATACCTATACGTACATAAATAGGATAATATAGTTCATTGAGGTGGTTTGTGCTATAAGTCGTAATCAATGTAAAAGGCAAGTTTCCTTAACTCAACTTGAGTTATTATTTTTTAAAGTATGTTAGTGGATAATTATTATTGATTAGTCCACATTCACTAATTATTAATGAATATTCGTATTTATTTCAAGTCTCTCACCATAACTTCCTACATTATTGCAAGTTCCCTAATTCTTACACTATATATATTGTATAATCCGAATTGTTGCCAAATCACCATATTTATATCGAGTAAATATCTATTACTATTTGGAAATTATTTGTATACCTTGACGTTGTTGCAAGCATTGAACTTATCGTTCTTAAATGCATTATAAAAGTTTTCTAAGCCTTTGATTCGGCTGGACTATTTTCATGTTTTAGAAAGCTATCCAAACCAATTGACTTGGTGCAGACTCTTGTAAATCTACTGAGATGAACAACCTTCATTGAAGGAGAAATTATATAATTGTCCAGAAACTGACGTGCGCAAATACTAGCATGTTTAAATGTTATGCATAACGTAGGGTACTTTAGGCTGATCACCTGTTGTACTCATTTATATGGATTTGTAGTATAATACTGTTAATTCTAGCAAGAGTTCTTAGTCCTTAGTGACTGCTCAGTGTTCATTCTTATTGAACCTTGAAATGATTAAACTTTGAAATCTTGTTGATATCTTTCAGTCTATAGCGACACTTATTGAGAATTATTGATACTTCTTATTATTCTTGAACTATCATTTATTGTTATACCTTTGAGACTCAAACCTTATAACTATTTATTCTTATTGCTATATTACTTGCTGGGCAAACTTGTTGCTCATTCTTGCATCCCTAAAATCATTACAGTTAAGGCAGAGAAAGGCGGTACTTCGAGAAAAGACAAAGGAAAGGGAAAGGCTACGGATTAGCTTAGTCCTTTATGCATAGGAGAACTATTGTTATTATTATTATTATAATGATGGATTAAGTAATGCTTAACTTATGTTTAAGTTTAATTATTGGAACGTTGTAGTAACAGACGCAAGACCTTGGGACAAGAATATTTATGTTATAACAATGTAAATTATTCTATTATTCCGTTGTTAATGATTTTAGTATGATATTAGAAGTTGCACGTGACGAACCAAATTCGAGATATGAGTGTCTGAATTTGGGGGAGCGTCACAATTATTCTCACAAAGTTAGTTACAATAGAAAAGTTTAAACATTGCTTAGACTTAATTCATTTCGTCGAATGCTGAGTTCATGATGAAGTATCCAAGAAGAGGGATACATCCATAGTTAGGAAGAAGTTCACAATATGTAATAGTTAGAAAATACAAATCAAGGTGGAGATTGTTGAAAAGTTGCCTTGCATTTATTAAGGGGACCCATATATATTCCACAAATATTATCACGTTGCTCAAGGTTTGAAACATGTTGCCTGAACTTTTAGTTTTTTCTTCTATGGGACCCACTTATTTTATCAATCTGTAAACCTTGTAATATTTGAGGGAGTTTGTCTCCCGAGTTTCTACTATGAATAGGAGCAACAAAGGCACACCACTACACACCATCAGTAGAAGCAAAGAGAGTTAAGAGAAGCTTAATGAGAGCAATTAGAGAAGTGAGGTGCAGAGAGAAAATAAACAATTAGTTTATTTCACAGCTGAGAGTTTACATTCTCCATATTATTTTTCATAGTGAATTTCTGAGATCTCTCCTCGTGGTTTTTCTAGTTGTGTTTTTTCACGTAAAATTCTTTATATCTAATATAATAATGTGCATATATTTATCTTATAGTATTTGTGTGAGCCTAATTTCTCAACACCATCAAACAAGTTCAAATGGGTATTCAAAAATCTCACCAATTCAGCTTAAGATTAAGGCACAAACGTCAAGCATAAACAGATGAAATAAAGAACAACAAAGAACTCACAACTCAGCCAATAGCTGATGTAACGACCGAGAAAATTGAATTATAATGTAAATAAATTTTATTTGATTATATTGAATAAAATAATATTATGTGGATTTATTCTGAGTAAGGAAATTAAAAGTCGTTCTAAGATCTAGGATGAAGGAATGTGGTTAGTATTCTGGCTGTGTGCTAGAATTAAATAGTATGAATTTCTAAGACAAAAATAAAAATTTCTGAGAAATTTCCAAAAAATTGTTATTCATCCATATCTGCTTGGGAATTATTTTTAAGTTTCCGAGAAACGCGTAATGTTAGAATTTTGAGGAAGAATGGTATAGACAATCAAAATTTTATATTCCTATTACTAACCACGCAGAAGGGCAGAATCGTCTTTTGTCTTCTAGAGACAACCCTGAAAGTCAAAATATCAAGTCAAGTTTTGGAGACAACCCGGGGACATCAATTCCAAGCCCTGGAGACAACCCCGAGATATCAAAATCCACCTCGGAGACAACCCGAGGAGATTAAGATCCAGCCCCAGTGATAACCCTGGGACATCAAATCCAACCCCAGAGACAATCCCGGGAGATCAAGTTCAAAGCCCGGAGTCAACCTCAGGAGATCAAACCAACCTCAAAGATAACCCTGAGGTCTATCAGAATCAACAGCAGTCCAATCTCGGAGACAACCTTGAGAAAAGACAGCTACAACTACGTCAAGACCGAAATTAACCTGGGAGGGGAAAAATAGTAATTTTGCCAAATCAACATCAAATTAACCCAAAATAATGTAAAAAAAGTCATGTAGAACCATAACATCAATCCCGAGTGAAAACAGTACAAGATATCTCAACGGATGGACTACGAAGATTCTAAGATCTAGTTATGGACCTATCTTTCCAGATTCAAAAAACATAAAATCCCATGTCATTGTATAGCTCTCGTCTAGGTCCTTCCGAAAAGGTATAGCACACCTCCATCGAATTCCCAGATTGAAAGTTATGAAGGTTCGAACGGACAACGCGTTGGCCCGAGTGCATGTACTTTAAGACAACGGGACCAACGAGGCCTGTGGCAACCCAGGGAGCTGCAGGTAAACCCGCGACCATCTTTGTCTATAAATAGAACTCCTTATCATCTCATTTAAAAAAAAAAGAGAAAAAGAGAGAAAACTTTATCCATTTCAGCCTTTAACCTCTTCTATAGTGTTCCAAAATATGATATTGTTCTTTCTAAACACTTGTAGTCACATATTCTACAACATATCAAAATTTAACCGGTGGAAAATGTAAGACCCCAACTTATTATAAATAAAATTAAATTTTCTCTATTTATTATTTTGAAATAGTAAGGGTTGATTTGATTAATGTGGTTAGTTATGGGTAAAATGCACAAATATTTCAAATATGAAAGTGGTTATAAAATATTCATTTTATCGGAGAATATTTGTTTTGTCGTGGAATATTCTTACTGTCGGAGAATATTTGTACGCCGGCGCAGCCTTGTGTGGGCCCCATAACGGAAAGCGATTGGATGAAGAAAACGACAAATATAAGTTGTTTATAAATAACGACGTAGTTGTTACCTTTAATACTGTTAAAATACCCGGTGGTTAAAACACAGTAGCACACGGTATTACACCAATTATTAATTCTTACGTAAGAAGGTACTACTTAATAATTGTTACAGTAGTTACTGTTCAATATTTTATTTTATTGATTCAATAATTGCTACGTTGATATTTTATATTATTGTTGTTTCAATAATTGGCACTACTGCGATATTTTCATTATCGGATCAATAATTCATATTATTTGAATAATATTATTAGATAACATTATTGGCAATGTCTAGAAAGTTCTATCTAAGGAGAGGTTTGGTCACCTAATTGCGCGTCAGTAAGGAGAAATCCTTATTGGAAAGCTCCCTCTTTCTTGGGAACAGCCTGGTTGCCAGTATTGTGATTCTGTAATATTATTTGTGAATAATTAATTATTGATTTATATGATAAGGAAAATATTCATTTTAAGTGGATATAGATGGAGAAAATTTTTAATGTGACAATTGTTGAAAATTGATATTTTATCTTTTTCGATAAAATAATTCATTTAAATATATTATTATATTTTAATAATATAATAATGGTGATATTTTTACAATGAATGTGTGATATATGAATAAATGAGGAGGAAGAGTATTTTTGTTACAAAAAAATATTTAAAATATGTTAAACATGTTTGTGGGCCCCGCTTTGTGACTGAAATTGGATTATAGCCCGTAAAATCGCCCGTTTGTGGATTTCGGTCAACTTCTGATTGGAATTTGGAAAAATTTAAACTTACAAAGTTGTAGAGAATGGAATTTCATATGGAAAGGACATAAGATTCAAATTTTTTTGATAAAAGGGCTATTTATTATGAAATATTGAAACTCCTAAGTTCCGGAATAATTGATTTTTGGAAGTTTTAATTATTTTATTTAAGAAAAACGTTTTTTGCAAGCCCACATGTGATATAAATGTGCTGAATTCAGTTGGTCTAAGGTGGGCTTGAATTTGTTTAATTATATTATTATTTTATTAAATTTTCTGCTTTGGTGTTCTAAGCATTTTCCTATAAATAGGGTGCTTAGGTTAGAATTAAAATCACAATTTAAAGCTGAAGTTTTCTCTCTCTTCTCTCTATATTATCGAGCGTATTCTTGTGAGTATTTTGATACTTTGAGTGTTGCTATACGGTGCAAGTTCCCTTCAGCACTATATCCGGTATTCTAGCTAGAAGTATAGTCTTTTCAAGGTAAGGGATATTATTTTTTTTTAAATGATATTATTTCTTATAATATCATTATGCCGGAATATTGGTAAGATTTTTCTTGTGAAATTATTATCTTTTAGTGTTGGGGTTACTATTCACGTATACGGCACTATTCACGAATACGACACTATTCACAGAAAAATTAAATTTTCATTTTTTGTCCAAAATATCTATTATGGATACTAGCTTTGATTGTATCCATGTTTTGATTATTCTTGAATTTTACTTCACTATGATTATTTATGAAGTATTTTTGAACTCGGATTGTTTAAAGTATGAATCGTTAATATTTGTTCTTTTGTTTCTTTGGATTCGTTTTCTTTAAAATATTTTTCATCATCCTCAGCCCTAAATAATGATATTACTGAATATCTTTGGCCTGTAGTGCAAAGATTAATGATTTTCTGATGAATATCTTTGGCCCGTAGTGCAAAGATGAAAAGATGTTGAGATGAACATGACTAATCGATGAATATCTTTGGCTCAGTAGTGAAAGATGAATATTTGATTCAAGATGAATATTGATTGATGTTACTGAGGATAAAATAATGATGATGGACTTTTAAATTCATAGATTATAGTAGATTTCATTCTCTACGTAACTCATCTATGAATTATTATTTTCATTTAATATTGATCTCGAAACTTGTTTGTCTATTGTATTTTATCAGATTTTTTCATGTTGAAGACTAACGATAATTTGTTCTATATTATCTTAGTCATAATATTCTTTATTGGGCTAGTTGAGCTCACCCTTTTCCTTTTTGTTCCATTTTTTTCTCAGGAGGCGAGAATTTAGCAAGTACTAGTCGGGGTATGGAATGAAGGTCCTAGGAAGTTATTTTAGTAGTCCTCACCATTTTTGTAAAATAATCAATAATTGTAATGAGGACTTATTTGGGTGTGAATATTGTCTAGATGGCAATATTTGTATTTAAACTCACAATTTATATGTTGTATTAATAAAGTTGTAGTTGTTTCTGTACCATGTTATTGACGAATCAAAATGGGTGATGTATACCTATTTTGGGGGCGTTACAGAAACCGAGTTTTCAAGCTCCAAAAGCGGTCTGAAGACTTCTTGGTAGCCCAGTGTAAGATTTTTTCAGATTTGAAACTTTCTACTGCCTTTGATATATATATATATATATATATATATATATATAGAGAGAGAGAGAGAGAGTCCGGATCCTATACGGGATCCCAACCGTTCTTAAAATGTGGACCAATTTTATTTTTTTTGCTTTTTTTTAAAACAACTAAAAAAAAGTTTAATATTTTATGAAACTGAAATTTTTCCATAATACAGTATTTTGAACGTGATTTGGATATATATAACAAAACAATATATATATATATATAGACTTAAATCGAATAGTTGAGCCTGGATCGACTATCCGAGGCTTTTACCGCTTATATATATATATATATATATATATATATATATATACTACTCACTACTTTTAAATATATGTTTTAACTGCTTTCTCAATATAAATCCGTAATACTCTAGTCTGTGGACTAGATTTATCTAAATCTAGCAATTTCTAACTTTTATTCGGTTCAAAAGTTCCTAGAATAGCTAAGATTTATTTAAATCTAGTTTTCTTTCTAGTTTTTGTAAATATTTATCAATCATGTGAGCCTAGGAGCCACGAGGTCTAAGATTCATCTATCGAGTCTAGATCCAGTTTCCACGATGGACACTTTTCAGCTGTGCAACCAGCTTGTAAATTATTTATGGTTTCTGGAAATCCTTGGATGACTTTCATGCCCAAAAGAAGCCTGACACTACTATGTATCTTATTTTCTTGAAGATGCTTCACATATCAAAAATAAAATCAAATCAAGTCGTATACGGAATAAAATGGAAGTATTAAAGTTCTCAATTACTATTGAGCATAAGGGTTTGAAAACCTGTTTTCAAAACATCATTGCTATACCTTGCTTAAAATTTAACTTTTATATAAATCAAACCCTTTGTATATAGGTGTAAACGAGGCATAGCAATACTTTCAAATAATTGCATATAGGCCCAATAAATACACACACACACATTCAGATTAATTAGGGAATTAAAAAGTTGCGGTAACCGTGTTTTCACGGAAGTCGGGGGGTGCCTAACACCTTCCCCCGCTTAATCAAGTCCCTGAACTATATGAATCTCGGTTTCTAAGGCATGTTAAACAGAGTCCAACCATTAGGCCTTTTTGTAAACCTTTTCAAATTCGGTTGAGTTGGTACAACCATTTCAAATCTACCAAATGGCGACTCTGATTTTCAAATCGTCGACATTTTATGTTGGACTCTTTCCAAACTCACCTTTTCAAACAAAACTAAACAAAATAGAGAACAAAAAAGGTAAGTAAGAAAAGAGTAAAAATTTTCCCAACGTCGACAGGTGGCGACTCTGCTGGGGACAGTAGAGGGCTTAAGCCGCTTTTCAACCTTTTCAAAAACCTTTCTTAATCTGCTTATATGAATGTTGCATTTGCATTAAATAGATGTGACCGAATGCTTTATTTACTGCACTTTAGTGCCTCGTACAATATTTTCATGTGGTATTAGTGCTTCGCACCATGTCATCATTTCATACGGTAAGACATGATGTATGTGAATGTATGTTGTGTGATTCCTCCATCAGGAAGCAAACCCGTCGGTGTTTGATTACTGGACTCAAGGGAGACTAATCCCGCGAGGCTTAGGAAAGACACCACTCAGATTCGATCCAATTGAAAGATCGGATTAACTTCTCATCTAGTAAATTACGATGATCTAGGAACCTTTATATCGAAAAGACGCGAAAGTAGCCTCTGATTAACCAAACGCGAAGAAAAGTCTCTTCATGCCTTTCCTTTTCAATTCCATGTAAATTCAATGTAATTTCAATTCCATGTAAATTCCATATAAATTCAAATTCCATGTGAAATATAAAGGAATATAAATATGCATTCCTTTCGCTATCAAAACCTGTCATACTATCCTGTCATCAAAACAACTGACATCTGTTTTGCAGGAGAACATTAAAAAACTCCTAAAACAGACACATTGCCTAGCATGCAGCCTCTTAATGTTTATCCAGACTAAACTGCATAGTCTTTTTATAGGGAAACAATTGATCCCGTTACCCATTCAAAGTCCAAAAAGGAACTAAGACAACCTCCAGACATGGCTACAAGTGCCCAACTTGAACCTACTCCTATTTGCCGAGAGGAGTTCGAGGGACTAAGAAATCAGATAATAGAATTAGTTGTCTTTCTGAAAGAGAAAAACAAATAAACTCAGGGTCCATAAATACCCATTCAAAAAGAATCATCTGCACAAGGAGGAATCCAAGGTACTGACAAAGAAGTACAGATACCTGAGCCTCAAACTGAAAAATCTAACAAAACCCCTGAAATCACCCATCTCAAAGAAGATGAAGAAACTGGTGATATTCGAAAAAAATTCCAACAAATGGAAGAAACCATTCGGTCAATTAAAGGGACTGGAGCCCATGGAAGCGTGACTTACTTAGACCATTACATCTTTCCTAGGTTTCATTATCTAGATAAGTTCAAAACTCCTGATTTTCAAAAATATGGTGGATTGGGAGATCCTTACACTCATCTAAAAGTGTTGATTGGAGAACTTGGATCCTATGTTGAGGATGAAAAACTGAGAATGCAGTTATTTTAAAAGAGTCTAACTGGAGAAGCCAGAGCATGGTATGCAAGGTTGGACAATTCCAACATTCATAGCTGGGAAGAACTAGCCCATGCTTTTCTAAACCAATACAATTTCCAATCACAAATGGCTCCACATAGATATCAAATTACTAAAGTCAAAAAATAGAACACTGAGTCATTCCGAGAGTATTCCCAAAGATGGAGGCGTCTGACTGCTCAAGTAATCCCGTCCATGACAGAAATTGAGATGGTAATGACCTTCATTGACATACAAGAAGTTCCATTTTATGAGAGGGTCATAGAAGGCATAGGAAAACCATTCTCAGAAATGATCAAACATGGAGAAATGGCTGAGATGGAGTTAAAGTCTGGGAAGATTAAAGACCTCAGTACTTTAGAAACTGTGGTTGAGCACAATTAAGCTCGAAATTATGGGAATAACCCTCAGTGGGTCCATAAAATGAAAGAAAAAGATGTATCCTTAGTGCTGCAAGGACAAACTCAGAAAGGCAATCAAAACTTGCCTATTCAAAGGAGAAATTATTTTCCTTTTTAAACATCTGCAGAATCCTCAAATCCTCCATTTCAGAGTCAAAGAATTTTCACACCCTTAGGGGACTCATTGGAAAATATTCTCAAGCTTCTAACAACACAGAAGAAAATTGTCCAGCTCCTTCCACCAGCCAATCCAAGTGGAAAGAATTTTCATACAAGCAAGAAATGTGCTATCATTCTGGAGCTCCAGGTCATGACACCCAAGATTGCTGGTCTCTCAAACATAAAATCTAGAATTTGATAGATAGTGGTGAGATTGTGGTAACAAAGCCAGAACAACCGCATGTACAAGATAAACCTCTCCCTTAACACAAGGAAGAGAAAGTCAACATGATCAACAGAGAGAGTGGAGAAAGTTCCAATTACCTCAAATATGTGGGTGGTTCTCCCCAAACTAGCAAAGATAATTCAGATAAATAGGATTATTCAGAATTTTAGTTTATTATAGAACGAGAATTAAAGTCTATTAATGAACGGGTTGATCAACTGGCAGAACTAGTGATACATTAGTGCCAAGAAACACGACAACTGCTCAGTCAAGAGCATAAAAGTCTCCTTTCCCTTATTACAAAGAGTCAATAACAAGCCCAAGAAAAATGAAACATTGGAAGAAAAACTTCCAAGGAAAGCAAGATCCCGGGCTCGTTGGGACTATGCAAACCAAAGGGAGTTCAACTCTTTGGGTCAACCAACGGAAGAAATCCTGTAGATGTTGATCAATGAAGGGAAGATCACAGCACTGCTACCCTCAATTAATCCACGTTCCAAGAGATTTAATGCTATCGGGGTCTGTCAATACCACTCCAATACTCATGGTCATAGCACTGAAAGCTGCTGGGCACTTCGTCATCTCATTCAGAATATGATTGATAGTAGTGACCTACAAATGGCAGATAATGATACCGCATTGCCTGAGGAAGGGAATATATTTCCTCCAGGAACACAAAGATGGAAGGAAATCATAACAGTCATATCCTCTGAAGGAAACTTATCTACAACACCTCTTACAATTCAAGGAATCAAGCTCAAATGACTGAAAAACCCTTTGAAGGTGGCTACACCAGAACCATTGGTATTGCCATTCAGGCCGCAGTATCCTATAATCAGCCTGAAAAAAGTCCCATGTAACTATGGGGAGGTTGAGGGATCAAATTTAAATCAAACTGCTACAGTATCAAAAGAAAACCCGTTGTATCTACCTCAGCGAGTAATGAAGCCAGTCATCAAATCCAAGGGAAAAGTGCCCAATGAGAAAATTGAAGAATTCTTTCGCAAGATGGGGCATAATGAAGCCAAGGTGGTGAAAATCTTGAAAGAAGCACCTTAACAGATATCCATTATGGACTTGGTTTTATCTTCTGAAGATCATTGCAAGGTCTTAATGAAGGTACTAGAAGAAGCTCACCTGCCAAAAATGGTGGACACTGAAAAGTTTCATCATTTGGTAAATCACATTTTCAACATCAATGTGATATCTTTCATTGATGATGACATACCCCCCAAAGGGACGAGCCATTGTAAGCCATTGCACATAGCAGTGATATCTTCAGGATATGTGGTCAGAGGTGTGTTAATAGATGGAGAATCTTCCTTAAACATCTGCCCCTATGCCACGTTGGAAAGAATGAAGATCAATCCCAACCGGATCTAAAGCAACCACATAGCCATAAGAGCCTTTGATGGGTCTAGACGGAATGTTGTAGGAGAAATTGAACTGTAATTGGAGATCAGTCCACATACCTTTTGTGACGCCCCCAAAATTAGGTATACATCACCCATCTTGAGTCGCCACTTACATGGTACAGAATTTAAATACAACTTATTAACATAACTGTCGTGTACAATACGACATAAACTGTGAGTTTAAATACAAATATCGTCTACTAGATATTATACAAACTCAAACAAAAGTCCTCATTACGATTATTATCACACTATTTTACGTAATAGTGAGGACTACTAATGCTATCTTCAGGACCATCACTCGCTTCCCGACTCGTCCCAAACTATATTATCATTTCTCAAGAGAAAAAAGTGAAAGAAAGGGTGAGCTCAACTAGCCCAAGAAGAAATATTATGACTAAGATAATGCGAATAAATTATCAATAGTCTTCAATAATGTTAAACCGATAAAATACAATAGACAACCGGTTTAAGCTGCGGTGAATATGTAATCCATTAAAAGAGTCAAGTAGAAAATAAAGTCTACTATCTTTTAGGGTTTAAAAGGTTTTTTCATCATTGTTATATTTGAGACTCACTTTAATAAATATTCCACATCATCGAATCACCCCCGCACTACTACCAAGGATATTCTTTAGTATCACGACCACAATTATTCATGCACTACGGCCAAGAATATTTGTGTATTCATTAATGGTCATGATCATGCCAACAATCGTCCATCAATGCACTACTGCTTAATCGAGGATTTTTATCACATCATTTGTAACATTACGGCCATGATTACAATCGAATAGTCTCTCGGTCATAATCATACCAAGTCCATCTATGCACTCATGTGCCACAGATGACTTTCAAAAAATATAAACATGAGGATGATGACAATGATATAAGAATTCAATAAAACAAGTTCAAGAATTATTTTATCCAGAATTATTAACGCCCAAATTGTCAACACGATAATCTTTGTTTTGTAAAGTAAAATTCAAGAATGATCAAGAATATTTCCATGAAAAGATATCGATGAAACGCAAATATCAAGGATATTCTACTAATTTCATGGAGTATAGAAGTCAAAGTTTTAACAATTTGGGTATAATAAAGAATGGAATAACAAAAGAAATCACCATGCATGCGATAACCGCATGCATGTGTTATTCCAATGTAATAATAAATAACGGAACCTGTGTCGGGTGAAATTCACACAAGCAGGATGTTCCAATGTAATAATAAAGATGGAACCGGATCCTGTAAAACACACGATAGGATATTCCAATGAGAATAATAAAGAGGCGGAACCAGTCCTGTAAAACACATGCACAGGATGTTCCAATGTAATAATAAAAAGACAGAACCAGTCCGGTGTAAAACACGCATGCAGGATGTTCCAACAGAATGATAAAGCGGAACCGTGTTAGGTGTAAAACACATGCATGAGGATGTTCCAATGTAATAATAGAAGAATGTCACCAAGTATAGGGTAAACCACTTATACAAAGTTATTCCAATGTAATAATAAGCAATGGAATAACAAATGATTCTCTTCATGAATAAGAAAGAATAACACCCCTTACATTTGGTAGGAGATTGAATATCGCAAAGAAGTAGTAGTAACAAAATACTCTTCTTCTTTCTCTCTTATTCTCTCTATACTTTCTCTCTATAGCTTGAATGAATTCGTGAAAATAATGAAGCCTCAGGCCTCTATTTATAGAAGATTTCTAGCTTAGCACCGTCGTGTGAAAAGGCAAGTGGCTCGATTTATTGGTTTCGACGCTTTGTAATGTGAAACGACAAGTGGTTCGGATCAGTAATGTGAAACGACAAGTGGTTCGACGTCTGGTAAAGGTAATTTACTATTAACGAAGGTAAATACTATCGACGGAAGGTAAATACTATTCACAAGGGTAATTACTATCGACGAAGGTAAATACTATTCACAAGGATAATTACTATTGACGAAGGTAAATACTATTCACAAGGGTAATTACTATCGACGAAGGTAAATACTATTCACAAGGGTAATTACTATTGATTGAAGGTAAATACTATTCACAAGGGTAATTACTATTGACGAAGGTAAATACTATTGATGAAGAGACTCTTAGATGATGACATATGAGCCCCCATAAAATAATCAAACTTACCACAAATCATAACACATATTTAATCTTTCAATAATTATTAATCATTTATAACTTGTCGTCTCAATTATTGATTTAATACTATAACATATTATACGGATGATCTTGTGACAATAATTGAATCAATAATATAAGAGATATGATGCAAAGAATCATCTGTAGCAATAATTGAGCATAATGAGTGACTTCTCACGTAAGCATCAATAATCAATACCGCAAGTGCTACTTATGCAACCACGCCAGACATCGTACTTTTACCAACGGGTAGTTCAACAGCTTTTAACGGTAACACCTCCGCCGTTATTTTATATAAAATATTTTTGTCGCGTTTTCTCAATCCGACAATAATGTTGTGGGGTCCACCAATGATTGAGCCATTGTATTTAATATTCCTAACAAAAAGAATATTCCCCACCAAACGAATATTTTATAACAACTTGCATACTTTGCAAAATTTATAAATATTACCCACAACTATAACATTATATCAAATTTATTCCATAATATTCAAAATAATATTTATAGAAAAATTCATCTTTATTTATAAAATTTGGGGTCTTACAACCTCCCTTCTTATGAAATTTCGCCCTCGAAATTAGGGTACGACTGGTATGTCAAAGAGGTAAGGATACCTTGATTTCATTTTGATTCTAACTCCCAAGTCATTTCCTCAACATCGTGGTTCCTCCATAAAACTTTGACTTGAGGTATAACCTGGAGCGTAGAATATGTTCTTTCTTATCCAAAATTTGAACAGTACCTCTTTCATACGCCAAATCTTCCGCTATTTCGTCCAGGTTCTAACTCAATAATATGGTTCGGGTCTTTCACATATTTACGTAACATAGATATGTGAAAAACGTTATGAACACGAGACATATTTCAAGTAAAAGCGAGTCTATAGGCTACAGTTCCTACTCGATCGAGGATTAAAATGGACCGATGAATCGAGGGTTAAGTTTTCCTCTCTTTCCAAATCTTGTAACTCCTTTCCATGGAGCAACTCTTAACAAACATGATCTCCTATATCGAATTCCACGTCCTTTCGATGAAGATCAAGATAACTCTTTTGTCGATTTTGTGAGGTTTTATACGTTGTTTCGGATCATTTGAATCTTTTCCGTAGTCATACGTATCAACTCCCGGTCCCCAACAACGTTGCTTCACCCACCTCATCCCAAAGATCTTCGGAGAACGACACTTTCTTCCATACAATGCTTGAATGGAGCCATGCCAATACTTGCTTGATAACTGTTGTTGTAGGAAAACTCCACCAATGGTAAGAACTTGTCCCAACTCCCTTGAAATCAAGGACACAGAGTCTTAATAGATCTTCAAGAGTTTGAATAGTCCCTCCGATTGTCCGTCCGTCTCGAGGATGATATGCCGAAGCTAAATCGTAAGTCTCTGCGCCATAGCTTTTTGCAAACTAACCCAAAATCGTGAAGTGAATCTTGGGTCTCGATCGAAACTATGGATACCCAAGATACCATGCGATCTTACAATCTCGTTTATGTACATACGAGCAAGACGTTCAAGTGTATAAGTTTCTCGATCGGAAGAAATGAGCAGACTTGGTCAACCTATCAACAATGACCCAAATCGCATCAATGCCTTGAGAAACCTTAGGAAGACCCCAGAATCGAAATCCATGGTAATGTGCTCCCACTTCCATTCGGAATTTCAAGTGGTTGCAATGGACCTTTTGGTACTTGATGCTCCGCTTTAACTCGTTGACAAGTTAGACACCTTGAGATAAACAATGCGCTATCTCTCTCTTCATATTGCTCCACCAAAATGTATGATTTAATATCATGATACATTTTGGTACTCCCTGAGATGGATTGCAAATGGTGTGTTGTGCGCGCTCCATCATGATATTATACTTTAAATCGTGGTCGTTAGGAACACAAAGTCCGGAGTTGACTCAAGTATTCCTTCTTCATCGATTCTTGCTTCCAAGATAGCACCTTCTTGCACTTTCTTCCTCATACGCATCACCTGTGTCCAGTAGCTTGAAGCAAACTTTAACTTTATCAATTAAAGTCTGGTTCTACTCAGTATACTCATTTGTCATCACACGCGTCCCCAGAGTCTTTAATTCTATCTCCATCCTTTGCAAGTCACACAAAATGGGCCTTTGCGTTGACAATATCGCACTTGTACTTGCATATGATTTTCTACTCAATGCGTACCTACCACGTTTGCTTTTCCGGGATGGTATTGGATGGTATGATCATAATCTTTCAACGATTCAAGCCAACGTCGTTGTCGCATGTTGAGTTCCTTTTGAGTGAAGAAATATTTGAGGCTTTTATGATCCGTAAAGATCTCCACTTTCTCCCCATACAAGTAATGCCTCCAAATTTTAAGCAGAAGATAATAAATTGCTAACTCTAGATCATGAGTAGGATAATTCCTCTCATATTCTTTGAGTTGTCGCGAGGCATAAGGCTATTACTTTTCCATGTTGCATGAGAACACATCCCAACCCTTTACCCCAAGCATCATCGTAGATGACAAATCCTCCGAGCAGATGGTATTGTCGTAGCAGTCTTGAAATAAGTCTCCTTTGAGTTCTTGAAAACTCTTCTCACATTCTTCGCTCCAACCGAACTTTGTATCTTCCGAAGTCATTTGAGTCAATGGAATAGCGATTCGAGAAAATCCTTCCACGAATCTCCGAGATAATAACCAAACTAAACCGAGAAAGCTACGATTTTGATCATCGATTTAGGTTGTTCCCGACTTTGAATAGCTTCAATCTTTCTTTGGGTCAACAGATATTCCATGACTTGATACCACGTGCCCAAGGAATGCTACTTCTTCTGCTTTAACTCGCATTTCTTCAACTTGGCATAAAGCTTATATTCACGAAGCTTTTGGAGTGTCGACCTCAAGTGTTGCTCATGATCTTCACGGCTTTTGGAATAAATAAGGATGTCATCAATAAAGACGACCACAAAGTGATCTAAATATTCCTTGAATACTTGGTTCATCATATCCATGAAGGCAAAGAGAGCATTAGTCAATCCAAAGGACATGACTAGGAATTCATAATGCCCGCATCGCAGTTCGAAAGCCGTCTTTGGAATGTCACGTTCTAATCTTCAATTGGTGATATCCGGAACGAAGATCAATCTTTGAAAAGAATTTGGCTCCTTGCAATCGGGTCAAACGAGGTCATCAATACGTGGCAATGGATACCTATTTTTGATGGTGACGTGATTCAACTCCCGATAATCAATACAAAGTCGCGATACTCCCATCTTTCTTCTTCACGAATAGAACAGAGAGCACCCCAAGGAGAAGTACTAGGATTTAATAAAGCCAATGTCTAACAATTCCTGCAGTTGGGTCTTTAACTCCTCAAGTTCAATAGAGCTATTCGACATGGGCTTTGGAAATAGGTTTTGTACCGGGTTCAAGGTCGATACAAAATTCAATTTCACGCCTCGGGGTAGGCCAGAAGTTCTTGAGAATACGTCAGAAATTTATTAACAATAGGAATATCGTTTAAAACCGACGTATTTTTATTTAAATCGTGACATGAGCTAAGAAAGCTTGACATCCGCTTTTTCAATAAACGAATAGCTTTATGGCTTGAGATGACCGTGATTGATTTTAATGGTTTGGTCGTTTGAATTTAGCATAATAGGTTGATTAGGAATATGAAAGCTAACAACCTTACGAAAACAATCAATTTTTGCATGATAAGTAGTTAACCAATCAATCCCTAAAATCACGCCAAATGCAAGTATTTTTAATGAAATAAGATCGACAGTAATGTGAGGGTACCGATTTGAACCAAACAAGACTTATAAACAAAGTGGATGTAATGAAGGTTTCTCCCAACGGAGTTTCCACAGATAAGTCAAAGTCTAATTTCTCCGAGTCAAATTTAATCGATGAGCGCAAGTAGGAGAAATAAAAGAATGGGTAGAACCCAGATCAAATAAAGTATAGACTTCATTAGAGTTTACGATAAGCTTACCCGTGATGACCTCATTCTGGATTCCTTGCTCTTTTGGGAGGTCACAACAAATGCTCTCCTTGCACTAACGGTTTTGAATTTTCCGGGATGGCCTTTGGTGCCTCCATCCTATTGAATTTGTCTTGATGAAACCACAAAATCGAGCTAAGTGACCTTCTCTTCCACAATTATAACATGCTTTGACGGCATGACGCATTGATTTTGATCGATGTGTCCCTCTCCTCCGCATTTGAAGCATATGATAGGTGGTCTTTCTCCTTCCTTAACAATGGGTCTTTGGTGCCGACGTCTTTCCATCATTGTTGAATCTCCTTTTCTTGAAATGTCCATTCTTATTGTTTTTGCCCCGATTACCACCGAAGTGGTTACCATATCCGCCCGTTGATTCCTCCACGCTTGTTGTCACCGCCCGATGACTATTCTCATTTGGTATTATAATTTTTGCTTACCGCTCTCTTTTAGTCGTTGACTCATTATCGCGCTCCACTAATCGAGCCCTATTTACAACATCCGAATACAAACACACGTTTATGAGAAATAAGATGTTGACGTATCTCCGCTTCAAACCTCTTAAAACATTCGCGCCATTCTCTCTTCGTTATCCACCAAGTGGGACGAACCGTGATAACTCCGCAAATTTTGCCTCGTATTGCGACACGGCCATATTGTTTTGTTCCAACTTGATAAACTCCACCTCCTTCATGTGGCTTAATACTTTCGGGAAAGTATTTGTCGTTGAATGACTCTCGAACTTCTCCCAAGATATCTTCAAGACAATTTGGTTGAGTACGTTTCACCGATTCCCACCAAGAATCCGCCTCTCGCGCAAATATAAAGGCGTGAAGGGAACTTTTGCTCTCGGAGCATCCCAAGACATCAAATATCTTGGTAATCTGCTTTATCCATGCTTCCGCCGTAAGTGGTTTTGGCTCTCCCTTAAACTCCGGTGGTCCCAGCTCTTTAAATTGTTTAGCGGTGACCACCGAGAGTTTTCCGTGTTTCCACCCCACGTTTTTGGACAGAGTCGCTCTCATTGTTGCATAAATTGCATAAAGCCTCGAACATTTGATCATTCGTCATTGGTCGGTGTTGTTGTTTGCATGAGGATTGTCGCCTTCGACGATGCACATTATCCCGATTATTGATATGTGGTGAATCAACAATCGCTGCGCTCCATTGCTATTCTCAACATTCTCGGATGTCATTTTCAGACATCGCCACAAAACAAAAGGTTAATTGACATGTAACAAATTATCCCTATCTTTACGACCAACCAATAAAATATCACATAAACTTAGGTAGGTCATACTAGCGAAGGTATTCCCGTGCCTCCCTCCTAGTACTATTCTCACATCTTAGCTGGGATCACATCCTAAGCTCGATACCAACCGTGACGCCCCAAAATTAGGTATACATCACCCATCTTGAGTCGCCACTTACATGGTATGTAATTTAAATACAACTTATTAACATAAGCGCAGGTACAATAATTGATATAAATCGTGAGTTTAAATACAAATATAAATTCTACTAGATATTATACAAACTCAAACAAAAGTCCTCATTACTGATTATTATCACACTATTTTACGAGAATAGTGAGGACTACTAATGCTATCTTCAGGACCATCACTCGCTTCCGACTCGTCCCGGCTATATTATCATTTCACAAGAGAACGGTGAAAGAAAGGGTGAGCTCAACTAGCCCAAAGAAGAAATATTATGACTAAGATAATGCGTAATAAATTATCAATAGTCTTCAATAATGTTAAACCGATAAAATACAATAGATAAACCGGTTTAAGCTAATGAATATGCAATCCATTAAAAGAGTCAAGTAGAAAATAAAGTCTACTATCTTTTAGGGTTTAAAAGGTTTTTCATCATCATTATATTTGAGACTCAAACTTTAATAAATATTCCACATCATCGAATCACCCTCGCACTACTGCCAAGGATATTCTTTAATATCACGACCACAATTATTCATGCACTACGGGCCAAGAATATTTGTGTATTCATTAATGGTCATGATCATGCCAACAATCGTCCATCAATGCACTACTACCAATCGAGGATTTTTATCACATCATTTGTAACATTACGGCCATGATTACACCGAATAGTCTCTGGTCATAATCATACCAAGTCCATCTATGCACTTACTGTGCCATGATGACTTTCAAAAAAAAAATATAAACATGAGGATGATGACAATGATATAAGAATTCAATAAAACAAGTTCAAGAATTATTTTATCCAGAATTATTAACGCCCAAATTGTCAACATGATATTTTTTTGTAAAGTAAAATTCAAGAATGATCAGAAGAATATTTCCATGAAAAGATACTGGATGAAACGCAAATATCAAGGATATTCTACTAATTTCATGGAGTATAGAAGTCAAAGTTTTAACCAACTGGGTATAATAAAGAATGGAATAACAAAAGAAATCACCATGCATGCGATAGACCGCACAGGCAGGTTATTCCAACAGAATAATAAATAACGGAACCAGGTCAGGTGAAATTCACACCGACAGGATGTTCCAACATAATAATAAAGATGGAACCAGATCCGGTGTAAAACACACAGATAGGATATTCCAACAGAATAATAAAGACGGAACCAGGTTCGGTGTAAAACACACAGACAGGATGTTCCAACAGAATAATAAAGAGCGAGAACCAGTCCGGTGTAAAACACACGCATGTGATGTTCCAACAGAATGATAAAGAGGCGGAACCAGTCGGGTGTAAAACACACGCATGGATGTTCCAATGTAATAATAGAAGAATGTCACCAAGTATAGGGTAAACCACTTATACAAAAGTTATTCCAATGTAATAATAAGCAATGGAATAACAATGATTCTCTTCATGAATAAGAAAGAATAACACCCCTTACATTTGGTAGGAGATTGAATATCGCTTGTAGCAGTGTAGTAACAAAATACTCTTCTTCTTTCTCTCTTATTCTCTCTATACTTTTCTCTCTATAGCTTGAATGAATTTCGTGAAAAATAATGAAGCCCTAGGCCTCTATTTATAGAAGATTTCTAGCTTAGCACCGTCGTGTGAAAAGGCAAGTGGCTTGACGAATCGGTTTGGCGCTGTGAATGTGAAACGACCAAGTGGTTCGACGCTGTAATGTGAAACGACAAGTGGTTCGACGTCGGTAAAGGTAATTACTATTAACGAAGGTAAATACTATTGACGAAGGTAAATACTATTCACAAGGGTAATTACTATTGACGAAGGTAAATACTATTCACAAGGATAATTACTATTGACGAAGGTAAATACTATTCACAAGGGTAATTACTATTGACGAAGGTAAATACTATTCACAAGGATAATTACTATTGACGAAGGTAAATACTATTCACAAGGGTAATTACTATTGACGAAGGTAAATACTATTGATGAAGAGACTCTTAGATGATGACATATATGAGCCCCCCATAAAATAATCAAACTTACCACAAATCATAACACATATTTAATCTTTCAATAATTATTAATCATTTATAACTTGTCGTCTCAATTATTGATTTAATACTATAACATATTATACTGATGATACTGTGACAATAATTGAATCAATAATATAAGAGATATGATGCGCAAGAATTATCAGTAGTAATAATTGAGCATAATTGAGTGACTTCTCACGTAAGCATCAATAATCAATACCGAGTGTGCTACTATGCAACCACGCCAGACATCGTATTTTTTACCACCGGGTAGTTCAATGCAGTTTTAATTCAGTAACACCTCCGCCGTAGTTATTTTTATAAAAATATTTTTGTCGTTTTCTCAATCCGACAATAATGTTGTGGGGTCCACCAATGATTGAGCCATCAGTATTTAATATTCCCTAACAAAAAGAATATTCCCCACCAAACGAATATTTTATAACAACTTGCATACTTTGCAAAATTTATAAATATTACCCACAACTATAACATTATATCAAATTTATTCCATAATATTCAAAAATAATATTTATAGAAAAATTCATCTTTATTTATAAAAGCTGGGGTCTTACACCTTTTACATATCCTTTCAAGTGCTAAACACCACCACAAGATATAATTTTTTGTTGAGAAGGCCATGGGATCTATATGGCAGAAGCAGTTCCCTCTACCCTTCATCAATAGGTCAAATACATCATCAACGGTAATCTAGTCATCGTCAATGCTGAAACAGAATATCATGTCCATGTCCAAAGTGATATGCCTTTAATCAGTCTCAATGAAGGAGTTGATCCTATTAATTTTCAAGCCCTTAAGGTGAGCAAAACTCGATATCAACCTATCCGGGACCCAACTTTGAAGCCCAGATTTTCCACCGAAGTAATGTCGGCTAGTCAGGAAATGATATCCTTGGGTTTCCAGCCTGAACAAGGGTTAGGGAAAAGTCATCAAGGAATCAGAAGTATAGTTCAAATTCCTAGCCAAATACCGAAGGCTGGGTTAGGCTTTTCTTCTGGATCAAATTATCAAAACCCGCACAAGCATCCATCGGTTCTTTCCTCTACAATTTTGCTACCAAATCTTATATATGCAGGATCTGTAAGGCCTCTGAGGAAAATTCATGTTTCCGTGGCGTGTATGCTTCCTAGGCCCAAGCCGGCTAGTGGGAAAGAAGTCCTAATTCCAAACCCAGACATCGAGGAAAGGAATCAGAGACTCAAAAAAGAAGTGAAAAGTAGATTGACAAAGATGTACTTTCTGGTGCATACTGAGGGTATGAATGACTATATCCCAGATGATGACTGCTCAGAAGATCAAATCCTGACCCCTCGCATCAATAGGGTTAAGGAGAACCAGTCAAAGGAAAACACTGACCCTGATATAAATGTAGTCATGGTCATCATCAAAAAGAAGGAGGATGGAAACTACCCCTTCATCACAGCTGTCCCCCAAGACTTGACCCTAGACAACTGGAGTAGAACTCCTTGCATTTGTTGAAAAGGGTTAAAAGGGCAGAAAATCCCTCTGCCCTGCTATGTAGATATTATTAACTGCTTACTTTTGTTGCACAATACTAGTAGTCACTTTTTTCATGCTTTTGCTAATACTTTATATGATCAAACAATCTTATATATTGAGTGAAAGAATTTTATTTTCAGGACTCCAGAGTTGGGTTTGTCTAGCCTTGCTGATGGAATGCCAAATCTCCCCAATGACTACAACTTTGATGTAAAGTTAGACTTTGACTTGATGGGGATTAAGAAAGAGGACTATGAGGTGCCTGAGGAGATCAAAGAATGGGTCGAAGATAAACCCAAACCAAACCTTGTTCAAACCTCCTCTATCAATATTGGAACCTCAGAAAACCCTAAAGAAATTTAGATTGGCATGGACCTTACCCCAAGCCAAAGGAAAGAGCTGGTTGCTCTACTACTCTAGTTCCAGGATGTGTTTGCATGGTCACATGAGGACATGATTGATTTGTCTACTAATATTGTCATTCATTGCCTGCCATTAAAGAAGGGTTCATACTAGTAAAATACAAGCTAACGTGATTGAAAAATGAGTGGAGTTTGAAAGTCAAGGAAGAAATTGTTAAACAATTCAAAGCCGGCATCATCATGGTATCAACCTACCTTGAGTGGCTATCCAACATAGTTTCTGTGCCTAAGCCTAGAAGGAAGGTACGATTATGCGTGGATTACTGAAATTTGAAAAAAGCTTATCTCAAAGATAATTTCCCAGTACCTTTTATCCACATACTAATAGACAACACGGCTCAGTATGGCATGTATTCTTTTATTGACTACTTCGCTGGGTACCATCAGATCATGGTTGCTGAAGAGGACCGGGAGAAAATATCCTTCATCACTCCTTGGGGAACCTTTTGCTACAGGCGATTATCATTCGGCCTTATCAATGTCGATGCCACCTATTAACGAGTCATGATGGTTCTCTTCCATGATTTAATACACAAAGAAATAAAGGTCTATGTGGATGACATCATCGTCAAATCTCGGAGGGAAGAGGACCATATTGACCATCTCAAAAAGCTTTTTAACCGATTACGCAAATACAACTTGAAGCTGAATTCGTCCAAGTGTGCTTTCGATGTCAAGTTAGGCAAGTTGCTGGGATTTCTAGTAGGCTACAGAGGCATTGAACTTGATCTCACCAAAATCAAGGCCATCATTGAGATGCCCGTGCCCCGAACAAAGAGGGAAATACGGGGATTTCTAGGGAGAATCAATTTTAGCTGTAGATTCATCTCCCAACTCACAGCAACGTGTGAGCCCATCTTCAAGCTGTTAAGGAAAAATTCCTTCGTGAAGTGGAATGAAGAGTGTCAAAAAGCCTTTCTTTCCATCAAAAAATAATTGGTTAATGCTCCCATCTTGTTACCTCTAAGGGACAATGTTCCCAAATTTATGTACATATTAGTCAATGACAATGCCCTGGGCTACATGCTGGGACCAAAAGAAGATAGAGGCAAGGAAAGAGCTATATATTACCTCAGTAAAAGATTCAGCAGCGATGAGCACAAGTATACTTTGATTGAAAAGGTTTGTTGTGCATTAGCATGGGCCGCCATGAGATTACAACATTATCTCCATGGTCACACATCCCATCTCATATCCCGCATGGATCCTCTGAAGTACGTCTTCAATAAACCCATGTTAAATTTCCGACTGTTCAAAATGCAGTTGATCCTTCAACAATTCGACATCCTCTACGTGACTTAAAAGTCTATCAAAGGTCAAAGGAATTGCAGATCAATTGGCCGCAACACTATCAGGGGATTTTGAACCCTTGGAAATGTATTTCCCTGATGATGGAGTAATGACAATTCAAAAAAGCCATCAGGAAAATACAGTCTGATCATGGAAATTATATTTTAATGGAGCTGTAAACATGGAAGGTGCCAGAGCAGGGGCAGTTCTGGTATCTATTTTGGGAGAACAGTATCCCATTGACATCAAATTGTAGTTTGTTAACACCAACAACACAGCTGAGTATGAAGGCTGTATAATGGGGTTGAAACTGGCCCAATCCATGGGTGTCAAACGGTTAACTGTCTTTGGGGATTCCGAGCTGGTCATCCAAAAAACCACTGGGGCATATCACACCAAAGAATTGCATTTGCTACCTTACCATTGGCAAGTTATCAAGATGGCTACGGAGTTTGAAGAAATATCCTTCATCCACATTTCTCGGAACAGAAATGATTTCGCGGATGCACTAGAAATCCTGGCCTCCTTGATCAACATTTCTGAAAGAGGAGGCATCCCAAAAATCAAACTTGCAATCCAGAAGGCACCAGCCTATAGAAATTACATTGGAGAAGTATCAGATGAGCTACCTCCTATCCAACGCTCTTGGTATCATGACATCAAAGAGTACATGCGAGATGGATCTACGCCCGCTAGGGTAAGTCAAGCTAAAAGAAAGCGAATCCATAAAATGGCCATGAAATTCTATCTAAGCGGAGATGCACTTTATAAAAGGGATGTGGGAATAGGCCTTCTAAGATTCTTAGATAAAGACCAAGCCCAAAGACTCATGGATGAAGTCCATGGTAGAGTATGTGGCCCACACATGAGTGGTCCTTTACTTACCAAGAAAATATTAAGAACAGGGCATTATTAGATCTCTCTCAAAGCTGACTGTGATGATCACGTCAGGAGATTCTATCAATGCTAAATTCATGGAATTACCATCCATGCTCCTCCAAGTGAACTACACAATATGAGTTCACCATGGCCCTTTTCAATGTGGGGAATGGACGTGATTGGGTCAATCGAGCCCAAAGCCAGTAATGGTCATCGGTTTATCTTCACCATGATCGATTACTTCACCAAGTGGGTAGAAGCGGCCTCTTTTCCCAAAGTCACCAAAGAGGTAATCATTGGTTTCATTAGAAACAATGTCATCTGTCGATATGGACAACTGGAGGTGATCGTATTGGACAATGCCAAGAATCTAAATAACCAGATGGTGGAGGAATTATGCAGCAAATTCCACATCAAACATCTTAACTTCGTCATTTATCGTCCAAAGATGAATGGTGCTGTTGAAGCAGCTAATTAGAACATCAAGAAGATCATGCAAAACATGTCCGCCAATCACAAAGGATGGCCTGACTTATTGCCTCTGACTTTGTTAGCCTACAGAATGTCAATGCGCACTTCTATTGGGGCTACCCTCTACTCATTGGTCAATGGCATGGAGGCAGTGCTCCCCATAGAGGTAGAAAAGGAGTCAATTAGAGTGTTGATAAATGATCAAATAGAGGAAGACCAATGGTTGCAAAACTGGTACCAGCAATTATATCTCATAGATGAGAGGATGGCCACAACCATCTTTCATGGTCAGTTATATCAACAGAGGATTGCTCGGTCCTACAACAAGAAAGTCCGGCTACGGAAATTCAAAGAAAATGACATGGTCGTAAAGAAAGTCCTTGCCAATCAAGATTAATCTAAAGGAAAGTTCACCCCGAACTAGGATGGCCCGTTCATTGTCAAGGAATTGTTGATAGGAGGAGCCCTCAGATTGCAAGAAATGGATGGCGAAGAATTTCTCCAGCTTATCAATCCAGACACCGTGAAAAGGTATTATGTCTGACATCACCTGTAAACCAACATCCTGGTTCTAAAAGAAATTAATCAATTAATCAAGTCAATTCAGGTTTTTAAACCAAGAGTATGAACTACGAAAGATCTGATATCCCCTCATCAATGGGAGTACGTAGGCAGCCAACTATGGTGTGGTCAAACCAAACCAAAAAAATCCAAAAAACTATTTCAACCAAGCTTAAACCCAAACAAACACTTTTCAAGTGCTCACTAAAGCCTGAACTACGAAAGACCTGATCTCCCCTTATCAATGGGAGTATGTACGCAGCCAACTATAGTGCAGTCTAACCCTTATAAAAACCCACAAAATCTTAACGACTCAGACCACAAAGCAGAAACTACATCTCCACTCATCATTGGGAGTACGTAGGCAGCCATCTATGGTGTGGTCAAACCCTCAAAAAGGAAAACCAAAAACATTGCTTGAACCTCAACCACATCAAAAACTAGTTCCAAGACACCAAAAAAAACTGGAAGCCCAAAGATTGGCGACCCATTCTAAAAGATCCTAGGACATCTCAATGTCTATCCATCAAGAAGAAGTTTAGGATATATCAAGATAGCAAGTCATAAAGAAAATGGCAACAATCAAGCAAGTGACAAGGCATATCTAAAAGGAAAGTGAATCAAAATATATTTTCTTGCAATATAATATTGTTTGATATATGCAATGTGTCGTGTGTATGAAAAAAATGGCTAACCTAGTCTATGCAAGGAAATAAAAGCTAATTTACAAACCCGTAGATAAACGGGCCAGCAAGTCCAGCATGGCATCCCTCTCAAAAGATGGAGGTGAATCTATAAGCTCCTGCCCTAGGGTATCCATACATGCCAGAAGATCTATGACCATCTACATAGTGCTACCATGCTCATCTGTGAATACATTAATATCTGCAATGATGTTAGCTGTGTGAGATCTAAGTGTAGTACTATCTATAGTGGCAGCATCTCGGGTAGCTTGAGCCTTATCCCGCTCAATAAAAGTGGCAACCCGAATCACTCGAGCCTTATCCCACTCAATAAAAGTGGTATCCCTGCAAGCTCGGGCATCATCCCTCTCAATAAAAGTAACATGTATACCAGAAAGAGCTGTCAACATCAGAGCCCTAGCCTGATCCCTCTCAAATGTCATCAGATGAAACCTCTGCCCCAAATAATCTATGGAAGGTGGAGTCATAGCAGTGGGAATACTGGAGGAATCAATCAGAGCTGCTATTAAACTAGCAAATAGCTTATCCCCAATGGGAGAATCAGGGCCCTCTATAGGCTCCTCATCATCAGACTCAATACTCGGCTCTGAGTGAAAGACCATAGCCGATGGAATATCTTCCTCCAGCCATGCAGAATACTCTGAAGAGCAACCCAGATAACTAGTCAAAAAGTTATCCCTTTCTCGACGAGTCCAACAATCATAAATCCTAGTCAAGTCCTTTACTGACAAAAGTTGAGCTGATAGTCATTGACCCAATGCCCCGTCAAAAGGATAAATATCCTGAAAATGATCAAACTGTCCCATGACAGCCAGTGGATGATATGTGGTCACCCCTCTCAAACTAGCCAGGGGTAGGGAGTACATGTTGACTATATGAGTAATAAAGCTATAGAAAGAGCTGAGCCCCGAACAAGGCAAAATAGCAAATGGATCCTTGATCCTTGTCAAAAAAGCCAACCAGGATGTTGCATCTGTACACTCAACCGACTGAAAGAAATAAGACTTGGCTATCTCATGAGTAAAACAGTACCAATGACGCCTAAATGTGCCAATCGATCTCAAGTGTGTCATAAACCACACATATAGTAAGACGACACTACCTCTAATAAACCCCATAAAATGGGTATGGCAAAATGTGTCTGACCTCAAGGTCTTTGCCAATATCATCGGAAAGATCGTATAACCCTTACCGAGAGCACGGACTACCGTAATCAGGCCAATGTCTAGATGGTTTATGTACAACGACATATACAAATAGGTTAGGATGCACATCATGAAAATATCTACACGGGCAACATGCCACTCACCCTCGGTAATGGTAAAATCCCTGGAATGTTGTAGATAACTGTCCAATGACCCAAATCGGTTAATCAAGACATCCATGGACACCACATGCCCCGAGGTAATCTCGTCCAGGGAAACTCTGCGTCGTAAGACTGTCAAGGTCATAAACTGCCAACTCATATCACCGACAGCCATCCTAGCGCAAGGCCGGTTCAAAGGCAAATCTATAAAATGCTTATACTCCTCTAATCTAGGAGTCAGCTCATGCATGTCGAATCTAAAAACCTGTCTCTCTGATATCCAACAAGATATCATGCCCTCTATAAAGCCCAAAGGTACCTGTAACTTCAGGAGGGTCATAGAGTCCCTTAATAACTGATCAACTATCACTCGATCTGGGGAAGATAAACTACCATACCAAGATCTCATAGAAGAGGCCACCAATGTGGGTGGGTTATGCTTAATTCGGCTAAAAGTGGATGAAGACATTTGTAGAGCCGTATCATAAGACCATCCAGGTGTCAATGCTAAACTCACCTCTGGGAATGCATATCCATGACATAATGCATGCATCATGATAAATGACAAATAATAAATGATAATATGATGTAGGGAATAGAAAGCATTATACATACATTCCTAAAATAAATCATCATCTAATACATCATCTCTGCGTTAAACTATCAATCTGCGTCACATGAGTAGGCTCTCGGACGCAAGCAATCCAATCTGTCATCATGACAGACCCAGGAACCATATCCCCCATAAACTGTGTGGTGCGGGTCTGAGCTCCAATGGTGCGAGGGAACCACCAGCGGTAAAAAACCTCCTAAGTGAAGGGGCCCTCTGACAAAGTAAAGCCATCTAAACCCATCAAGGGAATCTCGGTGATCGGCTGAGATAAAGGCCAATGTCGCCTGACAGGAGGAAAGAACAGAATGTGTATCTCCCCTATAGTGCTTCTAAAAGTACACTCTCCTAAATAGAGCTCCTAGCCTCCGTCAGTCGGGAGAGGAATCTGATAGGTGGATAATACATACTCAACACCAGTCGGGAAGCCACCCTCAAAGCCTACTGTCAAATGGTCCTCAGAATAGGGAACCCATGTGATGATATCAGCTGTCAACAACTCCAACTGTAAATGAGAATAGGTGAAACCCTTGGCTACAGGAACCTCTTCCAGAGTGAAGTAATGCCATCGTCGTCCCCGTGGATTGGTTTCTAGACCAAATATGATAACGAGATCAAGACATGGGAGCATCTCGTAGGCCCAAAGCTGAAAATGCAAAGATCAAATATCTTCAGTCAGGAAAACTAACAACCCGAATGAGGGGAAATCAAAAAATCAAGAGAAAATACTCACTAGTAAAAATGGGTAAAAGCCTAGCCAAGCCTCTGTCACACCCTCTGAGCATAGGCGCATCCCTCTAAGGAAGTAGGTAAAGGTGTATGAGCCCCTGTCAAAATCTTTAATACGGTCCACCTCATGAGTGGCGCTAACTAAAGCGAAAGAAACCGTTGAGGAATTATCCGTTAGGAAACAACCCCTGATGATGATCAGGAAAAATCGCCGAAGAAATGTGATCTTTAACCCTCGGATCATCGGGAAAAGGCTCAGTCAGAGCCTCACTCATGACATCTACACTCAAGGGACCAGAACGGATAGTCGAACCCTTGAGAGCCATTGCCAGAACTCCCAAAAGGGATCTAACGGCAGTCGGGGAAATGTCTGCCACCAAAGGCACTGGCGCCCTTTTAAACTCCAACCCAGTCATCAATTGCCAATCCATCGGTGTCATCATCACCTCACAATCCAGCAAATGGAGAGACTGGGTCTAATTGTACTAGCGCTCAAGCAAAGCCCTCAAATAACCTCAGGGGCAACGACGGGGGGGATAGAAAATAAAGCTTTAAAGCCCCATGAATGCACAATCTCCCGGTACTCTAGATAGAGGGTTTGGTACAAAAAGTGTATGCTAAACCAGTTCCCCCTGGACTGAGTAAAGCCAGGAACCTGCATCAAATTGCAAATTAAAAATCAAAACCCTTGCCCCAAAAGTGGGAAAAGGAAAGATGGAAACGACTATTATCTCATTCGCATGAAGATAAATCGAGGGGTGACAACTCAAATCATCTAGAAGATCTAAAATTTTCACGCTAATAGCTCAAAGCTCTCGACGAGGAATGGAAGAAGAAGGAGTAGGACCAGAATAGGAACATCCTCCTCCTCGTCCATGACATCTAGCCCTTCACCCCGGATAGGGTGAATAACTGACTCAGTCAACCGGCGAGGTTGTCGGGTTAGGCGAGGTCAAGAAACATCAAAAGCTCTCCTCCTCGCACCTGCAGAGGCCCTACGAGAGCTACTCGACTGGTCTGGATCCATAATCTGGACAAAAGTCTCCAAATCACCTCAGAAAAGGTGGGGTAAAATTCTAAACTTGAATCTCATTAAATTCATATGATTGCTTCATGTATAAATCTAAGTCCTAATACATGCATTGTGTTAACATACATCTACAGTAGAGTTAAAATTATATTGTCATTAAATGCCAGACTCGTGAAACAATTTTTGCCAAAGTCTCCTTTGTAAAATGTATTATCCACATGCACATAGGCATGACTAGGTGGCCATTCAATAGCAAACCAATCCAAAGTCATGAACATCTTATATGTATGAAAAAACATCAAAACTAACTCCACCATGGCAGCCAAATTGCCAAGTATGTTTTATTTGAAAACCTTTGCTCATTTGTCCTCACATAGAATGAATAAAATCGTGAAAAAGGATGTCAAATGACTGTCTCAAAAGTCAAATTTTTTCACATCAATACGTTCAAAATGGTAAAATATTAACATTTACTAGGTTGAATAATTTTTATCAAGTCATATAAGCATGCATATCCACTATTTTGTGTTTAGAAGCATTCTATATGAAATCTAACGTTCTAATGATCAAAACTTGAAAAGAAAACATGTAAACATTACCAGTGTAGTGTAGAAAGTTTGTACGGTGACGGATTTTGCAAAAAGCAGCCTGAACTCAATAGATCTAAAAAAGAAATTTCGGATTTCCTGTGTGGTTTAACTTGAAAATGACTTATGAAAGAGAAGGGAAGAAAAACATATACCCACGGGTGGCCGCGGGTCAACTCGTGGCAGCGGGGGGTCTACCTGTGGCTACCCATGGTGGTCCCCACCCCCTCTGGCTCGATCCAATTTGAGTTACAATGGAGTTCCCGAAAGCTAAAAAGTTAAATCAGGGAAAAAGGTGCTACGCGATTAAGCGAAAAGGGCCTGAAATCCCGAATTCAGATGTCAAACTTCTGATTTACATATAGGTCATTGGTATTCACCTGGATATGGGGTTCAGAGAGCTAGTGATAGTGGTTATTAGAAACAGTCATTGTCAAAACATTGGGAAGGTCCGGTGCCATGAACCGTGGGTCGTGATTGAAATCAAAACACCCAAACTCGTTCAGGGGTGTAATTCATCAGAGAGATATCCACAACAAAGATATCAGATATAACAACCCGATATTTTCTGTGACGCCCCCAAAACAGGTATACATCACCCATCTTGGGTCGCCAGATATCACACTATTCCTTAATACCACTGTCGTGTAAAAATATACGACAAAACATAGCTGAGAGTTTTAACAAGAATATTGCCTTCTAGACAATATCCACCCTCAATGGAGTCCTCATTACAATTATTATCACACTATTTCATATAATAGTGAGGACTACTAAAGCCACTTATCCTGGACCATCACTCCGTTCCCCTACTAGTCCCAGCTACGTTCTCATTTCCTGAAGAGAACAATGAAAGCAAAAGGGTGAGCTCAACTAGCCCAGTAAGAAATATTATGACTAAGATAATGCAGAATAAATTATCCTTAGCCTTCAATAGTGTTAAACTGATAGAATATAATAAACATCAAGTTTAACTGCAGTGGAATAAGCAATCCATTAGAAGAGTCAAGTAGAGAATAATATCTACTATCTTCTATGATTTAAAATGTTTTCATCAATTTTTATCGTTGAGACTCAGCTTAATAAATAAACCACATCATCGAGTCATCCCTGCACTACGGGCCAAGGATATTCATTAAATCATCAATGGTCATGACTATACCAAATAATCCCTGGTCATAATCATACCAAAAATTGTCCATCAATGCACTACAGGCTACTGAGGACTTTTATCACATCATTTATAACATTACATGTCATGATTATACCGAATAATCCCTGGTCATAATCATACCAAGTCCATCTATGCACGTAAGCTAAAGATGACTTTCATCACAATATAAGCATGAGGATGATGACAATGACATAATAATTCAATAAAACAAGTTCAAGAATAAATTTTAAAGATTTATAAGTTAATTTATCTTGAAATCAATTATGTCCAAATTGTCAACATAATACGGCTTTGTGGAGTAAAATTCAAGAATGCTCAGAAGAATATTTCCATGAAAAGATATCGGATGAAGCACAAATATCCAGGATATTCTACTAATTTCATGGAGTATAGAAGCCAAAAATTTAACCAAATGAGTATCATAGAATTTATGAAACTGCAAATGGATTTTCACCCACCGTGCGGTAATCCACGTAGACAGATCATTTCCACTATTTAATAAGGAATGAATACGAAGGATCATTCACCATGCATGTGATAATCCACATAGACAGGTTATTCTAACAAAATTGTTTTGGATTTCCTGATTTTTGATTGGTTTTAGGGTCCTTGGAGTATTTTTCATGTTTGTCTAACTCATTTAACAATTTTGATATTCCATAGGATGGGTATTTAATATCTACCAAATTTTGCTAATAAAAACATTAACTAGAATTTAAAGTGTTTGTAATGCACAAAACTCCACTTCTGTTAACTTTTGTTGGAGTTTAATAGGTTCAATGTATGTAGACATATAGTGGAAACCATGTATATTGTGTGTATTATTTTATTAAGTTATCAAAAGTTAAAGCTCGAGGTTGTAACGAAAATCTGAACTATTTGGTGGTATACAAATGAGATGCCATAACTAGAAAGTTATAAAAGGTATGTAATGCAGAACACTAACAACTGAACTTTGAAAAGCATACTCAATAATATGGCAAACTGGTCCATGTTCAAATTAGTGGTCCATATACAAATTAATATATTAGTGTGTATACAAATTAATATATTTAAAGGTTTTAGTTCACCAGTCTAAAATCATTTTTAGTGGATTCCGGATCTTTTAAAGTGGAGATATCATCTATTTTCAACCATTGTTTGGGTATCATTTCCTTTGTCCGCCACTAGTTTTATAACCTATTTTTTCGTAGAAATTGCCAAGTTTCTACAGAGACTTGTTTATGTGTTATTATGCATCCTGGATTACATTGTTTGGGTATTTTCCCGAGCAATATGATAAACTTGTACCTGTGATAGTAAAATAAGACTGTTAAACTTGTACCTATGCCTATATGAGAACTATACTTATGCAAGATCGTCTATGGGTAATAGTTAGGCTTTTCTTCACATTACTTATACTTATGCAAGATCGTCTATGTGGACTCTTGGTTTGTGTCTTGGGTGCCTAGAAATGACCTTATATACATGTCGTCGTGCATGTGGCTAGTCCATATTATAGGGGAGACTCTGGCAAAAAAAATTCATTGGTCGGGTTGTTGCGAACATTTATACTATTAACGAGCCTATTGGTGATCCACTAGAGCCTATTAAGGGGCTGTTGGAGCTGATGGGCTAGGCTTGAGGCCGTGAGGACACACGAGGCCACGCCAAGCTTAGCCAAGCTTCACGGGGCAAAGCCAAGCTTGGTTGTTAGCGTGGTAAGCTATTGGGGGGCTGTTAAGCCAAAATAGGCAGTGCTAGAGAACTGTTAGTGCAACAGAGAAGGTAACTAGACACACTTGGTCAATAAAGAGACTGTTTTGGCTATAATAGAAAAACAAGGGTATTTAACACTTATGTATACAAGAATAAAGATACAAAATGTTATAGAAGCTATAAATTGCTCAACCAAGTTGTGACTATCCCAAAACATAAAAGATTATAGAATGGGACCGTGAGGGGTATAATCTTAAAATATGTTAGACGTTTTAGCACACTAGTTGATATGAATGAATCTCCAAGATACTCAAAAGTTGTATAAATGAGTTAGCAAACTCTGATATAAAGCTAGCATGAATGAAATACCTTACGTATTCACTTACGATAAACAATAAAAACAAATTTAAAATAAATTAAAATAAAATAACATGATATAATATAACTATTAAACTAAGTAGCATTTACTTAGTTTCTCATACTAAATTTAATAACATTTAAAGTTTCTCATACTGTTTTAATTTGCTTTCATTCGTTAACATCAAGTATGCTCAAATATTAATCATATGCTTACAAGTATACTCAAGTCATATGATTACAAGTATGCTCTCAAGTTATATGCTTACAAGTATGCTTAAATGTTAATCATATGCATGCTTACAAGTAGGTACCATGGAATCATAAACCTCTATTCAGACCGTAGTTGGATGGCATGACGAAAGTCAAGTGCCCAGATAGGTGCTACAACTGAATTTAGAGCTGATTGCCAAGTGTTTTTGGAGTATGCGTATAGTCACCCGGAATGTATGAATGGTTAGTCGCAGATACAATGTCCATGTTTGAAGTGTGAGAATGTAAATTATATGGACAGAGACGTGGTAAACTATCATTTACTTGTTTTTGGGTTCATAAAAAATTACGAAGAATGCTGGTGGGCACATGGGCAGAGAAGAGATGGTGGCATCACTGAAGTACATAATTCAGGCAGTAGTACTCATCGTATGAATGAAATGGTTCATGATATTGTAGGGCCAGATTTTGATTGGGAACAAGGCAGAGAGCAACCTATGAATTCTGATGCCAAAGACTTCTTTAAGTTGTTAGACAAGGGTAGCGAGCCATTGTGGCATGGTTGCACCAAACACACTACATTGTCTGCAATGGCGACATTACTTAACATCCAGGCTGATCACAACATGAGCCATGAGTGTTTTGAGTCGCTCTTGAAGGCCATTAAGAGTATGTTGCCTGACAGTGAGAAATTACCTGGTAACTATTACTTTTGTAAGAAAATGGTGAAGAAGTTGGGTCTTGGATGCCAAATCGATGCATGTCCCAACAATTGCATGTTGTTTTATAAGGAAATGAACAGATGACAAGGTGCACATTTTGCAGTCATGATCAGTTTAGGCCTAATAAAGAGGGCGTGGCTACAAAAAAATCAAGTATACCATTTAAGATTCTAAGGTATTTTCCAATAACACATCGGCTAAAAAGATTGTACATGTCTTCAAGAACAGTTGAACATATGAGTTGGCATGCGAAATCTCCAGCTAAAGATGGAGAACTAAATCATCCCGCAGATGGGCAGGCTTGGAAAGATTTCAACTTAGAACATCCTGGGTTTGCATTAGAACCTAGAAATGTGAGGCTTGGATTGTCCACCAATGGTTTCAATTCGTTTGGCCACTCAGCTGTTCCGTACTCATGTTGGCCTGTGATTGTTACTCCGTACAACTTGCCTCCTTGGATGTGTATGAAATAGCCATACTTGTTTCTTTCACTCGTGGTTCCTGGTCCTAAGAGTCCTGGAAAGAACTTAGATGTTTACTTGAGACCTCTTATAGACGAGTTCAATATAGATGGATTTACCCTTTCGAGAGGGTGATGGGAAACCTTAATAGGAAGGTGAAGAATAGAGCTTATGTCGAGGGGTCGATATGTGAGGCATACAGTTTCGATGAGATATCTACGTTTGTCTCAGACTATTTTCCGGACGAAGTCTTGACAAAGGCCAATCGAGTATCGAGACATGATGATGGGGGAAATGTTGAACTAAATGGTCCACTCTTTGTATTTGGTCTATCGGGCCGCGCTTATGGAAAAGGGAAGCATATATTCCTCTCTGAGCAAGAATTACATGCTGCACATACTTACATTCTTCTCAATTGTGAGGAGATTGACGAATTTGTGAGGTACACATGTAAACTTGATAATTTATCTTTTAAGTTGAAAATTTATTCCAATATGTTAATGTTTATAACATGGTATAGATTGTAAGATAACGAGTTAAAAGTGAAGCATCCCGACATAACTGATAAAGATATTCAAATCAAACGTGATAAAAAATTTACACTTTGGCTAAAGGACAAAGTAAGTTCAATTTCTTAAGCACGTAGTATATATATATACTCCATATTAACTATGACTTCATTTAATAAGATGGAGTTTTTGTAGGCTTTGACTGAGGGATCAACGATTCCGGCTAATGTACAAGTCCTAGCTATGGGACCAGACAGGGACCAAGTTAGCCGCAATGGTTATAAAATAAATGGTTGTGAATTTCATACAAAGGCATATGGGCACGGTAAAAGAACAATGAACTCTGGAGTGTGTGTCCAAGGAGATTGTTACAATAAGCTTGGTCGTGCCTTTTATGGGGAGTTGGAGGAAATCGTAGAGTTTTCGTACAAGGGCACGTACGGGGGTCATATTCACGTGTTCAAGTGCCGTTGGTTTGATTCAGAAAACAGGATACGTTATGACAGACATGGAATCGTCGATATTAACCTCCATAGATCTGCGTACCCCAACGAACCGATTGTTTTACCAACTCAAACAATACAAGTATACTACACTCCTAGTCCTGTTAGGAAAAGGGATAGACCGCCTACAGATTGGCAAGTTGTAATTCATACTCCCGCGCGTAGTCGTGCAGAAGTAGTTGATGGGGAGATTTACCTAGAGCAGATGCTTCATAGTCAAACTATAATAAATGTAGAGGACGACAATGAAGTAATCCAGTTAGATGGTGGAGATGAACCACATGAATTAGATCCTGAGTTAATACTTGTGTCAGATGACATTGATATTGAGGAGGAAGAGTTATTAATGAATCGACCGATAATGAATCAAGCGGTGATGGTTATGAATCAGTAACACGTATACAAGATGATTACGAATCGACATATCGACACTTGAACAAATGAAATGTATGTTTAGCATTACATGTTTTTTATATCATTATTTATGTACTAAACTATTTAAATGCAACTTTTATTTATTGTCATTTTATATCCATATATATACATGTTTATATCAATGTCATGTTTATTATCGTTTTATATATTCATATATACATGTAATCAAATATAACTCATAATAACATCTTGAAATTTATAATATCTGAGATGAAAGCTTCAAGTAGCAAGAAAAAGTGCGGCTTGGGTAGGGGCCTAATCATGTGCCCAAGGAGGCCCTACTAATCCAGGATGATCGGATTCTTATTCGATTCGCCTCCTCCTAATAAAGACGACGTCGTCCGTATCATTTATATATAAGCATTTTATAGTGAATTGCTTAAATGTAAATTGCTTTAATATATCTACTTATCGTTGATGTAAATTGTTGTATATTATAGTGATTTTTCAGATAATAAAATCGCCAAGTGCATATCACAAATTGTGTTTACTGTAATTGGCTACACGTGTGATTACATTGGTGAAGCACACCTATCGCCCACAAGGATGTTGTTTGGGCTGAATTTCAAGTATGTTTTTTTTAATTATGACATATAATTTAATATTCTAAGGATAATTATTTAGTAATGTTATTATTGTTGTTTTATTTGCAGAAAAGGTATAGATGGGAGGACTTACATGCTTGATGATTCGAGACATTATTACTCGCGTAAGTCGCGCGTCGTCCGCTCAAGGATAATTTGAACAAAGAACGACAAAAAGCCCTTCACAATGTCGAGATCGACCATCCAGGCCAGGGAGAGGATTACATGCATGAGCATAGCCCCTGGTGGTGCACCCAGTCCACATGGGCTGAGACGTGTGCCCAATGGAGAGCTGAGAGCTGGGTGAAAAGACAAAAGACTGCCGCCACGAAACGGATCCTCAAAAATTGCGATGGGAGAAGGCTAAAGAACATCAAGGCTTGATGAGATTTCATAGTTGCAAGATATCAACGCTTTGTGGTATGCATTTATAAGTTTTAATATGTTTACAATCATGAATTGTAGAAAATATATCACATTTTTACTTAGTAATATTATGCTATTTTTTGTATAGGAGTCTCAGTCTCAAGGTCAGCCTATCCATTGGTCGGATGTATGCGATATTACACCCGTGATGATCTTCCTGATGCTATCCAGATAGCGGTAATAAGTTTTAACAACTTGATCTTGTTTATCAATGCTTACAGAATTTATTTTTAACTATTTAATTGTTAACATGATAACAGGATACTTATAAGCGTTTATTGAATGAGCGCTATCCTGAAGGCACTCCACGTCCGCCTATTGATCAAGAGTTATGGGAGAGGGCGTCTGTTGTGAAGAAGAACTACATTAAAGACCAAGGACAACGACGACGCCCATCCTTCAGTGGCTCAGGATGCTCTTCTACCCAGCCTTCATAGTCATCGAGTCATCCCGCTGTTCATACTCCGGCTGACTGTGTGAGAGTTATATGTCACGATCGAGATCTTCTGAAGATACTGGGCGGGCATCTGGGGGCTCTAAGTCTTGAAGAGTTAGTCAAGCGATGTATTTATAAGCAACAATGAGATGTACATGGGGATGGCGACGAGGTATAAAATCAATTTGTTGTATATATTGTCGTAATATATACCAGTATTAACATAGTTACTATATTTGTAACTTGTTTTATTATTTTGTTAATTACAAGGTGATCAAGGAGGCGATGATGCTTGACGTACCTGCTTTAGATCAATTTTGTAGTTATAGTATAAGCTTGTACTTGTATATTCATTCTTTGGATGTCTGTATGTTACTTAAACAAGTTTTGATTTGTTTATATTTATTCAAATCATATTGGGTTTTAAAGGTTAATATAGTATATATACTAGTAATTTGGTGGCCAATGTCGGTGGACGATGGATGTTTATATTGTTGTGTATGTTGTTTATCTTGTTGTGTATATGTGTTGGGATAAAGCAAGTACAAAACAGGTACAGATTATTGGGAATTCTGAAAAACAGCAAATTAAAATCTGGTTTTTATTTTTTTCAGATCAGTGACCGCATGCAGTCATTGATAGTTATTAGCGACGGCTAAACATTTGAGTGTATCAGCGACCGCATGCGGTCGCTGATAGCGGTCACTGCCACGTGGACCACATCAGCTTTGGCCCTGGACCATGCTGACTTATCTTAGCGACCGAATTTGTTATTTCGGTCGCTCATATCGGTCGCAGAAATATCGGTCGTTAATATATATCCCAACGACCAGATTTTATTCAACGACTATCAGCGACCGCGTGCGGTCGCTGATAGGTATCTACGACCCCGTGCGGTCGCTGATAAGCGGTCGCTTATAAACCTTTTTCTTGTAGTGAAGATTTGTCAGATTATTGAAGTTTTGATGTTATTTTTATAACTAGATTGTAGACTGTAATCTGGACTTTGAATCCTGACCTTTAGATCCCTTAAAGACTCAATTGATCAAACGTAGTGAATGGTCAAATCAGGCCACTCGGTCACAATTGCATTTTCTGGAATTTCTAGAAACGTGAAGAACACATATTCTGACAGCCTTTGACCGATCAATAGCTTGCTATTGTTTTGTTGTTATGGTCATGTTTTGTAATAGATCTGTAGTGCTACATGTGGGCTATAATCTGGAAGTCTTAGATCACTAAAACCTCACCTGTACAAAAAGTAGTGGAAGCCCAAATATGACCATCCGAACTGTTCTTTATTTCTAGGTAACCCAGAAAATGAAGAACAGCTCTGACAGTGTTTTCATTGGCTTAGATCTTTCATTTGATGCATGTTATAACCATGTTTGTTGTTGGATCTGGTAGTATTACATTAGTACTACAACACCCAACCATTAGTATTCCCAGAAACACAACACACACTGATTTACACTTGGTCAAAGAAGGCAAGTCGAAACTGCCTTATGAATGCTCAAGAACATGAAGAACACCTATAGCGACGGTTCTGTTACTATAGCTACTCTTTAGCGACAGATTATTTATAAAAATTATATTTTTATTAAATAATTATAGAAAATTAGTTTGTAAATATTAAAAATACAAATTAAATTATTAAAAATTATTTTAAAGTTTGAAAATTAACTTTTAATTATTTTTAATATATTTCATAAATATTTAATATTTTTGAAATATTAAAGGTATTTAATTTAATTGATTATTATATTAAATAAATTATTTAAAATAATTTTAATACTTGAAAAATCATTTAAAATTATATAATGATATATGAAAATATTTTAAGTTATTTTAATGACTTTTAATATTTTGTGATAAAATTCATTAATAAATTAATATTAATGATAATTAAGTTATTTAATAAATGAATTAAATAAATAAATTAAAATTGATTTTATTATATTAAAAATGATTTTATTATATTAAAATCATTTTAAATAATAATAAGGTATGTAAAAATATTTTAAGGTATAAAATATAACTTTCAATATTTAAAGATAAATTTTATTAATTAATTATTGTGAATGATATTAAAGTTATTTAATAATTATATTAAATAATTTAGTTTGAAAATGATTTTAATATTATAAAAATCATTTTAAATGAAAATAAAGTGTTTAAAGATATTTTAAGTTATAAAATATAACTTTTAATATTTAAAGGATAATTTCATTAATAATTTAATATTAATGATAGTAGTTTAATATTAATGATATTAAATTTATTATATTAAATTAATTGTTTAAAAATGATTTTATTAATTTAAAAATCATTTAAAAAGGATATAAATGAATTAAAAATATTTTAAGTTATACTTAATGACTTTTAATATTTTAAGGAATAGTACATTAATATTTTAATATTAATAGTAATTATTTAAAAATAATTTTAAATATTTTAAAAATCATTTAAGGGTAATATAAATTGTAGACACTTGAAATTTTCTCGCACTCATATCGACATCATAGGGAGGCGATTCGTCTTTCAGAGATAACCACGGAAGGCAGTGACATCGATTAGGATACTAGGAAGTTCGAGTTCAACCCGAACACAAACCGAACATCGGCCAACCCGAACACAAACCGGGAACATCAGTTCCAACCCGGAACACAAACCGGGAGTGTCATTTCCAATCTCGAAGATAACCCGGAGGTACGCAGATCAAAAGACCGACAACAACACCGGAGAGGACAGTTCTGTCTCAGCGATAACACCGTGACATTTAGTTCCAGTCCCAAAACTAACACTGTGAGTAGCGACTCCATCCTTGGTGATAGCCCCAAGGGATGCCATTACAATTCCGGTGATAACTCCGGAAATGCTTGTTTCAAACACATGCGATCAGCTTCAAGCTCAGACCTCCTGCCGAGGCACTCATACCTCAGACCCGGAGCTAACAACGGGCAGACAGGCACACCCACAGATGATAGTGAGGCATACAAACAAGCAGTCCAATCTCAGACGTAACCCTGAGCAACGTCTGCTTTTCGCTCAAACTGGCGATAACCCGGGTGAGGAGTCAAAATGTCATCTTATCGCCTCAACGTTTTCTCTCACAAGATGATATCGCAGCATACCAACAAGTAGTCCAATCTCAGATATAACCCTGAGCAACGTCTACTTTCAACTCAAATCAGTGATAACCCCAGAGAAGAGTCAAATGTCATCTTGCCTCTTCAACACCTGCGCGTCGTCTCAACACTTCATACATACATACATCCAACAATGTCCCACAAAAACCGAGGAGTAATAATCTCGAGTGACTATTACGCGTGGTAGTACTTTGGATATAATTTGAAGCTTGAAGACCATGGGCATAGACCCCTCTTCCTGACTTCATACAACCTCTAATCCATGTCATTATGTAACTCTCGACACAAACATTCCGAAGAAGGTCAGATATACCTCGTTCGGATGCTCGGATTGAAGTTATGCAAGTTCGAGCAGACATTACAGTGTATGAGTACACGTACTTCGAGATGACAGGACCCGCAAGGCTCGGATGCACAACGACCATAAGTATAATCATGGGCCGCCTTGCAGTGTACTATGGCCATCCGTCTATAAATATGAACATTGGGGTCAGCCATTTGAAGAAGAGAAGGAGAGGAAAAGGCGAGGAAGCCCTGTCCATTTTACTCTGTATACACATCTTTTGAGTGTTTCCTCATCTTTAAACACTTATTAGCTCACATATAGCTATCTTTTATCCGGCGGGAGCTGAGTGTTTATCCATTTAAAGTCATCGAAGTCTACATTGGCAGCCCACTGTAAGCCTTCTCACATTAAATAAAGCCTTCTTCTCATATTAGCACACATTGTTATACACATTGAGAGTCGTGTTGTGTGAATTTGCCCAGACTTCGGTCCATGGTTTTCATTTCTGTCTGTATATATATACTTATATATGTATATATTTCATATATGGACTAACATTATCGAGTTATGCCTCGATTGAGCCTGAACTTGATCGAGGCGTTTATCTCGCTTTTTGTATATATATATACTTATATATATAATTGTTGTCAGACATATCTGATGAGCCTGGATTTTACATCCGATACATTTACTAGCTTATATATATATATATATATATATATATATATATATATATATATTTGTTAGGCCTGGAGTTTCCTCCGTGGCCTTTTATGCCTTTTATTTACATTTAAGTCGCCTTTGGAGTTTACCGTGGCGGTTGATCGCTTTACTGACTTTATTTACATTTCGTCCCACCTTGAGTTTACTTTATGGTGGTTGATCATGTCCATATATATATATTTACCACTTTTATATATGTACATTTTCGATCCCCCATGGAGTTGCTTCGTGGTGGTTGATCATGTCTGTATATATATATTTGACTTTTATATATATAATCGCCATCGCTTTCCATACAAATTACAGTATCATGTGAGCCTAGGAATCATGTGATCACAGATTCAGTCTACTGAATCTAGATTCGGTTCCCATGATGGACATTTTTCAACTGTAAACAGCTTATACATTATTATACAGTGTCTGAATTTCCTTGGATGGTTGTCATGCCCATGAGGAGTTCGGCACTGCTGTATATTATTTTCTCCAGAATGTTTCGCATCTCGAAAATAAAAGCAAACAAGCCGAACATTTAATAATAAAATGAAAGTATCAAAGGCCTCAATTACTATTGAGCACAGGGTTTGAAAAACCTCTTTTACAAAACATCATTGCTATATCTTGTTTAAAACTGAATTTTTCTATAAATTCAAACCCTATGTATATAGGTGCGAACAAGGTACAACACTACTTCCAAATAATTGCACATTGATCCACACACACACACAAACACATTCATATAATAGTTTCTTTGAAAAGTGAAGGTCATCGTGGAAACACGGATGTCAAGGGGTGCCTAACACCTTCCCTCCGCATAATCAAGCCCTCGGACCCAAAATGAATCTCAGTTTCACAGACCCATTTAGCAGTGTCAACACTGTGTCAATGTGCAAACCTTTTCGGTTGTGTTGGTGGAACCAGTTAAATACACGAACTGACGACTCTTAAAGTCAAATCGTCGACATTATACATGTCGGACCTTTTTCACTTATTTTTTCAAACAAATCTCACATTAACATGAGAACACCAAAGAACAAGTAACGAAAAGGGACACTAAAAAATCCCGACGTCGACAGGTGGCAACTTTGCTGGGGACTTCAGTAAGAGGGCTTAAGCCGCTATTACAAGCTTTTCAAAATTGTTATATGCTTGTGTGTGAATATTGCATTTACATTTCTGATGAATGTGTATGAATGCATTTTTATTTACTGCACTGCTAAATATCTATCTGTGATATTAGTGCTTCGCACATATCATCATTTTGCATAAACGGTGAGACACGTTGTATGTGAATGTATGTTGTGTGGTTCCTCCATCAGGAGGTTATCCTGTCAGTGTTTGATTACTGGACTCGTAGGAAGAATAATTCCAGCGAGGCTCAGGAAAGGCACCACCCAGATTCACTCTAGTTGAAAGACTGGATTAATTTCCCATCAAGTAAATTACAATGATCTGGGAACCTTCATGCCAAAAAGCCACGAGAGTAACCCTAAGATAGGTTAACCTCTTATAAACCAAATGCGGAGGAAAGTCTCTTCATACTTTCCATTTTCAATTACTTGTAAAAGCATTTATTTGTAATTTTATTCCATGTTTATCCATATGTAATGGAAAATATGAAAAATATATATGCATGCATGCATGTTATCAATTAACAACAGGTTTTGCAGGACAAAAATTCCTAAAACGGACATGTTATGATAACATTTACATTACCCTAAGACTAAACTACGTAAGTCTTTTGTAGGGAAGCAATTGAGCCTGTTACCCGCTCAAAATCCAAAAAGGCCATAGGCCTACATCCATTCATGTCTTTTTCTAACCAGTCTAATGCTGTTTCCCGAGAAGAATTTAACGGATTGAGTAAACAAAGTAAAGACTTGGCTATTCTACTGAAAGAATTACACCAGTCCACTCAGGGTACGAAGATACCTACACATACAGAATCCTCTACACAAGGAGGAGTTCAAGGTCTGGAAAAAATAATTCCAGAACCTCGGTTGGATACGACCAACAAAGACCCTGAAAACACCCATCTCAGAGGAGATCCAGACACAGGTGATATCAGGAAGAAGGTCCTTCCAATGGAGGAAACTATTCGTGTTCTCAAAGGGATTGGAACACATGTCAGTGTTTCATATGCAGACCTTTGCATATTTCTTGGTGTTCATTATCCAGAGAAATTCAAGACCCCTGATTTTGAAAAGTAAGACGGATTAGGGGATCCTTATACACATTTAAAGGTGATCATTGAAGAACTCGGATCTTATACAGAAAATGAAAAGCTCAGAATGCAGCTGTTTCAGAAAAGTCTGACTAGAGAAGCCCGTTCATGGTATACCAAATTAGACAACTCAAAGATCCATAGCTGGGAAGAGCTGGCTCATGCCTTCCTCACTCAATACAATTTTCAATCTCAGATGGCTCCTGACCAGTATCAAAACACCAAGGTCAAGAAACAGTCTAATGAGTCATTTAGAGAGTACACTCAAAGGTGGGCGCGCTTCTTCGCTCAAGTTATTCCTTCCACCATGTAATCAAAATGGTCATGACTTTCATAGATGTATGTGTGAAGCTCCTTTCTATGAAAGAGTTCTAGTTGGTATTGGCAAACCATTCTCCGAAATGATCAAGCACGGAGAGATCATTTGAGATGGGATTGAAGTCCCGTAAAATTCAAGACCTAGCCAGCTCTTAAAGCATTGTTGAGCACATCCAATCCGGATCTTATGGAAACAACCCCTGAGGGTCCATAAAAAGAAAGGGAGGATGTTTCCTTGATACTACAAGGTCAAAAAGGCAATCAAAGCGTGCTGCTATACGAGAGGAGAAACTACTCCCTTTTCCAAAGACAATCTTCAAACCCTCCATTGCCTAAAAGTGAGAAGTAGAAGTGACCTCGAACGTTCACACCCTTAGGGGACTCACTCGAGAATATTCTTGCTCTTTCCGACCGCTCGAGAAGTAAATTTACATCTTCTTCCACCAAACCAACCCTAATGGGAGGGGTTTTAATGCTACTCGAAGTGTGTTTTATCATGCCGAGCACTGAACATGATACTCAAGATTGTTGGGCCTAGAAACATAAGATTCAAGATCTAATAGACAACAGTGAGATCGTGGTCACCAAACAAGATCAACCTCATGTGCAAGACAACCCTCTTCCTCAACACAAAGAAGAAGAGGTAAACATGATCAGCTGGAGCACTGGACAAGGTTCCAATTCTAATGGCGAATCATCCCAAACCATCAAAGACGGTGTTGACAGATGGGATTATGCAAAGTTCCAGTTTACCATGGAACGAAAGATGAAAGCTCTTTGCAAACAAATTGAACAATTGGCAGAACTGGTGACCCACCATCATTAAGTCACACGCCAATTAATCAAGCAGGAGCATGCCTATCTCCTTCCTTTTGTTATGAATGTTTCCTCACCACCTTCAAAAAGCGAAGCTATGGAGGATAAGGTTGCGAAGAGAGCAAATTCTAAAGCCCGTCGGGATTTTGCCAATCAGAGGGAATTCACCTATCTGGGCCAATCTATGGAGGAGATACTGCAGATGTTGATCAACGAAGGAAGAATTACCTTCCTTCTCCCTTCAATCAATCCCCATTCAGGATGGTTTAATTCTGTTGAAGTGTGTCAATATCCTTCACATTCTCGCGGTCACAGCACAGAAGAATGTTGGGCACTCCGCCATCTCATTCAGAATCTTATTGATAGCGGTGTCCTGCAAATAGTAGATGATTACACTGTGCAACTCAAGGGTGGGAAGGCATGTCCTACCAAATGGAAGGGATCAGTAGCAGTTATATCTGAAGTGGATGATGAGACTGTCAAAGTATTTCCCATACAACCAATTCAACTCAAAGGAGCTAATAATCCTTTGAAAGTGGCCGCACCAGAGCCAATTTCTTTATCTTTCAGACCACAATATCTTGTTTTTAGCTTACATAAAGTTCCATGGAATTATGGAGAAGCTGAAGGATCCACGTCTCATACTACTACTACAGTGTCGAAGTAAAATCCACTGTATCTTCCTCAACGGGTTATTAAACCTACTGACGAAGCAAAGGGGAAGTTGCTCATGGAGAAGATTGAAAAATTCCTCCGCACTATGGGCCACAATAAAGCCAAAGTTGTTTTAAGCTTGTGAGAAGCTCCACACAAGATATCTATACTGGACTTGGTTTTCTCTTCCAAGGATCATCGGAAGATTTTATTGAAGGTTTTGGAAGAAGCCTACTTGCCAAAATCAGTGGATGTGGAAAAATTTCAACATTTGGTTGATCACATTTTCAACAACAATGTGATATCCTTCACTGATGACGACATACCTCCCGAAGGGACCGGTCATTGCAAGCCTCTGCATATTGCAGTTTTATCTTCCGGGTACATGCTAGCTGAAGTTTTGATAGATGGAGGCTCATCTCTAAATATCTGTCCTTATGCCACCTTGGTAAAGATGAATATCAATCTCAAGTGGATCCAAAGCAACCATACGATCATCAGAGCTTTTGATGGATCCCGACGAAATGTCGTCAGAAAGATTGAGTTGCCAATTGAGATTGGTCCAAATACATTCAATGTATCCTTCCACGTCCTCAAGATAGATTCAGGATACAACCTGTTATTAGGGAGACCATGGATACACATGGCTGGAGCTGTTCCCCCTTACATCAACAACTCAAATACATTATCAATAATAGTCTAGTCACTGTCAATGTTGAGCCGGAATGTCCTGAACAAAGAACTCTACCAATTATCAGCTTCAATTCAGAAGTTGAACTGACCAGTTTTTATACTCTGGAAGTGGGTAACACGCAATACCATTCTATTGGAGCGCCACTTCCCATACCCAAGATTTCTGATGAGGTTATGTCGACCACTCAAGAAATGATGTTATTGGGTCATCAACCTGGACAAGGGCTTGGTAAAGATAAGCAGGGTATTAAGCACCCTATCCAAATGTCCAGTCAAATTGGAACAATAAAGCTAGGATATTACGCGATTCGAGACACAGGAATCCTCATAAAGACAAGCAGGTTCCTCAAGCTTCCGCCGCACGGTGATTTTCTATACCTTTACCTCATGAGTTGATGCAATCTCCAGTAAAGGTTCCAGCCCATGTTGTGGCTATGCTGTTTCCGAAACCAATGCCAATCAAAGCAAAAGAGGTGCTGATTCCTGATCCCAAGGCGGAAGAAAAGGAACGAAAACGTAAACATGACCTTGCCTTGATGATGGCAGGCATATGCGTCATTATTCATGATGAACATACAAACAGATACACCCCAAACGAGGATTGCCCAGATGTCATGGTTATCATTCGGGAAAAGGAGGACAATGACGATCCTTCCATCACTGCAGTCCTTCAGGACTTTTCCCTTAATAATTGGAGCAACACTCCATGCATTGGTCGACGAGGGTAAAATGGGCAAAAAAATCCCTCTGCCCTGTAGATAACTTTAATTGCTTGCTTTCTTTACAGTAATAGCAGTTATTTTATCAAGTACATGCTAACACTTTTGTATGATCGAACAGTTGCATATATTAAGTGAAAGCATCTTTTGTTTCAGGACTCTGAATTTAGATGTGCCTGTACTTGTTGATGAGGTGCCTTCTCTCCACAAGGGCTGTAACTTTGATGCAAAGTTGGACTCAGACTTGATGGACATACAAGAGGACATTGAGACACCTCAAGAGATTAAGGAATGGGTCACAGACAAACCCAAACCCAATCTTGATCAAACCACTTCTTTCAATCTTGGAACCTTAGACAACCCTAAGCTAATACAAATTGGTTCAGACCTTACCACAAATCAGCGGAATGACATGGTTGCACTATTAACCCAATTCCAATATGTGTTTGCATGGTCTCATGAAGACATGGTGGGTTTGTCCACTGACATTGTTCTTCATCGCCTTCCCATTAAAGAAGGATTCAAGCCAGTTAGGCAAAAGCTCAGGCGATTGAAACCTGAGTGGAGTTTAAAGGTTAAAGAAGAAATTGTGAAACAATTTCAAGCTAGCATTATCATGGTGTCTACATATCCGGAGTGGATATCCAACATTGTTCCCGTGCCTAAACCAGGGGGAAAGGTGCGAGTCTGCATGGATTATCGGGATTTGAACAAAGCTTTCCTTAAAGATAGCTTTCTCGTGTCCTTTATCCACATTCTTATTGATAATCTCGCTCAATACAAGCATGTACTCCTTTCTTTGATTGCTTGCATGGGTACCATCAAATTATGGTCGCTGAAGAAGATCGTGAGAAAACTGCTTTCATCACGCCTAGGGAAACCTTTTGCTATAGATGATTGTCATTCAGCCTCATCAATGCCGGGGCAACCTATCAGCGAGCTATGATGGCTCTTTTCCACTAGTTAATGCATAAAGAGATAAAGATCTACGTGGATGACATGATTGTCAAATCCCGAAAGGAGGAAGACCACTTAGACCATCTCAGAAAACTTTTCAACAGATTGTGTAAGTACAACATGAAGTTGAATCCAGCCAAGTGCGCTTTTGGTGTTAAGTCAGGTAAGTTGCTAGGTTTCCTAGTCAGCCACAAAGGTATTGAACTAGATCCTACCAAAATCCAGGCCATCAAGAAAATGCCCATTCCTCGCATGCAGAAGGAAATACAGGATTTTTGGGAAGGATCAACTTCATTAGCAGATTCATTTCTCAACTCACAGCAACCTGTGAGCCAATCTTCAAGTTGTTAAGGAAGAACTCCTCCATGAAATGGAATGATGAGTGTCAGAAAGCCTTCCTCATAATCAAAGAGCAACTGATTAATGCTCCTATTTTGGTACCTCCCAGGGATGATGTTCCCCTTTTCATGTAACTGTCCATAAATGATAATGTCATGGGTTGTATGCTGGGGCAAAAAGACAATAAAGGCTAAGAACGAGCTATCTATCACCTCAGCAAAAGATTCAGCATTAGTGAACACAAGTACACTCTAATTGAGAAGACTTGTTGTTCTTTAGCATGGGCTTCCATGAGGTTACTGCATTACCTCCATGGTCACACAACCTATCTCATATCTCGAATGGATCCTCTCAAGTATGTGTTCAGTAAGCCCATACTGAATTGTAGACTGTCCAGATGGCAGTTGATCCTACAGCAATTTTACATCATCTACGTGATGCAAAAGTCAGTCAAAGGTCAAGAAATTGCGGATCAACTGGTCGATGCACCTTCTTGGAAACATACTTTCCTGATGAAGGGATAAGGATAGTTCAGCTGCAACATCAGTACGATACATCCCGTACGTGAAAAATGTATTTTGATGGAGCTGTTAACACAAAAGGCTCTGGAGCTGGAGCAGTTCTAATATCCAGATGGGAGAGAGCGATATCCGTCGTAATCAAATTGCGATTTATCAAAGACTAACAACACAAAGTGAGTATGAAGGTTGTATCATGGGGCTAAAACTTACCCGTTCAATGGGCATCAGGCGGTTAACTGTCTTTGGGGATTCCGAATTGGTAATCAGACAATCCACAGGAATATATCAAACCAAAGAATTACATTTGCTGCCTTACCATCAGCAAGTTTTACAGATGGCTTTGGAGTTTAATGAAATCTCCTTTCTACACATTCCTCGTAATAGGAATGATTTTGCAGATACATTAGCAACGTTGGCCTCCTTGGTTAGCATACCTAACAAGGAAAACATGCCAAGCATCACGTTTACTTTGTAAAAAGCCCCAGTCTATGGGAATTACGTTGGAGAAGTATCGGATGAGCTACCTCCCATCCACAATCCTTGGTATCAGCACATCAAAGAGTATCTACGAGATGGATCTACACCCGCTGAGGCGAGCCTAATTGAGAAGAGGCGGATTCATCGACTTGCTATAAAATTCTACCTGAGCGGAGATGCACTCTACAAAAGAGATGCCGGATTAGGTCTCCTCAGATGTCTAGATAAAGACCAAACTCAGAGACTCATGGATGAGATCCATGGTGGAGTATGTGGCCCTCATATAAGCGGACCCCTACTTGTCAAGAAGATCCTCAGAACGGGGCATTATTAGCTTACACTCAAAGCTGACTGTGATGATCACGTCAAGAGGTGCTATCAATGCCAGATTCATGGGAATGCTATCCACGCCCCCTCCAAGGGAACTCCACAATATGAGTTCGCCATGGCCCTTCTCAATGTGGGGAATGGACGTGATCGGGCCCATCGAGCCCAAATCCAGTAATGGACATCGATTTATATTCACCGTGATCGACTACTTCACCAAATGGGTAGAAGCAGCCTCCTTCCCTAGGGTTACTAAAGAAGTCATCATTGCTTTCATCAGAAACAATATTGTTTGTCGATATAGACAACCAGAGGTCATTGTGTCAAATAATGCTAAGAACCTCAACAACAAAATGATGGAGGAGTTATGCAGAAAATTCCACATCAAACACCTCAATTCCGTCATCTACAGTCCAAAGATGAATGGTGTTGTTGAAGCAGCTAATAAAAACATCAAAAAAATCATGCAAAAAATGTCCACCAATCACAAAGGATGGCCTGACCTCTTGCCTCTGACTTTATTAGCCTATAAAACTTCCATGCGTGCTTCCACTGGGGCAACCTCCTACTCATTAGTCTATGGGATGGAAGCAGTGCTCCCCATAGAGGTGGAAATAGAATCCCTCAGAGTATTGCTAGATGCTCAGTTGGGTGAAGACCAATGGGTACAAGACAGGTATCACCAATTGTCTCTAATAGACGAAAGGCGATCCGTGGCTATCTTCCATGGTCAGTTATATCAGCAAAGGATCGCACGATCCTACAACAGAAAAGTCTAACTAAGGAAATTCAAACAACATGACTTGGTTTTGAAGAAGATCATTGACAACCAAGATCAATCTAAGGGGAAAATTCGCTCCTAACTGGGAAGGCCCATTTGTTGTCAAGGAGGTATTGACAGGAGGTGCTCTCAGATTGCAGGAAATGGATGGCGATGAATTTCCACAGCTTATCAACTCGGACACCATAAAACGATATTATGTCTGAAGTTACCATCAAACAAACATCCTGGTTTTAATCATCAAATCACCAGTCATTCCGGTTTTGATACCTCTCTTTTTGCATACTCTTTTGCCCCTCAGGGAAACATACACTTCAAACTGAAAGTAGTATGCACACAAGCCAATCATGTTTGATGATAAAGCATATACTTTGTAACAATCTTATTCATTTATTAATAAAAAGTATTCATTTATTAAAGGCTTTTAATTATCTACATGATGCTGTTTTATAATATGTGATAAACCCATAGTTTTAAGCAATGTTTTTAGAATAATGATGATGATCATTCTAATGAGATCTAAATTCTTAAAAAGCTTAAAACTAAAATAGTTCCCAATCGTTGGATTACTAAATTGGGGATTAGTGAATCCGGATAGATTGGTACATACGTTGCTTGCTCATTGGATGAGGATGATTGATCTCATGATCATTTGTGTGGAGACACTAAAGCAAGTATGTAGGTGCTTATTAGAGAATAAGTTCATCGAACGCATTGGCTCGCTAAGGAATACCTAATGGAGTTTTATTTTGCTGTCAATAGGAATTTCAGTAGTGATAGTAGTACAAGTGATCCTTGGACTTGAGATCATCATAGTATCTTGTGTATGATGAGTTATACTTTGACTTATTCCTTAAGACCCTTAGGGTATATCAAAGGGTATGCTTGGGTATAATAAGTTGTACATGGAGATAATGTATGATCAATAAAGAATCTACCACTTCTAATAAAAGAAGAGAAATGTCTATGTGATTCGATAAATGACAACCCAAAGTAGTCCTTGGCAGGCGTAATGAAATTAGAAAGGAGTTTCTAATTTGCATTATTTGAGTTGTGCATTTAAGAGTCGAAATACATATAATTAAATAAAATAAGACTTGACAGTAATTCCATGTCTTATATTTAATTGGGACATTGTATGGTGGAAGGATTGAATCAGACGGTAACTATTTACTCAAAGGTTCTTTAATGATTAATGTTGAAATCTATATTATACGGAAAGTCGTTGATCGCTAGGGAGGCTTATCCCTATTGTAGAATAAATATTATTTATTTAAATAAATTAATTGTTTAATTTATTTATTTAAATAAGATTAGAATTGTTCTAATTGATTTATTCTAACAATAGGTTTAATATGGAGAACCTAAAGGGTCACACCATAAAAGGAAGAATAATTATTTAAGAAGTTAATGGCATAATCGTAATAATATAGTTAATTATATTTAATTTAATCTATGGTGATAGAATAAATTAAATAGCTTAATATTTATTATTTAATATTTTAGAAATATTAAATATAAATTAATAAGAGGAGTCTTATTAATATTATTACAATTATTATTATTTTAATTTCTAAAAGAGTTTAGGAATTAATTTAATATAAGTACTCTCATTTATTCCTAATTGGATTAGGAAGGAAAATTAGTTAAAGGAGTTTAATTAATTATCCCTAATAAGATTAGGGAGCTTAATTAATTAAAAGAATTTAATTAATTAAATAAAACCCAATTCCTTAATTGTTAAGATGGGTTGCCCACATCTATAAATAAGAGGAGTCTTATTATGGGTGGGATGGGTTGTTGATTTTTCAACATACGTAATAATTCCAAGTTGTTGGGAGTACACCTTTTCTATAGAGATAGAAAAACTAAGGTTTAGCCAACCAACCCATCTTCTTGAATTTTCTTCTTCCTTGGTGGATCACCTCTAGAGGCCATACACTTGGGTGGCTAACGTTGATCAAAGGAAGGAACCAAACCCGGTGGATTCAAGAATGACGCGAAAAGGATTTGGAGGTGAACTTGTACCTGAGGAAGCTCGATCTTCAAGGGTATGATTTATTCTTTATCTTTTCGTTTAATTAATAATTGCGCATAAAGGATGATCCGGATTTATGGTTTGTAAATTTTTAAACTCTGATTTTTACACGCTTCCGCACTTTTATGCAATTTGATTGCGTTCTTAAATATTACAAACCTAACAGTGGCATCAGAGCCAAACCTTTATGCGAATTATTAATTGTTCAGATTTGATATGTATATTGATATGTGTTTAGAACAATTTAATTGGGCATAATTTTATTGTATAAAATTTAAATAAAAAAAAAAAAAAAAAACCGAAAATCAAAGTCAGCAAAAAGCAGCTCATGCCGAAACTAAAAAAAAAAAAAGGTCACGGATTAAGCTGCTGTGCACTGTAACCGAAATCATGTTTCCCTTTTAAAAAAAAAAAAAAAAAAAAAGATTTCAAGATTTTTCGTATAATTAACTAACACGGAATCGATTTATTTTTTTAACGGGGCTTGTTAAATCGAGGAAACAAAACCTAAGAAAGTTAGGTTTTTTTTTGAGAAAAGCACAAGCAGTAATTTTAAAGAAAAAATTAAAGGAACGGAATTAGTATACATATATATATATATATATATATATATATGATATACGGTTATTATATATATATATAATAGTTATACATATATATAATATATTATTATATAATTAAAATAAAAAGTTTATTTTAATTTTAAAATAAAAGGTTTATTTTAATATTAAAATATAAAGTTTTATTTTAATTTTAATAATTTTATAATTAAAATAAAAGGTTTATTTTAATCTTAAAATAAAAGGTTTATTTTAATATTAAAATAAAAGATTTATTTTAATTTTAAAATTAGAATTTCATGCTAACTAATTAGAGTTGGAATTGGATTCCATGATAACTAATTGGAGTTGAAATTGATCTTTCCTTAAATAAAGGAGTTTATTTAGATATGAAATAGGATTTCATATTATTCAAAATAAAAGAGTTTATTTGTGAATAGGAAAGAGAATCCTAATTTCCTTAAATAAAGGAGTTTATTTAGATATGAAATAAGATTTCATATTATTCAAAATAAAGGAGTTTATTTGTGAATAGAAAGAATATCCGTGTTTCCTTTAATAAAAGATTTTTTTTTACATGGAATTGGATTCATAATTAATTAAAATAAAAGAGTTTATTTTAATTAAAGATTTTTTGTATTACATGGAATTAGATTCCATAATTAATTAAAATAAAGGAGTTTATTTTGATTAAAATTTTGATTAAAATAAAATAGTTTATTTTATTCAAAATAGGATAAATTAAAATAAAATAGTTTTATTTTGATTTAAATTTGGATTAAAATAAAGGAGTTTATTTTGATTCAAAAATAGATTTTATACTAACTAAATTTGCCCATTAAATGATATCAATATATATATTAAATGTTTATTATTCATGAGATGAATGTTATTTATTGATGCATATGATGATGTGTATGATAATAAATGGGATTGATTATGGACTATTGACCAATGCGATTGGATTTTATTTTAGTTGGATGCATGAATGTATGGGTTTTATTAAATGGGGTCTGCGTACCTCGTCTTCTCTAATTTTTTTCTTAATATAAATTCTATCTACCTCCTATGTACTTCCCTCGATCACGATCAAGGTTTCTATTTATTTTAAATTGTTTTGTAATAGGAATAGTTAGAATTAATTTTGAAAAATTGGAGATCAAGGAGCAAGAGAGCTTGAAGACCGTTTGTAATGGAGCCCGGGTTTAAATGTAATAGTTATATTTAAATATTATTTCTTGCACCCTAGGGTTTGACCTTTTGGTTCACTTGGTGGCTCTAGTGAACCAAACTAGAATAAAAGTCCATAATCAATCCGTAGTAGAATATAGTATTCTATATGTGCATGCTTATACTATATATATATTATATATTATGCAAACATGCTTCGCATGTTCAATAATATGACGCGTATTTTATATATATATATGCATGCGCTTAAACAAGATGAGACAAATTAATAACAAACCCCTCAAATTTTTATATTAAGTCCTAAGCGCTCAAAGATATTTGGAATATCGAACGTCGCCTTTCTAGCATGATAAAATTAATAGAGTATTAAATATTTAATATGAGTTTGTTGTGTCACCACAAGGCAAGTATTAAGTATTTAAGATGTTAATTTATCACATTTGATGCTTATAAAGAAAATTGAACAATATTGTTTTGTTGTGTCACCACAAGGATGATATTTTTCTTTTTTGAATATATGGAGTGCTAGGTCGGACTTAACTTCGATAATTTTGATTCGGATGTGCCACCACTTGATCAAAATAATCTAAGAGGCAAAATACAAGGAGTTCCATAGTTGATGTAATTGACAAAAGTTGTCTACCTATTTATTTATATATAGTTTGTTGTGTCACCACAAGGCTATATACATTTGAAATGGGATCCTTATTCTCACTAGCAAATCTTTAATTAGATTTTGCCGAACTATATAAGTGAGGGTAATATAGTTTGAAGAAAATAGTGGGAGATACCAATTTAAAACAAGACCTAAATTATTTTGGTAATTAATAAAAGAATGTATGTTAAAATGTTGTTAATTACAAATTCATTTACAGAATTTTACAATGTCTAAAATTACTATCATCTGCGAAGCATATAATAGATGCTAAATTAATCGGCCATCAATTAAACGGATTGGTTAAGGAAATTGAGAATAGTTCATAATGGTGAAAAAGCTATCTTATGTCCTTAATACGCCTATCCCTGCAATGGTTGCAGACAATGCCTCTGAGGAAGAGATTGCTACTTTTAGAAAGTGGCAAGATGATGCACAGATGGCTCAATGCATCATGCTCGCATCCATGAGTAACGAGCTTCAGCGTCAGCATGAAACTATGGATGCTCCTACTATATTCCTGCACATTAAGTAGTTGATGGTGAGGAAAGTAGGACTGATAGATATCAGATATCTAAGGAGCTCTTCCGATCTAGAATGGCCAATGGCACTATAGTACAGACAAAAAGTTCTTAACATAATCAATTTGATTGATCAATTAGGACAACTGGTTTTGTCATGGATGGAGAGTTGAGCCAAGATTTGATCTTGCACTCACTCCCGGACTCCTTTCACAATTGTTGTGAATTTTTCATATGAACAAGCTAGATATCAGCCTCGCTGATTTGCTTAACATATTAAAAATGTTGAGAGTCACTTTCCAACCAAGAAAGATCAAGTCTTCTTGGTAGGGGCCAAAGGATCTTCCAAAAGAAGAACGATTCAAAGAAGGTAAATGAAAAAGGCAAAACAAAGGATAATAAGAACAAAAGCGATACGGATAAAGAAAGGAGTTTGCTTCCACCGCAATAAGCCCGGACTTTGAAAGAAAGCTGCGAGAAGCATCTTGTAGAGAGGCTAACCAAAGAAGCTTAGTGAAGTTTGATTTACATAAATAAAATTTTGTTCAAGATTTAAAATAAATTTTTCTTTAAGTCAAGGTTCTACTTGGGTATTGGATACCAGATTTGGTTATCATAAATATAGATTTATGAAGGGACCAAACAGAAGTAGAAAGCTAAACAAATATAAGTAATCCTATGTGCGGAAATTGTAACAAAGGTTGCTACATTAGCCATAGAAACTTATAGTTTAGCAATGCCTACGGGCAAATCTATTAAGTCATTAAGTTGTTATTGTATTCCAGTTCTTGTTAAAAAAAATATTATTTCCATTTTATTGTTGGACAATGAAATCTTTGGTATTATAATTAAGAACAATTGTTGTTCTATTTATAATAATAATGTTTTGTATAGGACTGGAATATCACTTAATGGATTTTGTATACTTGACTTATGTAAAAATTATTTTGTAAATTGAACAAACTAGTATAAGAAAAGGAGATGATCATTCAAAGAGTTGAATGTGTGTATTTGCTGAAATACAAGTGTGAATCATTTGAAAGGTTCAAAGAATTCAAAAGTGAAACAAATTGGCAAAGTATTAGGATTCTTTGATCGGATCAAGGAAGGAATACTTGTGCAATAAGTTTCTAGATCATCTCAAATGGTTTTTCTCATAATGGACACATCGACACGTAATAATTGATTGATGTATCGAAAGGAAAAATCGTACCTTGTTGGACATGGTGCGGTCCATAATGATTTTACCGACATTCCACTATCCTACGGGATAATTTCCTAGAAATGGCTGCATATCTCTACGAAAAAGGTAACCTCAAAATCCTACCCCAAGACTCCATAAAAGTTATGGACAGGAGGATTCCTAATCTTAAGTATGTTAAGATAAGGGTTGTCCAACTTATGTGAAAAGGTTTCAAAGGATAAGCTTGGGACAAGATTTTATAAGTGTCGATTTGTGGGACATCCTAAAGTAAGTTTAGGGTATATGTTCTATAATCCTACTTAGCAAAAAGTGTTTGTTGCGAAACACGTTGCCTTCTAAGATAAAGGTGTTTATCATTAAAGGGGCTAGTGGGAGGATAATAGATCTTGAAGAGTTCAAGAACCACAAAACACTATAAGTCAAATAAGAGGAACCAATAGATAGACCTATTATACCACAACTGAATCGTAAATCTGGAATAGTACCAAAGATACCTAGGAGGTATGGATTCATCATGGATGATGATGATGAGGTACACATCATAGAAGATGATGATCGAGTTAGTTACATACGATGAGGTAAGAATTCTAGTGTGTACAAAAAGGTCGATTGGGGGAGCGTCGTGAAATTTCTAGTATTATATGTTGATATACTATGGATGAGGAATTACATACCAATGCTACAATCAGTAAAGATAAAGTTGTCTAAACATTCCTCCATGAATGATTTGGAAGAGTATCTTAATTGGGGATATAAATCTATATAGATAGATTTAAAAGGATGCTCAACTTAACCCAAGGAACGTATATTCATTTGATGCTAAAGTAGTTTAGCATGGCAAACTCCAAGAAATGTCTCATGTTGATGAGCCATGGAGTGTATCTCTCTTAATAGTCCCCATAGACTCCAAAGAAGAGAGATTGCATGAGTGACAATCATGTATGCAATGAAATATACGAGACACGATGTTGTCGATCACCATATTCGAGAAGATCACCGTAAGACGGTGAAAAACATCTTAAAGTTCTTAACCCAAGCACTAAGGATGTGAGCATACATGGTGGGTCTTAAATTAAAACTAGAGGGCTTTACGGACTCAAGTTTTTCGTACGAGACCAAGACGATAGAAAATCCACTTTAAGGTAAAGTGTTACCTTGAACAGTGGTGCGTTGAATTCGAAAGGTTCCAAAACAAAGAAAGAGTTCTTTGGTTTAGTGATAAAGACAAAGTATATAGCTATAAATGAAGCTGCAAGTTGATTGTTTGGATTAAAAGTTCATTACAGAACTAGGAATAGTTCCCAAGTCTCATCTTGGATCTAAACATGTGTTGTGGCACTTTCATTTGATTATTAGAATCATTGAAAGATGGGAAATCACTATAGAGATAGTGGACTCTCAAGAACAACATTACATATCCATTAACTAAAGCTTATCCAACAGCAGGATAATCGTCACTTAGAGAAGAAGAGTATAAGATACCATGACGATTGGCTTTAGTGCAAGTGGGAGATTTAAAGTAGTATGCACACAAGCCAATCATGTTTGATGATAAAGCATATACTTTGTAACAATCTTATTCATTTATTAATAAAAAGTATTCATTTATTAAAGGCTTTTAATTATCTACATGATGCTGTTTTATAATATGTGATAAACCCATAGTTTTAAGCAATGTTTTTAGAATAATGATGATGATCATTCTAATGAGATCTAAATTCTTAAAAAGCTTAAAACTAAAATAGTTCCCAATCGTTGGATTACTAAATTGGGGATTAGTGAATCCGGATAGATTGGGTACATACGTTGCTTGCTTTCATTGGATGAGGATGATTGATCTCATGATCATTTGTGTGAGACACTAAAGCAAGTATGTAGGTGCTTATTAGAGAATAAGTTCAACGAGCGTGGCTCGCTAAGGAATACCTAATGGAGTTTTATTTGCTGTCAATAGGAATTTCTGTAGTGATAGTAGTACAAGTGATCCTTGGACTTGAGATCATCATAGTATCTTGTGTATGATGAGTTATACTTTGACTTATTCCTTAAGACCCTTAGGGTATATCAAAGGGTATGCTTGGGTATAATAAGTTATACATGGAGATAATGTATGATCAATAAAGAATCTACCACTTCTAATAAAAGAAGAGAAATGTCCTATGTGATTCGATAAATGACAACCCAAGTAGTCCTTGGTTATAAGCGAGAATGAAATTAGAAAGGAGTTTCTAATTTGCATTATTTGGAGTTGTGCATTTAAGAGTCGAAATACATATAATTAAATAAAATAAGACTTGACAGTAATTCCATGTCTTATATTTAATTGGGACATTGTATGGTGGAAGGATTGAATTGTACGGTAACTATTTACTCAAAGGTTCTTTAATGATTAATGTTGAAATCTATATTATCTGGAAAGTCGTTGATCGCTAGGGAGGCTTATCCCTATTGTAGAATAAATATTATTTATTTAAATAAATTAATTGTTTAATTTATTTATTTAAATAAGATTAGAATTGTTCTAATTGATTTATTCACAACAGGTTTAATATGGAGAACCTAAAGGGTCACACCATAAAAGGAAGAATAATTATTTAAGAAGTTAATGGCATAATCGTAATAATATGTTAATTATATTTAATTTAATCTATGGTGATAGAATAAATTAAATAGCTTAATATTTATTATTTAATATTTTAGAAATATTAAATATAAATTAATAAGAGGAGTCTTATTAATATTATTACAATTATTATTATTTTAATTTCTAAAAGAGTTTAGGAATTAATTTAATATAAGTACTCTCATTTATTCCTAATTGGATTAGGAAGGAAAATTAGTTAAAGGAGTTTAATTAATTATCCCTAATAAGATTAGGGAGCTTAATTAATTAAAAGAATTTAATTAATTAAATAAAACCCAATTCCTTAATTGTTAAGATGGGTTGCCCACATCTATAAATAAGAGGAGTCTTATTATGGGTGGGATGGGTTGTTGATTTTTCAACATACGTAATAATTCCAAGTTGTTGGGAGTACACCTTTTCTATAGAGATAGAAAAACTAAGGTTTAGCCAACCAACCCATCTTCTTGAATTTTCTTCTTCCTTGGTGGATCACCTCTAGAGGCCATACACTTGGGTGGCTAACGTTGATCAAAGGAAGGAACCAAACCCGGTGGATTCAAGAATGAACGCGAAAGGATTTGGAGGTGAACTTGTACCTGAGGAAGCTCGATCTTCAAGGGTATGATTTATTCTTTATCTTTTTGTTTAATTAATAATTATGCATAAAGGATGATCCGGGTATATGGTTTGTAATTTTTTTTTTAAACTCTGATTTTACACGCTTCCGCTAAATTTATGCAATTTGATTGCGTTATGAATATTACAAACCTAACACAAACCAGCAGCCTGGTATCACTTCATTTCAAACCTTCCATACAATTTCGGTTATCTTAAAGATGGGATTTAACCTTTCACAATTTCGGTTATCCTGAAGACAGGATTGAACCTACCACACTTGCAGTTTATCCTGAAGACGGGATTAAACTTTTCTACGCCTGCAGTTTATCTTGAAGACAGGATTAAACTTTTCTACGCTTGCAGTTTATCCTGAGGACGGGATCAAACTTTTTCCGCACTTGCAGTTTATCCCCATTATGCGATCAAACTTTCTTCTCCCCACAGTATAGCCTGCACATTGGATTCACGCTTTTTCTTCAGCTGCGATTCGTCCTGAGGGGTGAACTACGTCGACCTGATCTCCCTAATACCCGGGGGTATATAGGCAACCATATCCTATATGGCCCGATCGCAATAAACAAAAAGAACAAAAACATTTCTACACCCATCTGCCTTTCACATTCAGCGTTGAACCTCTTATACCAAGTTCGAACTACGCAGACTTGATCTCCTCTTCAATAGGAGTACGTAGGCAGCCATTTATGGTTCAGTCTAACCCCTACCAGAACAAAAATTCTTGTCACACGGTACTGGGATCAACCTTCAATTCGCCATATTTCATCGATTTCAGATCAAAGGGATGGAATTACCCAACCTCTTCTCACAAATAGAAGATTCGGTGACCATCTAAGCTGCGATCGTGCCTCAAAGAGCAATATCAACCCATAAGAGATGGAATTAACTAAACTTCTCACAAATAGGAGTACTGGCGACCATTTGTGGTGCGGTCAATCTCAGAGAGGAAGAAACTACCCTCCTCTACACTTTTCCATACAGATACCAGTCCCAAGACACCAAAGATGGTAGGGATTTACAGAAATCAATGATCCATTCTGAGAGATCTTGCAACGTCTCAATGTCCATCTATCAAGGATAAGTTCAGAATGCATCAAGATCATAAGGCCCTGAAGAAATAGGCAAATATCAAGCAAGTATCAAGGCATAACAAAAAGGGAAGTGAATCAAAATATATTTCCCTGCCATACATAATACTATTTGATATATACATATATATTATACATGACAAAATGGTTAAGCTAGTCTGTGCAGGAAAATACAAAGCTATCTATAGATCTGTATGTATGCGGACTATCAAATCTAACATAGCATCCCTCTCTAAAGACGGAGGTAGCGCTGCAAGCTCCTGCCCAAGGGTCTCTACACGAGCTAGCAGATCAGAGGCTAACTGCATGGTGGCATAATGCTAATCAATGTAAGCACTCATGTCAGCAAGAATGATAGTCATCTGGGATCTAACGGAAGTACTATCTGTAATGGCCACATCCCTAGCAGATAAGGCGATATCCCGCTCCCCAATCAATGCATCCTAGCTGATATAGCCTCATCCCTCTCTAATAGAGCGGCGTCTCTCTCATCAAGAGCTGTCAACATCGCGGCGCTAGCCTGATCTCTATCACAGGTCATCAGATGTAAGCTCTGCTCCAAATGCTGTGCCAAATACTGAGTAACAGTGGCACTCAGGGTGGGAGAATCCATCACAAATGCTGGCAGCCCAGTAGTCAAATCATCGATGGGAATAATAGCCTCCTCTATAGGCTCCTCCTCATCAAAATCAATCCCCTGCACTGTGGATACTGCCACAGCTGATGCAGTCTTTGTCTCCATCCATGCGGAATACTCTGCAGAACAACCGGATGATCGATGAAAACTCAGCCTAGCTCACGATCCCAACAGCATACAACTCGGATCTATCCTCCCGATAAGCGGTGTGAAGCGGTTACCGACTCATCGCCCTCATACGGATGAAAATCTCAAACCGGGTCAAACTGACACATAACGGCCAATGGGTGGTAAGTGATCATGCCCCTCAAACCAGCTAAAGGGAGATAATCCATGCCTGGAGCATGAGTAATGAAGCTGTAGGGTGAACTAAGCCTTGAACACGGCAATATAGCAAACGGGTCTCTAATCCCTACCAGGAAAGCTGACCACGATGCAACATCTGTACACTCCGCAGGCTGAAAGGAGTATGACATGGCTATATCATGGGTGAAACAAAACCCCTGCCATCTAAATATGCCAATCGGTCTCAAGTGTGACATAAACCACACATACAGCATGACCGAGCTACCTGTAAACACTCCTGCCGGATAAGTGCAGCAGTATGTAGCTGACCTCAGAGTCTCTACAATGATCATTGGTACAATGGTATGACCCTCCCTGAGAGCTCTCACTGCCATAATGACGCCGATATCCAGCTCATTCATGTACCGCGGCATGAAGACGTATGAAAATACGCATAGAAGCAGTACATCCACCCTGGCTGAACGCCAATGATCCTTCGATGTGGTGAAATCCCAGGAATGCCATGCATAGCTATCCTCATAGCCAAACCTGTCAAACAGGAAACGCTGGGATATCACGTGGCCGGATGTAATCTCGTCCTGGACCACTCTACGTCTCAATCTGGTGAGGTTCATAAACGGTCTGCTCATGTCTCCGATAGTCATATGCATGCAAGGTCTGTCCAGCGGCAGCATCATCAACTGTGCATACTCCTCCAAAGTAGGAGTCAACTCCTAGGTCCCAAATTGAAAAACCTGCCTCTCCGATACCCAGTGCTCTAGCATACCCTTTATAAATCCTGTGGGAACCTGAAATATCAATAGGGTCATAGTATGCTGCAGCAAATCATCTACGATCACCATATCTGATGGTGATATTCTATCATACCATGAGCGCATACCAGATACCACCAAAATGGTGGGGTATGATTAATACGGCTAACTATCGAAGAAGACATCTGTACGGGCCGTGTCATAAGACCATTAAAGGGTCAATGCTGAATATCATTGGACATACATACATATGAATAACATAATAACATGCATAATACAATAGATGGCAATATGATATAGGGAATGGAAAACTGTGCATATATTCCTAAGTATATCATCATCTAATACATCTCTATACAACTAAAATACAGGGAAATGGGGCGAAGCTACCCAACATCTAACAGAGGCCTATCAAAAGATATAGCGAGAATGCAGCTAACAGAGGCCTATCAAAAGAGATAGCGAGAAATACATCAGAAAAAGTCAATGGTGTCGATGTCTACATCATCGATACTGTCCACCTGATGTAACTCCTCCTGAGTCACTGGATCTCTATCCAGAGGGATGTCAGGCCTATATAAGGGAGGATCTGCACCAGCAAAGCCATATGGGTCACCTGAGGGGCTAGCGCCAGAGCTGGAAAGATCAAAAGTATCTACCTCTGAAGGATCTCTGCCCAAATGCCGAATGAAAAGATGTGTCCAGTCCAACTGTTGGGTCAATCTGTGTCACATGAGTTGGATCTCTGACACAGGCTATCCAATCTATCATCATCACAGATCCTGGAACCATATCCCGCATAAACTGTGTGGCACAGGTCTGAGCTCCAATAGTACGAGGGATCCACCAATGCTGGAACATCTCCTGAGACCAGGGGCCCTCTGACAATGTAAAACCGTCAATCCCCATCAATGGGATGTCAATGATGGGTGACTGCGAAACAGGCCAATAACACCTGATAGGAGGCAAGATCGGCATACGGATCTCTCATGTAGAGCTCCTAATAGCACACTCTCCTAAATAGAGCTCCCATCTTCCATCTGTGAAGAGAGGAATCCTGCGAGTGGAAATGACGTACTCTACTCCAGTCGGGTACCCATCCTCAAAACCAACTCCCAAATGCTCTCCAGAGTAGGGAATCCATGTGATGACATCGGCTGTCAACAACTCCAGCTGTAGGCGACAATAAGTGAAACCCTCAGCAACAGGGACCTCCACCAGTATGGAATGATGCCATCTTTGTCCTCGTGGATAGGTATCTAAACCTAACACGCTCACATGACGCAAACAGGGAAACCTCTCATAGGCCCAAAACTGCCAACACAAAGGAAAACATCTGCTGTCAGTCAACACTCTTAACCTATACATGGGAAAAGACAAGAGAAACACTCACCAGCAGAAATGGGCAGAATCCTAACCACGCCTCGGTCAGGACCTGCAATCGCATGCGCATTCCCCTGAGGAAGTAGGCAAAGGTGTAGGAACCCCAATCATACTCTCCTATACGGTCCATGTGTCGAGTGGCGCTGATCAAAGTGAAGGACACCGTAGAAGAGTTATCTGCTATGAAGCAGCCCCTAATGATCATCAGGAACAATCGCCGAAGAATGTGATCCCTGACTCTCACATCATCGGGTGTAGGCTCACTCAACAGCCTGCTCATAGCATCTACACTCAAAGGACCCGTACGAACAGTCCTGCCCTTGAGCGCCTCCGCTGGAACTCCCAACAAGTATCTGACGGCAGTAGGGGCAATATCCGTCGTGCAAGGCACCGGCTCCCCTCCAAACTCTATACCTGTGATAAACCGTCAATCCATCGGTGTTATCATCACCTCACCAAATGGAGTGACTGAGTCTGGTGAAACCACCGCTCAGACAATGCCCTAAGGTAACCCCAGGGACATCGATGGGGTAGAATGGAGAAGAACATCCCAAATCCCCAACCATGGACAATCGCTCTGTAGTCATCATGCAAAGCCTGATACATAGAGTGGATGCTAAACCAGTTCCCTCGAGGCTGTGTGAAGCCGGAAACCTACATAAAATACAGATCAACATCAGAATCCTTGACTCTTCATCAATAGGAAATAAGGAAGATTAAAGATCTAACTTCATACCTCATTTGCATGAAGGTATACTGAAGGATGCCTACTCAAGTCACCTAGATGATCTGGGTTCGCCACTTGAATACCTGGTAATTCCCTACGGGGAACACGTACAGCAGGAGCAGGAACCTCAATCGGTACATCCTCCTCCTCATCCTCAACATTCGGCACTACAACCCGAATAGGATGTATTACCGCCTCCACTAAACGATGAGGCTGTCTGACAGAACGACATTGAGGCTCTTCAGAAGCTCTCCTCCGTACACCAAAAGTGGTCATGCGGGAACCAATCGGCTGATCCAGATCCATAATATCTGGACAGCAAGTCTCCAAATCACCTCAAAATGGGTGTGGTAAATTCTTACCTAGAGGTTTTCAAAATGCATTGCTTTAACATACATCTACAGTAGAGTTAAAAATGTGTGACAACCCAATACCTATATTTTGGGAAAATTTTTCCATAGCCCCCTTTGTAAATGGGACTATCCACATGCACATAGGCATGACTAGGTGGCCATTCAGTAGTACACCTATACACAGTCATATACATCCTACATGCATTATCACATCACAGTAAAAAAAATCTGTAAGTGTAGTCTAATTACCAGGATTATTTTACTTTTATGCCTTTACTCATTTGTCCTCAGATGGTATAAGAAATGATAGTAAAAGGTGCCAATTTGACTATTTCAAAAGTTAAATTTTTTCACATCATTATGTTCAGCATGGTTTAATACTAACATTTGCTATGTTGAATATTTTTTATCAAGTCATATCAGCATGCATATTCACTACTATGTGTCTAAATACATTTCATGTGATAAGTCATTTTTCAACGGATAGAAACTGGAAAAAATACATGCATATGTTACCAGGACAGTGAAGAACGCTTGTACGGTGGCAGAATATGCAGAAAGTTGCCCAAACTCAGCAGATCTGAAGAAGAGCTCTCAGATTTCCTTCGCTGCGCAACTTGAAAATTACTTATGAAAGCAACCATTGGCCTATACATAGGCACGGTTGCCCGCAGGCTCACCTGCGGCTCCTGCAGGTGTACCTACAGCACTTCTACATGGGTCCCACACCTCTAGCTTGCTCCAGTTAGAGTGGCAAAGGAGGTCTCACAAGCTAAAAAGGCCAAATCAGGAATAAAAATACTACGCGATTAAGCGGAATAGCCTGAAATCCTGGTTTCTTGTTGGTCAGAGTTAAACTCCCGTCGTCTCAATGGTATTCGCCTGAATGCAAGGTATACAATACCAATGAGCTCAGTTTTCATAGATCATGCTTGGTAATACCCCCACAAAGGTCCGATGTCGTCATTTACAGGGTCACAACCCTAAACATCCCCGGCGAGGGTTACAATGCAAAACCATGAAATACCAAACCTCCCCGGCGGGGGTTACAACGCTGAAGTTACAAACTGATAAAGTATCCCCGGCGGGGGTCACAACGCACATCTTTTAAGCATCTACGTATCCCCGGCGGGGGTTCCAACGCAATGCAACCATTGATACACACATGAATGAAGGTCAAGCAACCTTGACGTCATGTCAGTCGATGGCAAGTAAACCCATCGAAGCAACTCATCCACATATCCCCGACGGGGATTACAACGCAATGCTACCATTAACACATACATCAATGAAGGTCAAGCAACCTTGACAATGCACCCAGCAGGGATCTATCCGGTGATACACACATCAACGAAGGTCGGGCAACTCTGACGACGACAAACTGTTGGCAGTAACTCCAACAAAATGAGGAAATATGTTATACACATCCTCAAACAGACAAAGCCTTATCCCCACAGATCTCTTACACCCAAGAGGTACCTCTATGGAATATAAGCCAATGTCTAGGATTCAAGACTTTGGTGATAGCCCCAACGTCAACATCCTTGGAGACTTGGATCGCATGTCCAAGCCATCACTGATTGTCATCCCAACGGGATTACCTGACAATCATGAATCATACATTTGCATCATATTGCTGCAAATAGCATCATGTTTATCTTGCTTGCATTTCAAGTGTCTAGGATTCATTATCCTATCCATGCCTTGCATTGCATAAATATGATAAAGAGGGGCATCTGTAGACACTCGAAATTTTCTACATGCACATCACATCGACATTGCGGGGAGGGCGATTCGTCTTTCGGAGATAACCACGGAAGGCGGTGACATCCATTAGGATCAACCGGAAGTTCAGTTCCAACCCGGAACACAAACCGAGAACATCAGTTCTATCTCGGCAATAACACCGTGACATTCAATTCTAGTCCCAGAACCAACACTGGGAGTAGCGACTCCATCCTTGGTGATAGCCCCAAGGGATGTCATTGCAGTTCCGGCGATAACTCCAGAAATGCTTGTTTCAAAAACATGCGATCAGCTTCAAGCTCAGACCTCCTACCGAGGCACTCATACCTCAGACCCGGAGCTACCAACGGGCAGACAGGCACACCCATAGATGACAGTGAGGCATACAAACAAGCAGTCCAATCTCAGATGTAACCCTGAGCAACGTCTGCTTTCCGCTCAAACCAGCGATAACCCTGGTGAGGAGTCAAAACGTCGTCTTACCGCCTCAACGTTTTCTCTCACAAGATGATATCGCAGTATACCAACAAGTAGTCCAATCTCAGATATAACCCTGAGCAACATATACTTTCAACTCAAACCGGCGATAACCCCGGTGAAGAGTCAAACGTCATCTTGCCTCTTCAATACGTGCGCGTCGTCTCAACACTTCATACATACATACATCCAACAATGTCCCACAAGAACCGAGGAGTAACAATCCAGAGTGACTATTACGCGTGGTAGTACTTTGGATAGAATTTGAAGCTTGAAGACCATGGGAATAGACCCCTCTTCCTGACTTCGTACAACCTCTAATCCATGTCATTGCGTAACTCTCGACACAAGCGGTCCGAAGAAGGTCAGATATACCTTGTTCGGATGCTCGGATTGAAGTTTTGCAAGTTCGAGCGGACATTACAGTGCATGAGTGCACATACTTCGAGATGACGGGACCCGCAAGGCTCGAATGTACCACAACCAGCTACAGGTACAACCGCGGCTGCCGAATTGCTTTGGTTTGGTATAATAGAATATACGAAACTACAAATGGATTTTCATCCGCCATGCGGTAATCCACGTAGACAGATCATTTCCACAATTTAATAAAGAATGAATACGAAAGGTCATTCACCATGCATGCAGTAATCCACATAGACAAGTTATTCCAACAGAATAATAAAGAATGGAATAACAAAAGATTTCACGGAGCATGCGATAGATCACATGCAGACGAGTTATTCCCAATGAATAATAATAAAGAATGGAACCGGTCATACGTAATCCGCATGCAGACGGGATATTCCAAATGAATAATAAAGAATGGAACTAGGTCATACGTAATTCGCATGATGGGATATTCCAAAGAATAATAAAGAATGAAATAACAACGAATTCACCGGGCATGCGATAGATCGCAGACAGATATAGTTATTCCAACAGAATAATAAAGAATGGAATAATGAAGAATTTCACCAGTATATGCGGTGCTTAGCAGTATAAAAGTTATTCCAACATAATAATAACGAATGGAATAACAACCCCTTACAGTATTGAAAGAAAATAACTCTCTTCATGAATACGAAAGAATAATACCCTTACCTCAAAAAAAATTTGGATCTTTGGAATAGTGAGGTAGCAGACTTCTCTTCTTCTTTCTCTCTATAATAATTGCTCTATAGCTTTGGTGAATTGGTGAGAAATGAAGGAAGAATGAGCTTCTATTTATAAGAAAATATAGTTTCCATAATTTCACATTTTGGAGCTCGAAATATTATAGTATAATACCTTACTCTTTTTTTCATTTTTAATTTAGTCCTGCAAGTATTATCAAACTTGCACCACCTCCCCTAATAGTAAATCATGTGAATTAATAGTTCATTCATGTGACTCAATAGTATAATCATGTGAAAAAACTAATTATAGTATAGTACCTTCAACTATACCTCCATTTTTAATTTAGTCATGCAAGTATTATCAATCTTGCACCAACTCCCCTAATAGTAAATGAATGTGAATCAATAGTACACACATGTGAACAAATAATTATAATCATATAAATCAATAGCAATTAATTGCTCATTTATCCGGTTAATTACCCGATTGGTCAATATAACCTCCAGACATCAATTATTATCGAAATAAATGTCAACTTTCACTAACACTAATAATTCCAACATAATGGAACTATCAATTTCATCTTTAATCAACATGAACTTATTCATTATTAATATTATAATTCACAATATTTAATAACCAGGTCATTCTCAGGAAAGAGGGGGCTTTCCGATAAGGATTTCTCCTTATTGGCGCGCAATTAGGTGACCAAACCTCTCCTTGACAGAACTTCTAGACATTGTCAATATTGCAAATAATAATATGAATAACTTTGCCATATCAATTATTGATTTAATAATATAACATATTATGCAGATAATACTGTGAAAATAATTGAATCAATAATATGAGAGATATGATGCAGCAATTACTGTAGCAATAATTGAGTATAACTGAGTGACTTTTCACGTAAGCATCAATAATCAATACCTTGTGCTACTATGCAACCACGCGTATTATTGTACTTTTACTACCGGGTAGTTCAACAGTTTTAACGGTAACACTTTCGCCGTTGTAAAAAGATAATTCTGTCGTTTTCTAACTACGATAATACTTCCGTTGTGGGGTCCACCAATGATTGTGTCGTCGTACGGATATTCCCCGACAAAAAGAATATTCCCCGAACAAATGAATATTTTATAACAACTTGCATACTTTGCAAATATTTCACATATCACCCTTAACTTTATCCTTTTATCAATTTAACCATTTACGAAATAAAATAATAATTATAAGAAAATTGAATACTTTCATTTCATAAAATTCGGGGTCTTACAATCTCCCCTCCTTATAAAATTTTGTCCTCAAAATTTACGTATGTACCTGGTATGCCGAAGAGGTGAGGATACCTTGACTTCATTTCAGATTCTAACTCTTGAGGTATAACTTTTGAGTGTCGAATAGGATCCTTCTTATCCAAGATTTTAATATGTATCTCCTCATACATTAAATCTTCTGCTTATCTCGTCTAGTTCTAATTCAATAATGTGGTTCGGGTCATCCACATATTTACGTAATATCGATACGTGAAAAATGTTATGAACACGCAACATACTTGACGGTAAAACGAGTCTATAGGCCACAGTTCCTATTCGATCGAGGATTTCAAATAGGCCAATTAAATCGAGGGTTGAGATTTCTCTCTTCATCGACTCTTACTTCTAGAATAACGCCCTCTTGAACCTTCTTCTTCACATTCATCAGCTCTGAGTATGTAGCTTGAGCGATTTTAACTTTATCGATTAAAGTCGATTCTACTCATATTATTTGACTTCATCACGTGGGTCCTTAGAGTCTTTAACTCTATCTTCATCATTTCTAAGTTATACGCAAATGGGTCTTTGTGTTAACAACGTCACACTTGTAAATGCATACGATCTTCTACTCAACGCGTCAGCTACCACGTTCACTCTTCCACGATGATATTGAATGGTATGGTCGTAATCTTCAACAGCTCGAGCCAACATCTTTGGCACATTATACGATCATTTCAGGTGAAGAAATATTTGAGAGTTTTAGAAATGGGTTTTGTACTGGGGTCAATACAAAATTTGATTTCACGCTCTAGGGGTAGGCTAAGAAGTCTTCAAGAATACGTTAGGAAATTTATTAACAATAGAAATATCATTCAAAACTGTGACTCTCATCCAAGACTTGGATAGCACGTCACATTTATACCTATCAATTTGTCATCGTCATTCACATCGTCGCCTACAAAAAGTCTGGCTTCGGTGTATTCCACACAAGGAAGTCAACAACGAAAGGATCGGGGCTCTTTATTTATGGCTTGATATGACAATGATTGACTTTAGTGGTTTGGTTGCTTGAATTCGCATAACAGGTTGGTTAGAAATATGAAAGCTAACAACCTTACGAAAAGCATGATGAGTAGCTAACCAGTTGATTCCTAAAATTACATCAAAGACAAGTATTTTCAAAGAGATAAGATCGACAGGTAACGTGAAAGTGTCTGTAAGACCCCAACTTTTATGAATAAAGATGAATTTTCTATAATTATTATTTTTGAATGAATTTGATATAATGTTATAGTTGTGGGTAATATTTAGAAATTTTACAAAGTACGCAAGTTGTTTATAATATTCGATTAGTGGGGAATATTCGTTTTAACCGGGAATATTAAATGCGACGGCACAATCATTAGTGGACCCCTAGCGAAATTATTGTCGGATTGAGAAAAGCGACAAAAAATATTTTATAAAAATAACGGCGAAAGTTTTATGGTTAGCTGTTGAAACACCCGGTGTTAAAAAATACGAGAATACGCGTGGTTGCATAGTAGCTTTACGGTATTGATTATTGATGCTTACGTGAGAAGTCACTTTCGGTTTTGTTCAATTATTGCTTGATAATTGTTGCATAGTATCTCACGTTATTTGATTCAATTATTGTCGATATTTTATATATTATTAAATCAATAGTTGAGATAACAAAGTTGTTAATATTATTATTTACATTATTAACGATGTCTAGAAGTTCTGCCAAGGAGAGGTTTGGTCACCTAATTGTGTGCCAAAAAGGAGAAATCCTTATTGGAAAGCCCCTTCTTTCCTAGGAACGACCTGGTCGATTAATAGTGTAAATTATGATAATGATGATGAAATTTTGTTTTGTTAGTATTATTAATGTAATAAAACAGAAAAGCTTTTTATATAAAATAGAATACTTTTATAAAGTTATTCCTTTTATTAGGCTAATAGTAAAATCTTTTTATATAAAAGCGAATACTTTTATAAAGTTATACATTTTTATTAGACAATAAATAGAATATATTATATTTTATTATGCGTAGTGTTTGCATAGTGCTGCATAGTGTTTTGCATAGTAAAATCTTTTTTATATAAAAGCAGAATACTTTTATAAAGTTATTCGTTTTATTAGATTATAAATAGAATATATTATATTTTATTTAAAAGATTTTGCTTTAAATATGGACCTTTCGATTAAAAAGTAAATCAATCTGGACCGTTCATGAATTAGTTACTATTCAGTCCATTCTTCTATAAATAAAAGCTCATTCCTTCATTATTTCTTACGAATTCTTTGAAACTCTAGAGAGAGAAGCGTAGAGAGAATTCTTCTTCTATAATCTTGAGCGTCTTTCTTTAGCGTTTAAGAAAGCTTTGAAGCGTAGTGCAAGTTTCATCAAGTATATCCAGCCCTTCTGAGTCAAGTACTCTTCTTTATAAGGTAAGGGTATTATTTTTTTTTTCATATTCATGAAGAGAACTTACATTATTCTAGTCTTTATTATTACATTGGAATAACTTTTGTATCTGTGAGCTACCCTATACTTGGTGATATTCTTACATTATTCCATTATTTATTATTCTCTTTGGAATAACTTTTATCTATGTAAAATACCGCATACATGGTGAAATTCTTTTGTTATTCCATTCTTTATTATTACATTGGAATATCACATACATGCGTTTTACTGTGGGACTGGTTCCGTCTTTATTATTACATTGGAATATCCTATCTATGCATGCGTTTTCTGTGGGACTGGTTCCGTTATTTATTATTCTATTGGAATAACACATACATGCAATACCGCATTCATGGTGATTTCTATTGTTATTCCATTCTTTATTATTACATTGGAATATCACAAGCCGGTCGTATTATACGCTTTGACACAGTTTCATTATTTAATGTTACATTGGAATAACACATACATCTAATCCGCATGCATGGTGATTTCTTTTGTTATTTCATTCTTTATTATACTCGGTTGGTTAAAGTTTTGACTTCTATACTCCATGAAATTAGTGGAATATCCTTGATATTTGTGCTTCATCCGGTATCTTTCATGGAAATATTCTTACGAGCAGAATTTTAAAGAAGTATCATGTTGACAATTTATGCGTTATTAGTTCTGGATAAATTAATTCTTGAACTTGTTTTATTGAATTCTTATATCATTGTCATCATCCTCATGTTTATATTTTGTTGAAAGTCATCTATGGCGATAGTGCATAGATGGACTTGGTATGATTATGACCGAGGATTATTGATTGTAATCATGGTAGTGATGTAACAAATGATGTGGTAAAAGTCCTCATTGGCCCGTAGTGCATTGAAGGACAGTTGTTGGCATGATCATGACCATTGATGAATACACGAATATCCTTGGCCCATAGTGCATGGATAATTTGTGGTTGTGATACTAATGAATATCCTTGGCCGTAAAGCAAGGATGATGTGGTTTATTTATTAAGCTGAGTCCCAGCGATAAAAGTGATGAAAAACATTTTAAATCATAAGAGATAGTAGATTTAATTCTCTACTTGACTCTTTTAATGGATTACTTGTTCCACTAGAGTTAAACTTGATGTCTATTATATTTATCAGTTTAACATTATTGAAGACTAATGATAATTTATACTGCATTATCTTAGTTATAATATTTCTTACTGGGCTAGTTGAGCTCACCCTTTCTTTCACTGTTCTCTTCAGGAAATGAGAATGTAGTCGGGACTAGCCGGACGGTCCAGATGATAGTATTAGTAGTCCTCACTATTACATTAAATAGTGTGACAATAAATGTAATGAGGACTTATTACGAGAGTGGATATTTTTAGAAGATAATATTTGTATTAAAACTCACAACTCTCTTGTTGTATATTAAAGATTGTATTTGTATTACATACCATGTATTTGGCGACTCGAATAGGTGATGTATACCTATTTTGGGGGCGTCACGGTTGGTATCAAAGCTTAAGGATATGATCCACAGCTTGAGATGTGAGACAAGAACTAGGAGGGGAGGCGAGGAATTCCTTCACTAGTATGACCTACCTAAGATTATTTGGTATTTAATTGGTTGGTGGGAGTATAGGGATAATATGTGATATGTTAATTAACCCTTGTTTTGTGGCGGTATTTGAAAATGACATCCGAGAATGTTGAGAACATCAATGGAGCCTGAGGAGACCGTTGAGTCTTCACGGATCGATAATTAGGATAATGTGCATCGGAAGGCGACAATCCTCGTGCAATCAACAACTTGACCAGATGATGAGCGATGGAATGTTGAGGAGGCTTTATGCAATTCATGCGACATCGAGCAAGAGAGGCTCTGTACAAAATGCATGTGGAAACCTTGGCAAATCTCTCGGACGGTCGCATTAAATAAGATTCGAGGCTGGGACCACCGGAGTTTTTGGAGAGAGCAAAACCACTTAAGGCGGAGACGTGGATAAAGCAGATCTGTAAGATATTTAATGTCTTGGGATGCTCCGAGGAGCAAAAGGTTCCCTTTGCCACCTTGATGTTGCGTGTAGAGGAAAATTACTGGTAGGAATTTGTAAAACGTACTCAACCTGCCGCACTGAAGATGACTTGGGAGAAGTTCCAAGAATTTTTCAACGACAAGTACTTTCCCAAAAGTATTCGTCACATGAAAGAGGTAGAGTTCATTAAGCTGGAGCAAAACAACATGACCGTGTCGCAGTACGAAGCCAAGTTTGCTAATGTCTCGGTTTGCGTCCCATTTGGTTGATAATGAGGAAAGAATGACGTGAATGTTTCTAAGAGGTTTGAAACTCGAGATACGTCAATATCTTATCTCTCATAAAATGTGTTTGTATCCAGATGTTGTTAATAGGGCTCAGTTATTGGAGCGCGATAATGAGTCAGCCAAACCAAAAGAAGAGTAAGGTAAAATGATAATACCGGTGATACTTGATCATTGAAGCGGTAACAATAAGCGTGGAGGAATCAACATGCGAAATGGTAACCACCGGTGGTAATCATGGCAAAAAAATAAGAATGGACATTTCAAGAAGAGGAGATTCAACAATGATGGAAAAGGCGTCAACACCAAAGACCCGTGGTTAAGGAAGGAGAGCGACCACCTATCATATGCTTCAAATGCGGAGGGAAGGACACATCGGTCAAAGCTGCGCGATGCCGTCAAAGCATGTTATAATTGTGGAAGAGAAGGTCACTAGCCCAATTTTGTCTTTCACCAAAGACAAGTTCGACTAGGATGGAGGCACCAAAGGGCGTCCCGAGAAAAGTCAAAGCCGATAGTCTGAGGGAGGCGTTTGTCGTGACCTCCCGGAAAAGCAAGGAACCCAAACTAGGTCATCACGGGTAAGCTTATTATAAACTCTAGCGAAGTTTATACCTTATTTGATACTGGTTATACCCATTCTTTTATTTCTCCTACTTGCGCTCAACGTTTAAATTTGACTCTGGAGAAATTAGACTTTGACGTATCTGTTGAAACTCCGTTGGGAGAAACCTTCATTACATCCACTGTTTATAAGTCTTGTTTGGTTCAAATTGGTACCCTCACATTATCTGTTGATCTTATTTCATTGAAAATACTTGCATTTGACGTAATTCTTGGGATTGATTGGTTAACCACTCATCATGCAAAAATTGATTATTTTCGTCAAGTTGTTAGCTTTCATATTCCTAACCAACCTATTATGCAAATTCAAGAAACCAAACCATTAAAATCAATCACTGTCATCTCAAGCCATAAAACTATTCGTTTATTGAAAAACAAATTTCAAGCTTTCTTAGCTTATGTCACGGATCTAAACAAAAATACGTCAGTTTTGAATGATATTTCTATTGTTAATGAATTTCACGGCGTATTCCACGAAGAACTTCTGGCCTACCCCGAGGCGTGAAATTGAATTTTGTATTGATCTTGAACGGTACAAAACCCATTTCCAAAGCCCCATATCGAATGGCTCCTATTGAACTTTAGGAGTTAAAGACCCAATTGCAGGAATTGTTAAACATTGGCTTTATTCGTCCTATTACTTCTCCTTGGGGTGCTCCTGTTCTATTCGTGAAGAAGAAAGATGGGAGTATACGACTTTGTATTGATTATCGGGAGTTGAATCATGTCACCATCAAAATTTGGTACCCATTGCCACGTATTGATGACCTGTTTGACCAATTGCAAGGCGCCAAATTCTTTTCAAAGATTGATCTTCGTTAGGATATCACCAATTGAAGATTAGAGCAGTTGACATTCAAAAGCGGCTTCCGGAACTCGATGCGGGCATTATGAATTCCTAGTCATGTCTTTTGGATTGACTAATGCTCTCTTTGCCTTCATGGATATGATGAACCAAGTATTCAAGGAATATTTGGATCACTTTGTGGTCGTCTTTATTGATGACATCCTTAATTATTCAAAAGCCGTGAATATCATGAGCAACACTTGAGGTGATACTCCAAAACCGTGAATATAAGCTTTATGCCGAGTTGAAGAAATGCGAGTTACGGCTTGAGGAAGTAGCATTCCTTGGGCACGTGGTATCAAGTCATAGAATATATGTTGACCCAGCAAAGATTGAAGCTATTCAAAGCTGGGAGCAACCTAAATCAATGACCAAAGTATATAGCTTTCTCGGCTTACCTGGTTATTATCGGAGATTCGTAGAAGGGTTTTCTCGAATCGCTACTCCTTAACTCGGTGACTCGGAAAGATATAAAATTCGGTTGGAGTGAGGAATGCGAGAAGAGTTTTCAAGAACTTCAAAAGGAGACTCATTTCAAATTTTATTACGACAATACCCACGGCTCGGAGGATTTGTCATCTACGGTGATGTTTGAGCAAAGGGTTAGGATGTGTTCTCATGCAACATGGGAAAGTCATAGCTATGCCTCTCGACAACTCAAAGAATATGAGAGGAATTATCCTACTCATGATCTAGAGTTAGCATTTGTTGTTCTTCGCACTTAAAATTTGGAGGCATTACTTGTATGGGGAGAAAGTGGAGATCTTTACGGATCATAAAAGCCTCAAATATTTATTCACTCAAAAGGAACTCAACATGCGACAGTGACTTTGGCTTGAACTGTTGAAAGATTATGATCATACCATCCAATACCATCCTGGAAAAGCAAACTAGTAGCTGACGCATTGAGTAGAAGATCATATGTGGGTACGAGTGCGATATTATCAACGTAAAGCCCATTTTGTATGGCTTGCAAAGGATGGAGATAGAGATAAAGACTCCAGGGACCCACGTGATGATGGCGAATATACGAGTAGAATCGACTTTAATCGATAAAGTTAAAGTTGTTTCAAGCTCTAGGACACTGGAGGCGATGCGTATGAGGAAGAAAGTACAAGAAGGTGCTTATCTTACGAAAGCAAGAATCGATGAAGAAGGAATACTTGAGTCGACTCCGGACTTTGTGTTCTAACAACCACGAGTTAAAATATAAAATCATGATGGGCGCACAACACACCATTTGCAATCCATCTTGGGAGTACCAAAATGTATCATGATCTTCGACATACATTTTGGTGGGGTAATATGAAGAGGGAGATAGCGTTGTTTATCTCAAGGTATTTAACTTGTCAACGAGTCAAGGCAGAACATCAAGTACCAAAAGGTCCATTACAACCACTTAAAATTCTAAAATGGAAGTGGGAGCACATTACCATGGATTTCGTTACTGGTCTTCCCAAGGTTTCTCAAGGCATAGATGCAATTTGGGTCATTGTTGATAGATTAACCAAGTCTGCTCATTTCTTACCTATACGAGAAACTTATACACTTGAACATCTTGCTCGTATGTACATAAGCGAGGTTATAAGATTGCATGGTATGCCAAGTATCCATAGTTTTATCGATCGAGGCCCAAGATTCACTTCACGATTTTGGGTTAGTTTGCAAAAAGCTATGGGCGCGGATTTACGATTTAGTTGGCATATCATCCTCGGACGGACGGACAATCGAGAGGACTATTCAAACTCTTGAAGATTTATTAAGACTACTGTGTCCTTGACTTCAAGGAAGTTGGGACAAGTTCTTACCATTGGTGGAGTTTTCCTACAACAACATGATTTATCAAGCAAGTATTGGCAATGCTCCATTCGAGCGTTGTATGGAAGAAAGTGTCGTTCTTCGATATCTTTGGGATGAGGTGGGTGAAGCAACGTTGTTGGGATAGGAGTTGAGTGCGTATGACTACGGAAAAGATTCAAATGATCCGACAACGTATAAAACCTCACAAGGCCAAATGAAAAGAGTTATGATGATCTTCATCGAAAGGGCGTGGAATTCGATATTGGAGATCATGTGTTGTTATGTGTTGCTCCATGGAAAGGAGTTACAAGATTTGGAAAGAGAGGAAAGCTCAATCCTCGATTCATTGGCCCATTTTAATCCTCGATCGAGTAGGGATGTAGCCTTTATAAACTCGCTTTTACTGCCAAGTATGTCTCGTGTTCATAACTTTTTTCATATATCCATGTTACTTAAATATGTGAAAGACCTAAACCACATTATTGAGTTAGAAGCCAGGACGAAATAGCGGAAGATTTAACAACTATGAAGAGGTTCTATTCAAATCTTGGATAAGAAGGGACATATTCTACGCTCGAGGTTATACCTCAAGTCAAAGTTTTATGGAGGAACCACGATGTTGAGTAAATGACACGGGAGTTAGAATCGAAATGAAATCAAGGTATCCTTACCTCTTCGACATACCAGGTACGTACCCTAATTTTGAGGGTGGAATTTCATAAGAAGGGGAGATTGTAAGACCCCAACTTTTATGAATAAAGATGAATTTTCTATAATTATTATTTTTTAATGAATTTGATATAATGTTATAGTTGTGGGTAATATTTAGAAATTTTACAAAGTCACGCAAGTTGTTTTTATAATATTCGATTAGTGGGAATATTATACGAGGGAATATTGACGGACACAATCATTAGTGGACCCCCTGGCGAAATTATTATTCGGATTGAGAAAGCGACAAAAAATATTTTATAAAAATAACGGCAAAAGTTTTATGGTTAATCTTGTTAAAACACCCGGTGTTAAAAGTATGAGGAATCTGGCTGGCGTGGTTGCATAGTAGCTGCGGTATTGATTATTGATGCTTACGTGAGAAGTCACTCGGTTTTGTTCAATTATTGCTTGATAATTTGTTGCATAGTATCTCACGTTATTTGATTCAATTATTGTCAATTTTTTATATATTATTAAATCAATAGTTGAGATAACAAAGTTGTTAATATTATTATTTGCATTATTAACGATGTCTAGAAGTTCTACCAAGGAGAGGTTTGGTCACCTAATTGCTCGCCAATAAGAAGAAATCCTTATTAGAAAGCCCCCTCTTTCGTGGGAACGACCTGGTCGATTAATAGTGTTAATTATGATAATGATGATGAAGTTTTGTTTTATTAGTATTATTAATATAATAAAACAAAAAAGCTTTTTATATAAAAGCAGAATACTTTTATAAAGTTATTCGTTTTATTAGGCTAATAATAAAATTTTTTTATATAAAACAAAATACTTTTATAAAGTTATCTGTTTTATTAGACAATAAATAGAATATATTATATTTTATTATGCATAGTGTTGCATAGTGCCTGCATAGTGTTTTGCATAGTAAAATCTTTTTATATAAAATAGAATAATTTTATAAAGTTATTCATTTTATTAGATTATAAATAGAATATATTATATTTTATTTAAAAGATTTTGCTTTAAATATGGACCTTAGATTAAAAGTAAATCAATCTGGACCGTTCATGAATTAGTTCTTATTCAGATCCATTCTTTACATAAATAGAAGCTCATTCCTTCATTATTTCTTACGAATTCACTAAAACTCTAGAGAGAAAAACTGTAGAGAGAATTCTTCTTCTATAATCTTGAGCATCTTTCTTTAGCGTTTAAGAAAGCTTTGAGCGTAGTGCAAGTTTCTTCAAGTATATCCTCTTCCCTACAGTAGAGTACTCTTCTTTATAAGGTAAAGGGTATTATTTTTTTCATATTCATGAAGAGAACTATTGTTATTCCGGTCTTTAATATTACATTGGAATAACTTTTATATACTGCCAGGCTACCCTATACTTGGTGAAATCTTTACATTATTCCATTATTTATTATTTTTTGGAATAACCTCTCAATGTGAAGTACCGCATACATGGTGAAGTTACATTGTTATTCCATTCTTTATTATTACATTTGGAATATCACATGCATGCGTTTTCTATTTGGACTTGGTTCCGTCTTTATTATTCTATGGAATATCTTATGCATGCGTTTTATTTGGACTTGAATTACATCTTTATTATTCTATTGGAATATATCACATGCATGCGTTTCTGTGGGACTGGTTCCATTATTTATTATTTTGTTGGAATAACATGTCATCTGAAGCAACCGCATGCATGGTGATTTTGTTGTTATTCTATTCTTTATTATTACATTTGAATATCTTGTCGGTGCGTATTACTTTGACACAGTTCCGTTATTTATTATTACATTGGAATAACCTATCTATCTAAAATACTGCATGCATGGTGATTTTTTTTTGTTATTACATTCTTTATTATACTCGGTTGGTTAAAGTTTTGACTTCTATACTCCATGAAATTAGTGGAATATCCTTGATATTTGCGCTTCATCCAATATCTTTCATGGAAATATTCTTACGAGCATTCTTAAATTTTACTCTACAAAGAAGTATCATGTTGACAATTTGGGACGTTATTAGTTCTAGATAAATTAATTCTTGAACTTGTTTTATTGAATTCTTATATCATTGTCATCATCCTCATGTTTATATTTTGTTGAAAGTTATCGTGGCTTTTGTAGTGCATAGATGGACTTGGTATGATTATGACCGAGGATTATTAGGTGTAATCATGGTAGTGATGTTACAAATGATGTGGTAAAAGTCCTCATTGGCGCGTAGTGCATTGATGGATGAGTTGTTGGCATGATCATGACCATTGATGAATACTACGAATATCCTTGGCTCGTAGTGCATGGATAATTTGTGGTTGTGATACTAATGAATATCCTTGGTAGTAAGCGGGGGATGATGTGGTTTATTTATTAAGTGAATCCCGGTGATAAAAGTGATGAAAAACCTTTTAAATCATAAAAGATAGTAGATTTTATTCTCTACTTGACTCTTTTAATGGATTGCTTGTTCAGCTGCAGATTAAACTTGATGTCTATTATATTTCATCAGTTTAACATTGTTGAAGACTAATGGTAATTTATTACGCATTATCTTAGTCATAATATTTCTTCTTGGGCTAGTTGAGCTCACCCTTTCTTTCACTATTCTCTTCATGAAATGAGAGCGTGGTCAGGGGACTAGTCGGAGTGGACGGTCCGGATGATAGTATTAGTAGTCCTCACTATTACATTAAATAGTGTGACAATAAATGTAATGAGGACTTATTACGAGAGTGGATATTGTCTAGAAGACAATATTTGTATTAAAACTCACAGCTCTCTTGTTATATATTAAAGATTGTATTTGTATTCTGTACCATATATTTGGCGACTCAGAATAGGTGATGTATACCTATTTTGGGGGCGTCAAAGTGTCGATTTGAATTAAACAAGATTTATAAATATTGGAGGTAACGAAGGTTTCTCCTAACAGAGTTTCAACTGATAAGTCAAAGTCTAATCTCCCCGGAGTCAAATTTAATCGTTGAGCGCAAGCAAGAGAGATAAAAGAATGGGTAGAACCGGTATCTAATAAGGTATAGACTTCACAAGAATTTATAATTAACTAACCCGTGCTAAATTCGTTCGGGTTACTCGCTTTTTGAGAAGTCACAAAAAATACTCTTCCTGAAACCACCGACTTTGTTTTGTCCGTATCTGCCTTCGGTGTCACTGTCCTAGCTGGACTTGACTTTGGTGCACGACAAAATTGGGCTAGGTGACCTTCTTTTCCATAATTGTAACATGCTTTGGACTGCATCACGTAGTTTGGACTGATATGTCCCTCCCCTCCGCATTTGAAGTATACAATTGGTGGTCGTTCTCCTTCCTTGAAAGCGGTGTTGGTGGTCTTTCTGTGTCTTTCCATCGTTGTTGAACCTTCTCTTCTTGAAATTTCCACTCCTATTATCTTGGCCATGATTACCACCAAGTGGTTACCATTCTTGGCATGATAATTTCCCCACGATGGTTATCATTGTTCTAATGTAGTTGTTACAATTGCAGAAGTATGATTATTATCGTGTTGTTGTTTACACGAGGATTATTGTCTTCTGTTGCACATTATCCTGGGTATTGATCGTTGGTGACTCAACGATCTCACGTGCTTCATTGCTGATCTCAACATTTTTAGATGCCTTTTTCAAACATCGTCATAAAAAAGGGTTAATTGACATATCACATATTATCCCTATATTACGTGAGACCAATTAAATACCAAATAAACTTAGGTAGGTCATACTAGCGAAGGAAATTCCGAATCTCTCCCCTCCTAATTCTTGACTCACATCTCACCAGGATCATATCCTAAGCTTTGGTACTAAATCATGACGCCCCCAAAGCAGTATACATCACCCATCTTGGGTCGCCAAATACATGGTACAAAATTCAAATACAACTTAATTATACAACAGTCGTGTAAAATACGACAAAACATAATCTAAGAGTTTAAATAAGAATATTTTCATCTAGACAATATCCACACTCAATGGAGTCCTCATTACATTTATTGTCACACTATTTTATAGACTAGTGAGGACTACTAAAACAACCATCTGGAGCGTCAATCCGTTCCCAGACTAAGTCAACCTATATTCTCATTTCACGAAGAGAACAAAGGTGAAAGAAAGGGTGAGCTCAACTAGCCCAAGAAGAAATATTATGACTAAGATAATGCGAGAATAAATTATCCTTAGCCTTCAACAATATAACAACTGATAGAATATAATAGACAACAAGTTTTAGATCAACAACTGCAATAGAAATAAGCAATCCATTAGAAGAGTCAAGTAGAGCATAAAATCTACTATCTTCTATGATTTAAAAAAAATTTCATCAACTTTATCGCTGAGAATCAGCTTAATAAATAAAATCGAATCATTCCTGCACCACGACCAAGGATATTCATGTAATCATCAATGGTCTTGATTATACCGAAAAATCCCTGGTCATAATCATACCAACAACTGTCCATCAATGAACTACAGGCCAATGAGGACTTTTACCACATCATTCGTCACATTACGGTCATGATTATACCGAATAATCCATGGTCATAATCATATCAAGTCCATCTATGCACGTAAGCCAAAGATGACTTTAATCACAATATAAGCATGAGGATGATGACAATGACATAATAATCCAATAAAACAAGTTCAAGGAAAAATTTTAAAGATTTATAATTTAATTTATCCATCAATCAATAACGTCCAAATTGTCAACATGATACTGCTTTGTAAAGTAAAATTCAAGAATAATATTCATGTACCAAAAATAATTTAGACAAAAAAGAAATATATTTTTCGGGTAAATAGTACCCCGTGAATAGTACCTTGGGAATAGTACCCCGACATAAAAAGTACCCCAAATATCCGAGTGAATGATACTAGAGTGAAGACTAATCGGGTGAATAGTAACCCATGAATAGTAACTCATGAATAGTACTCCGGCATGAAAGGTGTCCCGAATACCCGAGTGAATAATACTAGAGTGAATAGTAACCGGGTGAATAGTAACCCATGAATAGTAACTCGTAAAAGAAAATGATATTCCATGACGAGTATAAAAGAAATGATATCTCATACATAATAGATTATACGAAACTGCAAATGGATTTTCACCCGCCATGCGGTAATCCACGTAGACAGATCGTTTCCATAATTTAATAAAGAATGAATACGAAAGGTCATTCACCATGCATGCGGTAATCCACATGTATGACAAAGTTATTCCAATGTAATAACAAAGAATGGAATAACAAAAGAATTCATCGAGGCATGCGATGTAAGACCGCATGCAAAGTTATTCACAATGTAATAATAAAGAATGGAACGTGTTATGCAGAATCCGCAAAGACGAGGATATTCCAATGTAATAATAAAGAATGGAACCGGTCATGCGTAATCCATTACGCATGTGATATTCCAAATGAATAATAAAGAAAGAAAGAACAACATAATTCACGTGCATGCGATAGATCGCATGTAAAGGTTATTCCAAAAGAATAATAAAGAATGGAATAATGTAAGAATTTCACCATGTATGCGGTACTTGCGATAGACAAAGTTATTCCAACATAATAATAAAGAATGGAATAACAACACTTACGAGTATTGTAAGAAAGTAACTCTCTTCATGAATACGAAAGAATAATACCCCTTACCTCAAAAGAAGACTGGATACTAGAATAGTGAGGTACCAGACTTCTCTTCTTCTTTCTCTCTATAATTTCTCTCTATAATAATTGCTCTATAGCTTTAGTGAATTGGTGAGAAATGAAGGAAAAATGAGCTTCTATTTATAGGAAAATATAGTTTCCATAATTGCATATTTTGGGGCTCGAAATATTACAGTATAATACCTTCCTCTTTTTTTTCATTTTTAATTTAGTCCTGCAAGTATTATAAAACTTGCACCACCTCCCCTAATAGTAAATCATGTGAATTAATAGTTCATTTATGTGACTCAATAGTATAATCATGTGAAAAAACTAATTATAGTATAGTACCTTCAACTATACCTCCATTTTTAATTTAGTCATACAAGTATTATCAATCTTGCACCAACTCCTCTAATAGTAAATGAATGTGAATCAATAGCAATTAATTACTCATTTATCCGGTTAATTACCCGATTGGTCAATATAACCTCCAGACATCAATTATTATCGAAATAAATGTCGACTTTCACTAACACTAATAATTCTACCACAATGGAACTATCAATTTCATCTTTAATCAACACGAACTTATTCATCATTAATATTATAATTCATAATATTTAACAACTGTGTCGTTCGAGAAAGAGGGGCTTTCCGATAAGGATTTCTCTTTATCATGCGTAATTAGGTGACCAAATCTCTCCTCGATGTAACTTCTAGACATTATCAATATTGCAAATAATAATATGAATAACTTTGTCGTCTCAATTATTGATTTAATAATATAACATATTATGCAGATGATACTGTAACAATAATTGAATAAATAATATGAGAGATATGATGTAGCAATTACTGTAGCAATAATTGAGTATAACTGAGTGACTTTTCACGTAAGTATCAATAATTAATACTGTGTGCTACTATACAACCACCAGCGTAGACATCGTATTTTTTACTACTAGGGTAGTTCAACAGCTTTTTAACAGTAACACTTTCGTAGTTATAAAAGATAATTTCATGGAGTTTTCTAACTACGACAATACTTCCATTGTGGGGTCCACCAATGATTGTGTCATCGTACGGATATTCCCCGACAAAAAGAATATTCCCCGACCAAATGAATATTTTATAACAACTTGCATACTTTGCAAAATTTTCACATATCACCCTTAACTTTAACCTTTTATCAATTTAACCATTTACGAAATAAAATAATAATTATAAGAAAATTGAATACTTTCATTTCATAAAATTTGGGGTCTTACAACTATTCTGTTAAATAGTGTGATAATAAATATAATGAAAACTCCATTTAAGTTTGAATACTGTCTAGAAGATAATATTCGTATTAAAACTCTCAGTTTATGTTTTGTCGTATTTTACACGACAGTTGTATATTAAGTTATATTTGAATTTTGTACCATGTATTTGACGACTCAAGATGGGTGATGTATACCTATTTTGGGGTCATAACAGTAATGGTTATTAAGAACCTAGGAGAATGTTGGAATATAATGTAATAATAGGTGTATTCATGTCTTTAAGCATGAATAGATGAATTGTTAGTTGTAGCACCGTGTAGCACCATATCTAAGGTTGGAAGATACCCGGATTTTGGGGCATCACAGCTGTTGAAGAACTCACAAACCAAGCCAAAAGCCTTCAATTCTTTACTAGGTGTTAAAATTCATCAAAACCCCATTTTAATTCCCAAGAAAATTTCCTCAATTACTTCTTTGATCTAGTTGTTCTTAAATCTATCAAGAGCCTAATGTAATTAGACATTGCATGGTCATGTTTAAGGTTGAGTTAGTTAAAATTTAACGGATAAAATTCTAGTTCGGCTTAAGTTTCGTTATGTGGCTAGTGTTACTTGAGTTAATAGATCCTTAGGGGTGTTCTACACCTAGTGCCCTAAAGCCATCTGGCTTGGGATTCATTGATCAAAAGCTCGTTACATGGGTAACTCAGCCTAAGGTAACTGAACTTTGCACAAGTCAAATGTAGTCGTTCTCATGCTAATGCCTGGTGGTTTGTTCTTGCATTTGTTGTCTTGTTTCGAATACTTGTTGTAGCTTTAGCGTATAGAGTTGGAATTTTTCATATTGTAATTATTTATGTTTATGAATTATAAATATTTAGAATAATTGGTAGTCACACACACACAGATTTTGATCAGTAGCAGTTTAAGCTAGAGGTTTAATTGAAGTCTTATTTATGATTTTGCTTCTTCTTTGAAAAAGTTATTCTTAGCCTTGAGGCCACAATGAGGTTATATAGTAGTTCAGCGCATGATGCACAGTTATATTTGCCTTTTGTTACTTTTGTTCAGATATTTTTTCTTAGGGACAAGTAAAAGCTTAAGTTTGGGGGTATTTGATGAGTGGGATTTATACCCGCCAATCGAGCACTCTAAACCTTAAGAAGTTGCTTGTTTGTCTTATTTTTTACTGCTTTTATATAGTTTTTGCTATTATTTGGCTTAAAAGTGCTTTGCAGGGATTATTAGGTCATTTCTAGCTTTTAAAGGACAAAACTGTCATTTTCTCACAACCAGCGCCGCAACGCTGGATTTCCTTTGTTAAGTGGCGCCACAGCACCTTCCTATGATAGCTCACCAAGAGTCGATTGCTACTGGGGCTGGTTCACGTAAACAAAGATGAAATAAGAAATATTACTTATCGACTTAGACGACTTTGATCGGTGGCGACAAAGACTGTCCAAGGCAAAAGGGGTATATTGCAGATGCCACCTCCGATCTTCGTGCAGACAAAGAATGTATTAATGACCTAAAATGCTTATCACTTAAGAAATTATCATTTCAGTAACCTTCTTATCAGTTGAATAGTTTAGAGAGAGATAGCTTAGAAGAGGAAGAAGTTGGTTCTTCAAAGAAGAAAAGTTCATTGTCTCCTTCATTGCTCGGATTCTACACGGTATAGAGAAGAATTAGATCTTGAATACTTCAAAACAAGAGTTTTCTTTATCTAAACCTTCCATTTATTTGTGTATTTTGAGCATGTTGAATATTTTGATAATGTTGTTTAGTTCTATAGTTATGAACTAATTACATTTCTAGGATTTCAATGTAACCTAATGATTAGTTTAATTGAATTTCTCTCCTATTTATTATAATGAATCATGTTTGAATAGGTTATTGTATCTTGTGCTTATTTATTGATTGTTTGGCTAAGTATTTTATATGAGTATTAATTTATATTGGAAAATAGATTTTAATGCTTAACCCTAAATATAATATCACTTTTTATGATCATTCCAAAGGGAATGAGAGCATATCTTGCATAATAAAATATGAATATATCTATTTGCCTTGTGTAACCATTGAAAATTAAAGCTTAATGACTCTTAGTCTAATTATTTTCACCGTAGGAATATTGTGATTTATTTAGCTAATGGATTTGCATTTGACCATCGGAAGAGGCTTATGTGTACACAGTATTCTTGGTTGACCATACTTGTGATTTGTTAGATAATTAGAGAGTTAGGAGTTTATACGCAGCATTAGGGGAGTTGTAATCCTAGCTTGTCATATTTGATACAACTCTTTCTCACCATTTACTGTTCTAATCATAATTCTTTAAACACACCATCTTTATTTACATGTTTAGATAAGATCGAATTGATATAATTTTAGTATATGAATAGCCTTAGTACTAATTCCATGTGGGTTCGACACTCAACTTATTACTGTATTACTTGTTTGACCGCGTATACTTGCACGTGTTTTATTGATCGTGAAAATGAACAACAAGTTTTTGGCGCCGTTACCAGGGAACTTAGTATTATTTGTTTTTCAATATTAATACTAACTCAAAATGATCTTAATTTAAATTGATTTTCTGTTTAAACTTTTTCTCAGGTACTCTTGATTGTGTATACCACCTCACATGAATCGAAATATAATACCTCTTGATCCTGAGGGTGACAGAACATTTAGACAACTGAGAAGAGAAAGAGCTCAAGAAATACCAACTCTAGTTATTATGGTCGAGGAAATTCAAAAATCTTTTCGGGATTATGCCATGCTCCGCATCACAGATTTCAAGCGAGCATATTAAGGCCCGCTATTCAAGCTAACAACTTTGAAATCAAGATGGGTACTATTCAAATGATGCAAAATACTGTTCAATTCAGAGGGATGTCGAATGATGACCCAAATGATCATTTGATAAACTTCATGGAAATCTGTGACACTTTCAAATGTAATGGAGTGTTCAATGATGCTATCAGGCACAGATTGTTCCCATTTACTCTTCGGGACAAAGCCAAGAGTTGGTTGCATTCGCTTCCACTGGGCTCCATTACAACCTAGGCTGATTTGGCTCAAAAATTCATAGCGAAGTTTTTTCCGCCCGCGAAAATAGCAAGGCTCAGACATGATATCACATCCTTTACACAACATGAATTTGAGTCTCTTTATGATTCGTGAGAGCGATTTAAGGATTTATTGAGACGATGCCCTCACCATGGATGTGACGCCCCCAAAATGGGTATACATCACCCATCTTGAGTCGCCAAATACATGGTACAGAATTTAAATACAAACTTCCTTTATACAATATGACAAAAGCGTAGCTGAGAGTTTTTACACGAATATTATCTTCTAGACAATATCCAAACTCAAATGGAGTCCTCATTACAATTATTATCACAATATTTTATAAAATAGTGAGGACTACTACTACCACCATCTCAGACCATCACTCCGTTCCGCGACTAGTCCCGTCTACGTTCTCATTTCTTGAAGAGAATAATGAAAGCAAAGGATGAGCTCAACTAGTCCAGTAAGAAATATTATGACTAAGATAATACAGAATAAATTATCGTTAGCCTTCAACAGTGTTAAACTGATAAATATAATAAACATCAAGTTTAACTGCATCGGAAGAAGCAATCCATTAAAAGAGTCAAGTAGAGCATGATATCTACTATCTTCTATGATTTAAAAAGTTTATCATAAATTTTATCACTAAGACTCAACTTAATAAATAATTCACATCACTGAATTATCCATGCACTACAAGCAAAGGATATACATTAGTATCACGTCCGCGAATTATCCATGCATTACGGGCCAAGGATATTCATGTAATCACCAATGGTCATGATCATGCCAACAACTGTCCATCAATGCACTACGGGCCAATGAGTACTTTTACCACATTATTTGTAACATTACGGTCATGATTAAACCGAATAATCCCTGGTCATAATCATACCAATCAACAATCCATTTATGCACTACGGGCCAAAGATGACTTTCATCAAAATATAAGCATGAGGATGATGACAATGATATAAGAATTCAATTAAATGAAAGCAAAGGATAAATTTTAAAGATTTATAATTTAATTTATCCAGAATTCAATAATGTCCAAATTGTTAACATGATACTGCTTTGTGGAGTAAAATTCAAGAATAATATTGTACCAAAAATGATTTGGACCGAAAAGAAATCATTTTTTGTCATGAATAGTACTTGGGTGAATAGTACCCCATGAACAGTAATTTGGGAATAGCACCCCGTGAATAGTACTTCGGCATGAAAAGATCAAAAATTATCAAGAATGTCTAGAATAATATTTTCGTGAAAAGTTACTAGATGAAGCCCAAATTTCAAGGATATTCTACTAATTTCAAGGAGTATATAAGCCATACTTTAACAAAATGAATGTAGAATTCAGAATCTGAAACGAAATAATATTACTTATATACTACAGAGTATGAAAGAAAATATTATTTCATATGAATATTGAACAAAAATAATATCCCTTCCCTTAAAAAGTAGAGTATTCCAACTGGTATAGCGGGGATATTCTTGAAGAAAACTTGCACTATTTTCTACATTCAAAGTTTTCTAAAACTCGAAAGAAATACGCTCAATATTATAGAAGAAGAATTTTCTGATTCTGGTATGATTTTCAATTCTAAACTAAACATCCTACTTATAGGAGAATGGAAAGGATACTATTTAAATTTAGAAAATCGCGATTGTACAGTAAAGGATTCACGGACGAAAATTTTCACAGGCGCCGAATTAAAAAAAATTGATTTTACTATGCAGACACTATGCAAACACTATGTATAATAAAATATAATATATTTTATTTTACATAAAAAAACAAAACTTATTATAATATATATATATATATATATATATATATATACAGTAAAACATCTATTTAGGAATAGACTTGGGACCAAATTATTTGTATTCTAATTAAGAGGTTATTACTAAATAGAGATATTGGTAAAAATATTTTCTGAACACCCAAAAATATCCACTTTAACAAAAACATCAATAAGAATTTCCTAATGTAGTCTTTTATAGAAAATGTAGTCTTTTATAGGAAAATATAGTCCTTTATAATGTAGTCTTTTATAGAAAATGTAGTCTTTTAAAATTAATATTGTTTTTCTCTCATATATATATATATATATATATATATATTGTGACGCCCCCAAAATATGGTCCAATCCATCCAACCTATTCTGAGTCACCAAATACATGATATAGAAAACAACTACAACTTTATTATTACAATTGTCGTACAAAATACGACAACACATATACTGTGAGTTTAAATACCAACTGTGACTCTGGACACCAACTTGTGTCAGCACCTCACACTGATAAATTACATAAACGTATAGTCAATAACTGTTTTAGAAATTAAATCTTTGGATAATGCTCAAGGAAACCTTCGTACATGGGAGGCCATGAATCTAAGTTATGATAGATATCATATGACTCGAGAATTATCCTTGGTTGATCCAATAGACCCAAAAGAAAAATGAGAAGATTACTATCTTGTTCATTCTAATGAGGTGCACTTTTGACGCTTTTAAAGTCAGGTTCTCATCACCCTATTGTTGTTCGCCAAAATCAATTATTAAGTGACGTATAAAATATGACACACACTGTTAGGTTTGTATTATTCAAGAACGCAATCAAATTGCATAAATAAGCGGAAATGTGTAAAAATCAGAGTTTAAAATTTTTACAAACCATATATCCGGATCACCCTTTATGCACAATTATTAATTAAACGAAAATATGAAGGACAAGAATCATACCCTTGAAGATCCGAGCTTCCTCAGGTACAAGTTCACCTCCAATCCTTTTTCGTTCAACTTGAATCCACCGGGTTTGGTTCCTTCCTTTGATCAACGTTAGCCACCCAAGTGTTTGGCCTCTAGAGGTGATCCACCAAGGAATAATAAAGATTCAAGAAAATGGGTGGTTGGCTAAACCCTAGTTTTTCTATCTCTATAGAAAAAGAGCGTACTCTCCAACTATTGGAATTATATCGTCGTCTTAATATCTGATATAAGACTCCTCTTATAAAATAAGGTATTATTTAAACATAAGGTATTATTTAATATCCTATTAAAAATAAGGTATTATTTAATTAAACCCTTTTTAATTAAAGGGGCTCCCTAATCTTATTAGGGATAATTAATTAAACTCCTTTAATTAATTTTCCTTCCTAATCCAATTAGGAATAAATGAGAGTACTTATATTAAATTAATTCCTAAACTCTTTTAGAAATTAAAATAATAATAATAATTGTAATAATATTAATAAGACTCTCTTATTAATTTATATTTAATATTTATAAAATATTAAATAATAATATTAAGCTATTTAATTTATTCTATCACCATAGATTAAATTAAATATACATAACATATTATTACGATTATGCCATTAACTTCTTAAATAATTATTCTTCCTTTTTTATGGTGTGACCCTTTAGGTTCTCCATATTAAACCTAGGTTGTGAATAAATCAATTAGAACAATTCTAATCTTATTTAAATAAATAAATTAAACAATTAATTTATTTAAATAAATAATATTTATTCTACAATAGGGATAAGCCTCTCCTAGCGATCAACGACTTTCCGGATAATATAGATTTCAACATTAATCATAAAAGAACCTTTGAGTAAATAGTTACCGTACAATTCAATCCTTCCACCATACAATGTCCCAATTAAATATAAGACATGGAATTCTTGTCAAGTCTTATTTTATTTAATTATATGTATTTTCGACTCTTAAATGCACAACTCAAATAATGCAAATTAGAAACTCCTTTCTAATTTCATTACGCTTTGGCCAAGGACTCTTTGGGTTGTCATTTATCGAATCACATAGGACATTTCTCTTCTTTTATTAGAAGTGGTAGATTCTTTATTGATCATACATTATCTCCATGTACAACTTATTATACCCAAGCATACCCTTTGATATACCCTAAGGGTCTTAAGGAATAAGTCAAAGTATAACTCATCATACACAAGATACTATGATGATCTCAAGTCCAAGGATCACTAGATCTACTATCACTACTGTGAATTCCTATTGACAGCAAGTAAAACTCCATTAGGTATTCCTTAGCGAGCCACGCGTTAAATTGAACTTATTCTCTAATAAGCACCTACATACTTGCTTTAGTGTCTCCACACAAATGATCATGAGATCAATCATCCTCATCCAATGAAAGTAAGCAACGTATGTACCAATCTATCCGGATTCACTAATCCCCAATTTAGTAATCCAACGATTGGGAACTATTTTAGTTTTAAGCTTTCTAAGAATTTAGATCTCATTAGAATGATCATCATCATTATTCTAAAAGCATTGCTTAAAACTATGGGTTTATCACATATTATAAAACAGCATTGTGTAGATAATTAAAAGCCTTTAATAAATTAATAGTTTTAATTAATAAATGAATAAGATTGTTACAAAGTATATGCTTTATCATCAAACATGATTGGCTTGTGTGCATACTACTTTCACACACATCTTAGGACCTCAATACAATTATATATTGCATGTCATGCCGTTTTATAATGTATTGAGAAACTTCGACAGACTCGGACCATCACACTATTCCCCTGTTATCCCCGCTCGACCCAACTACACTTTTATTACCTGAAAGGATTTGTGAAACAAAAGGGTGAGCACAACTAGCCCAGTAAAGAATATCATGACTAAAGATAATTAAAATATCAATAGCCTTCATCATTTATAAATCAGATATTTAGAACATATGGTAAATGATAAAACTTTTCAACCATAGTTGCAGCGGAACGAGCAATCCATTAGAAGAGTTAAATAGACCATAAAGTCTATTATCTTCTTCATGTTAAAAGTCAACCAACAATGTTTTAACCCTGTAACATCAATCAACAGTTCCTTTCCACAATCATATGAATAAGTCATAATCATAATTGTAGTTCTAAATTCCTCTTCTCATCCAGGACGAAGATAATTTTCATCACATGTCTTTACCTGAAACATCAAAGATCATGGTTATACCAAATCACAGTTCTTGTTCATATTCATACTAATAGGTTCATCTTTGCACTACGGGCCAAAGATATTCATTAACAGTTCATCTTTGCACTACATGCCAAAGATATTCAGCAACAGTTCATCTTTGTACTACGGGCCAAAGATATTCAACAACAGGTCATCTTTGCACTACGGGCCAAAGATATTCATCAACAATTCATCTTTGCACTACAAGCCAAAGATATTCAACAACATGTCATATTTACACTACGGGCCAAAGATATTAATATCTCAAAGAAATATATAATCATTTCAAGATTTATATAAACAATAATTATAACCATGTTGATCAATTCACCTTTGCGCTTAAGCTAAAGATATTCAATTATAAATTCAATGGTCATGATCATACCAATCAACAATTCATCTTTGCACTACTGGCCAAAGAGAACCCATAGTCACGATCATACCAATAATTTACCCATCTTTACACTCAAGTCAAAGAGAAATATCATCATTAGGGTTATAAAAATGTTATATATGATAATAAAAACAATATGATCAACAACTGTATTAGTTTCAAGAATAAGGTTCATAAATCAACGATAATTTGGTTAGAAAAAGAAACTAATTTTGTCGTGAATAGTACCCATGAATAGTAACTCATGAATAGTAACTCATAAATAGTAACCTGTATTCGTACATAGTACCGTATACGTAAATAGTGTCATATACATGAATATAGTGCCGTATACGTGAATAGTAATCCCGACATGAAAAAGGTAGAACTTTTACAATAAAACTCATATCAATAATTCGGCATAATGATATTGAAGAAAATAATATCATTTAAGAAGAAAATAACATCCCTTACAATCCCTAACTTCAAAAAGCGAAAAGATTTAACCTGGAATATCGGATATGATTTGAAGGAAACTTGCAGACCGATTAACAACTCTCAAAGTATCAAAATACTCACAAAAATACGCTCGATAATATAGGGAGAGAAAACTTATGTTTCTGGTGTGATTTTCAATTCTAACTCAGCACTCTATTTATAGAAAAATGTTAGAACGCCAAAGCAGACTTGACCTGCAACCTGATGGCTTTACCTGCTACTATTCCCACCCACCACTTTTGAAATAAAATTTTAGCACATTTTTCACCAACCAAAGGTGGGCCCACTCATTCTAGAATTTTCCACCAAAAATCATTTATAAACATAATTTCCGAATCAGTCACCTCTTAAAATTCATAACAAATCATACATTAATTTTTAACGGTTCAAAATTTGTGGACATGTACTCAACTTATATATGTATAACATATCCAAAAATAACAACGATCCAACGGTCGGATTAAAAATTATAACTCGCGCAATATATCTCAAGAAAACTGATTTTTCGAATTATGAGTCCTTCGGACCAGTTTCATTCAAACAGTCACCACGAAAAATCCACAATGAATTTTTGGGTGATTCTAATTTCTACAGTTAGCTTACTTCCAAGGCTTTCTTTTGATATATGGCTCATCTCCTAAATCATTATACACAAAGAGTTATAGATTTTACAAAATTAAGTAATAAATTAATTTTCTAAAAATTTTCAAATTTCGTTCTTCATTTCGACAAAATACTAATAAAACATCTCAGCATTAATTTCTCCATTTATATCTATATAAAAATATATATTTCCTTATCATATAAATCAATAATTAATTATTCACAAATAATATTACAGAATCATAATAATGACAACCAGACCGTTTCCAATAAGGATTTCTCCTTACTGGCACGCAATTAGGTGACCAAACCTCTCCTTGACAGAACTTTCTAGACATTTCCAATAATGCTATCTAATAATATTATTCAAATAATATGAATTATTGATCTGATAATGGAAAATACTGTGCAGTGACAATTATTGAAACAACCATAATATAAAATATCAACGCAGTAATTATTAAATCAATAAAATAAAATATTGAACAGTAATTACTGTAACAATTATTGAGTAGTGCCTTCTTACGTAAGAATAAATAATTCAAAAATACTATGCAATACCGTGTGCTACTGTGCAACCATGTGTATTACTGTATTTTAACCACCAGGTATTCCAACAGTGTTAACGGTAACTATTACGCCATTATTTATAAAAACTCAAACTTGTCGTTTTCTTCATCCGACTTGTTATTACATTATGGGGCCCATTAAATGATCGCGTTGTCGCATTTAATATTCCCCGACAACAAGAATATTCCACGACCAAACGAATATTCCCCGACAACAATGAGTATTTTATAACCACTTGCGTATTTTATAAACATTACATATATCACCCTTAACTTTAACTTTTTATCAATTTAACCATTTACTGAATAATAATTATAAGAAAAATTGAATACTTTTATTTCATAAAATTTGGGGTTTTACATATATATATGAAATTATTACTATATAGAGGTATAGTTTCTTAATATGAGACTTAAAAAGTACATAATATATTACAATTTAGAGGTTATTTCTATTTATAATCTGGTCCAAATTGGGACCAAATTTTTTATAATATTATAGAGGTTATTCTTATATAGAGTATTCCTAAATAGGGTTTTTACTATATATATATATATATATATATATATATATATATATATATATAATACTTATATATGTATAAAATATTGTGCAGATGATATTGTGACAATAATAGAATCAATAATGTGAGATACTATGCAGCAATTACTGTAGTAATAATTGAGTATAACTGAGTAACTTCTCACATAAGCATCAATAATCAATACCGTGTGCTACTATGCAACCACGCATATTATTATACTTTTAACACTGGGTATTTCAACAGTTAACAGTAAAACTTTCGCCGTTATTTTCATAAAAAGATATTTCTGTCGTTTTCTAATTTCGACAATAATTCCGTTGTGGGGTCCACCAATTATTGTGCCGTCGTACGAATATTTTCTATTAAAACGAACATTCCCCGACCAATCGAATATTTTATAACAACTTGCTTCCTTTGCAAAATTTATAAATATTACCCACAACTATAACATTATATCAAATCAACACCATAATATTCAAAAATATATTTCAAGAAAAAAATTCATCTTTATTCATAAAAGTTGGGGTCTTACAATGGATTGCCTGATTGGCTTCCAATTCAGACCTTCCATAACAGATTATTCGGTTCTACCTGTTTGAGTATTGATGTCACGGCTGGTGTGGCCTTTATGTCAAATAACTTTGATGAAGGTTATGACTTGGTGGAGACCATGGCTGCGAACAATTATCAGTGGCCTAACGATAAGTAAGCACCACGGAAAGTGGCAGGTGTTTACGAGGTTGATGCAGTTACGGCGTTGTCTGCTCAGATCACTGCCCTTACTAAAAGAATTGATGTTATGGGGGTACAATCAATAAAAAATTTGGCAGTGCTATGTGATTTGTGTGCTGGGAACCAACCTACTGATCATTACGCCATTAGCCCTGAGTCATTTCAGTTTTTCTCAAATTTCAGACGGCAACAAAACACCAATGTTCCCACGCACTACCATCCTAGTTTGAGAAATCACCCAAATTTCTCGTGGAGCAACAATAACAGTAACCAAGCTCAAACCTCTACCGCCAGACCAACATATTCAAATCCTCCCGGTTTTTAGTCTCAAGATCAACATCCACAAAGCTTAGCTTGGAAGCAAATCTTTCCCGGTACATATATCTCAGAATGAGACGAGGATCAATAGCCAAGAGGCTTCTATCCGGAATTTGGAAAACCAAGTGAGTCAATTGGCAACTGCTTGAAATAGTCGTCCTCTAGGCACCTTGCCAAGCGACACTGATGTAAACCCAAAACGGGAGGGCAAGGAGCAATGCAAAGCAGTCACTCTCCGAAGTGGCAAGACATTAAATGAAATTGGAGGAGAAACCTCAACAGTGCAATTGGAAGTTATTGAAGATTAGAGCATTATTGAGCCCAATTATGCCAAGTCTAGGGGAGAAGAGAATATGCAAAAGGAAACCACAATATCATCTCCTACTGATAACAAGCATAGTCCTGTAGTACAACCAATACCATTTCTCTAACGCCTTCGGAAGCAAAATCTGGATATACAATTTTTGAAGTTCTTAGAACTTTTCAAGAAACTTCATATTAATATCCCTGCTGAAGCGCTGGAATAAATGCCCAGTTATGTGAAATTTATGAAGGATATTTTGTCCAAGAAAAGGAAACTGGGGGACTATGAGATAGTAACACTTACAGAGGAGTGTAGTGTTATTCTACAAAAAAAAAAGCTTCCACCTAAGCTGAAAGACCCTAGAAGTTTCACTATTCCATGCATAATCGGGGACCAGTTCACCTAACAGTGTCACTCTCCAGTTGGCCGACAAATCCCTCACTTATCCGAAGGGAATTGTGGAAGACATGTTTGTCAAGGTGGACAAATTCATCTTCCCCGCTGATTTTATTGTTCTGGACTTCAAGGAGGATGGGGAGGTCCCTATTATCTTGGGCAGACCATTTCTAGCTACAGGCAAGACACTTATAGACGTGTAGAAGGGAAAACTCATAATGAGAGTTCAAGACCAGGAAGTAACTTTTAATGTCTTTAGGTCTATGAAGTTCCCCAGTGTCGATGTGAATGGAAAAACACTGAATGAAGTATTCTCTGAAAATTACATTTCTGATTCGCTTGCAGCCACTCTGACTGGTGTTAGTAATGTGGACGAGCTTACTCATCTCGAGTATGTGAAGTTATTGAATGAATATTCTCGGTTCCCTAAATCAAAACAAGTAGTGGAACCATTGACTAGATCAGAATCTACATCCAAGGAGAAATTACATGTTTTGGAGTTGAAGCCTCTACCAAGCCATCTGCGTTATGCTTATTTGGGAGAATCATTAAATCTACTTGTCATAGTTTCTGCATTATTAAGTGAGAGTCAAGAGATAAGCTCCTGCAAGTTCTCAAGAAGTACAAGACAGCTTTGGGGTGGTCTATCTCAGACATTAAGGGCATCAATCCCTCTATTTGCATGCACAAAATCCTCCTTGAGGATGGTTCTAAGCCTTCTCTCGAGCATCAAAGGCGGTTGAACCCCATCATGAAAGAGGTGGTCAGAAAAGAAATCATCAAGTGGCTTGATGCGGGCATCATCTACCCGATCTCTAACAGTCCATGGGTTATTCCAATCCAATGTGTGCCAAAGAAGGGCGATATGACAGTGGTGTCTAACGAGAATAATGAGCTTATTCCCACATGGGCTGTAAGTGGATGGAGGGTATGTATGGACTATCAAAAAATTGAACAAGTCCACTTGCAAAGATCACTTCCCGCTACCCTTCATTGATTAAATGCTTGATAGGCTCGTTGGGCATGAATTCTAATGTCTCCTGGATGGGTACTCGGGTCATAATCAAATTGCTATAGCACCCGAAGACCAAGAGAAAACAACCTTCACATGTACATATAAGACATTTGCCTTCAGGAAAATGTCTTTTGGATTATGTAATGCTCCTACAACATTCCAGAAATGCATGATGTCCATCTTTTCTGACATGGTGTAACAGACGCTCGAAGTGTTTATGGATGATTTCTCTATTTTTGGGAGTTCTTTTGAGGCATGTCTACAAAACTTGACTGCAGTACTGGAAAGATGTGTGGAGACTAACCTAGTATTGAATTGGGAGAAATGCCACTTCATGGTTAGAGAGGGGATTATTTTGGGGCATAGAGTGTCTGCTAATGGAATTAAAGTGGACAGAGCAAAATTTAATGTAATTGATAATCTTCCACTGCCATCATCTGTGAAAGGAGTAAGAAGTTTTCTGGGGCATGCCGGGTTTTACAGGCGGTTTATTAAGGACTTCTCAAAAATTACAAAATTGCTCTGCATCTTGTTAGAAAAAGACATGCCTTTCAATTTTGACAAAGCCTGCCTAGAGGCATTTGAACTGCTAAAGGAAAAACTTTTCTCTGGTCCCATTGTTGTGGCCCCTAACTGGAAATTGCCTTTTGAACTTATGTGTGATGTCATTGATTTTTCCAATGGGGTGGTGATGGGTCAACGGACAGACAAGGTATTTCACACTATATACTACGCCTAGTAAAACCTTGACAGATGCTCAACTCAATTATACCACTACTGAGAAAGAGCTACTGGCGGTAGTATATGCTTTTGATAAATTTTGCTCATATCTCATCGGGACGAAAGTCATTGTGTACACCGACCGTTTAGCTATCAAATATCTAATCTCAAAGAAAGATGCCAAGCCGAGGTTGATTAGATGGGTTCTTCTCCTTCAGGAATTCGATTTGGAGATTCGATATAGAAAGGGAACTTAAAACCAAGTAGCGCCACCTATCGAGATTGGAGAACCCAAGCCACTCGGGAGAAACTGACACGATGATAAATGACTTCTTTCCGGATGAGCAGTTGTTTGTTGTTCATAGTGTAGCTCTTTGGTATGCCGATTTTGTAAATTACATCGCAGGCAATGTGCTACCACCTAATATGAGCTATCAGCAGAGGAAGAAATTTTTCAGTGATGTAAAACACTATCTTTGGGATGAGCCATTCCTGTTCAAACAAGGCGCAGACCAAATCTTGAGAAGATGTTTACCTGAGGAAGAGATTGAGGACGTGTTCCATCACTGTCATTCGTCTAATTATGGAGGACATTTTTGTGGGCAAAGAACGGCATCAAAAGTTCTCCAATTGGGTTTCTACTAGCCAACTATGTTTAAGGATGCTCATCTGTATGTATTGCAATGCGATAATTGTCAAAGAGAGGAAAATATCTCAAAAAAGGCATGAAATGCCTCTGCAAAATATTCTTGAAGTAGAACTTTTCAATGTCTGGGGCATAGACTTCATGGGCCTATTTTCATCGTCCTATAATAATATTTACATACTAGTCGTTGTGGACTATGTATCCAAGTGGGTAGAAGTCGTAGCCTTGCCTACTAACGATGCCAAAGTCATACTTAATTTCTTTAGAAAGAACATTTTTACACGATTTGGCACACCGAAGGCGATTATTAGTGATGAGGGCTCACGTTTCTATAATAAGTACTTTGAGACCCTTCTTGTTAAATATAAGATTTCTCATAAAATTGTCACCGCCTACCATCTGCAAACCAGTGGGCAAGCAGAGGTATCGAATAGGAAGGTCAAACGGATAGACAGTTAAAGACAGTTTTGTACAAACTTATACTTAAGTCAGTTTTGCACAAACTTAAGTATATTTTGTGTTATAATTAGTAGCGCAAACTTATACTCAAGTCAGTTTTACACTGTTAATTATATCTTAAAAGACACAATTTTATACTAATAATTATATTTTGAGGGAGGAATTTGCTAATTGAATAAATTCAAAGACGAAAACGTCATGGGAGTACAAATATAGAGTATTCATTTTAGTCATTCAACAATTATGAGAGATTGAAAAATGGGAGCTTATATTTCCATAGCACATTTTTCATTTCCAACCACAAAATATGCATTATAACAATAGCAAATGAGATTCACTCATGTGAGTTTCAACAGCTCTTTGGTGTAATTTTTTCACATGTTATGATAAAAGTATTTTATTTAGGAAATTAATATTTTTATAAATTAAAATGATAGTTTCACAAAATTTCTTTCACATGAATAATAGATAGGTCCCATAATCATGTGAAAGAGACCTTATAAAAATATCAAATTTTACTTGTGAAAATATATTAACTCTCTTTATTCATTTCTTCTACTAATGGGAGAAATATATAAGAACTTAATAAATAATAGTAACTACTTAAAAGTTATGAAAAAGTCTAGGGGTACAACACTTTGCCGACCGGTCAAGTGATCGATCAAATTTTTTTTTTTATGACTCCCAAATAATTTATAATATTTATTGGAATCGGAATTTTTACAAAAATTAGTGATTTAGGTGTCATTTTAATATATGTAAAAAACAAGGTTGTACAATCTGTGCAACCCTATTTTTTACATGTATTCAAATGATATCTAAATCATTGGATTCTGTAAATATTCCAGTTCCAATAAATATTATAAATTATTTGGAAGTCAAAAAAAAAATTGGTCGGTCGCTAGACCGGTCGGCAAAGTCTGATCCCCCTAGAAGGACCGAAAAGTTATCCACTCACGGATATTCACTCAATTCTTTTCCCATTACCCATGATTTTTTCACGCGCCTTGTGCATGTGCATTGTGCTAGCTAGTAGTTATATTATGTCTCCCTATATGTAGGGTTGTTCATCGGTTATTTATCGAACCGGACTAGTCCGAACCGGATCGGTTCAGTTATATTATGTCTCCCTATATGTAGGGTTGTTCATCGGTTATTTATCGAACCGAACCAGACCAGTTACCGAATATAACTAAAATTGTGTACCGAAACCGATACTGATTAAACTGGTATATTGAACCAATAAGCCGGTTCGGTACCAGTTTTTTAATGCTATAGTACCGGTCAACTATCCAGATTACACCAACTCAAAAAAAGAAAAATTAAGCTATTACTTTACTGAAGAAAGAGAAGCAATACCAAACATATACAATGGTCAGACCATGATAAAGAGAAAAAGGACAGAGAAGGAAAAAAAACAGGGAACAAGATGAAGAGGAGCAGCGAAGCAGTAGCACTGCAATAGCGCACGCCGGGAGAAAAAGGAGAGGAAGAGAGAAGAAGGAGATTAGGAGAGTACACTATTAAGTTTTGGAGCTTCAGTCAAAGAAGTGGGTAATATTTTTCCCTTTTTGCTTTTGAAGTGTTGATTTGTGCTCTTTTCTGTTGGGATTTGAAGATTAGTAAATTAAATTAAAGTGATTTGTAATAAAGATTTCTATAGGAAGAAGGATTAGATAATAATTCATCTACTGAAGATTTGATTTTTGCATTTTAGTATGTTGATTCGGTGTGAACCGGTTCGGTATGGTACGAACCGAATCATCAAAATACCTAATCGGAACTGGTACCGAAAATCGGTCTTTACCGAACCAGTTTTCTCTGTCTCGAACCGACCAGTTCAGACCTGTCCGATTTACCCTAAAACCCGAAAAAATTGAAAATTTTGACCACCCTATATATTAGGCCTGACAAAATATAGTTATGGGTTGGTTTTGGTTTTCAAAATATGGTTATGGTTCCATTTAATAACTAAAACCATATTAACCATTTTTAATATGGGTTGTGTGGGTTGAAACTATATAGTTATGGTTAAAAACCATATTAACCATTTTAAGATGTTTTGACTTTTAAACAGACCTTTTGAAAAATAAAATTATGACCGTCACAATTAAATTAATTTAATTAATTAAGTAATAAAATGATATAAAAATTATTAATATAAATAAAATGTATATTAATACCCTTCCATATTTAAAGTTCTTAATGATGAGAAAATTGGTTCAACCCCCACAAATAAAATGTTGATATTAGGTGTATAAATTAAATAATTATATTTATTTTAAAAAATATGAGTCCAAACTTTAACCAATCTGAATAAATAAAAATGGTTAACCAACCCATTTGGTTCCAGTTAATATAGTTTGACCCAACAGTTAACTAATTATATTGACAAGTCTACTACCTATATGTCGTTGAAATAAAATTAATTAATGTATGAAATCAAACATATAATATTTGTTGAAAAAAGTATTTGGTTATTAGGGAAAATATTTGTTTTAATTTTTTTACTTAGCGATTAACACTTTGGGCTAAGGTGGGTTTCGCTCAAGTAGCTATCAATTTACGTAAATATTTAAGAAATTAATATTTTTACATGATTTTTTGATATTTCTACATGAAAAGTGTCGTTATAGATGTAACGGTAAAAACCGTTGCTATAGAAACCGTCGCTATAGGATCTATAGTGACTGTAATATTAAAAAGTCATGTAAAAATACCAATTTCCAATATTTAATGCATTATGGATCTATGATTCGAATAAGCCTCCAAAGTGTACGAAGACTCTCGACAGTGAAGCAATTAAGACCTAACTTATAAGCTTATTAAGATAAATTACATTACATATATAGTTTATTTTTGGGATTGACGATTTATCCATTTAATAACTTTAGTATTGGACGTTTCCAAAATGAGTATTGTTAAGTCGGGAAAATTCAATAATACCCTCAATAAATACATAAATAGAAATCACAAAGTGAACAAATAGGTAGAGTATATGTTGTAGCAAAACTAATTATACTAATTACGAAAGAGTTTTCAATATATTAGTTTCAATAGAGAAATAATAGAGTTGAACATAGTAACAAAAAAAAATTCTTTATTTGGTTGGCCGTGAAGTCAAATTATGACACTTAAAAATGGGCGCTTAGATTTTGAAATGGACCCAACATGCTTGCTTGCTGGTGCGTAAGTGTCTGGTTTCTTTCAGACATGGCTAAAAACAGTTCAACAAAAACCAACTAAATGACCAAAATGGATTGTTTTTTTTCTTTTTTTTTTGGTTGGCAATCATTCCCATGGAATGTGTTTTACACATTGATTTATCAAACAAAATGGAGAGGGATAATAAATATGTACCAAAAAGTGTAAATTTAGCACCATTATTAATTTTAAATTAAATTATTATTATTATAATTTTAATTTAAAATCATTATTAGTTTTTTAAAGTAAATTTAATGATACTTTTACCCTTTGGTAAATTATTAATTTTTAAATTTAATTATTTGGTAAATTTAATTTTTTAAAGTAAATTTAATGACAATTTTTTTATGTAAAATTAATAATGGTATTATATTTATCCTTTTTGGTGCAAAAAATTAATTAAATAAATGTTAAAATGACACTCAATATTACACATAAGTATTTTTTACCACGTTGTCATTGTCGTACGCCATCAATTTTTCGACGCGACACTATTAATTTAGAAAATTTAAAAGTTTAATCCTTTAATGGAAAAAATTGAGAAGATAATCTACAAAGTCCAAAAAAATTAAAAGTTTAGTTCCTTAATTGAAAAAATTGAGAAGACAATCCCCAAACTGAAAAAAAAAATTAAAATTTGAATTCCCTAATTAAAAAAATTGATAAGACAATTTCTAAAATAAAAAAATATCAAAAGTTTAATATATTAATCTATATTTAATCCTTTTTTATTCGGTATTAACAAAATTATTATTCAAATATTTATTGATTTTTAGGGCTGCCCCTAATTGCCTTTTGTAGGCCAAGAATCCTTTAGACTTCTTTGATTAGTCCAAAAATAGCTTTTGTATTGTATTGTTTAATATACTCTAAGAATAGCTTTCAGCATATTATTGGCTGATCCATAATAGCTGATGTGTTGTATGTTTAATAGGGGAGTGGTTAGCATAAAGTTAATTTTCATTAATCGATTAATACAAGATTGTATTGATGTCGACAGCATGAAGTAATTTCTTTTCTTCGTCAAGATCGTTAACTTCACGATAACTTAGGATCCGTTTAGTAGTATGCATTTGGTTTCACAAGAAGTAATTTGGTTTATTGCCCCTTACCATTAAGGTTTGCTAAAGGCTACTAGCAATATACCTCCACGATTTTATGTCAAAGACTATACTTGTTCTAAGTGATAGCAACTCACTATAAACCTCAATATATGCTGCTGTGAAAAGATGATAGAATGAAGAAGATGAAGACTATTCAGTTTCATAACTGAATTGTGAGTAAAAAATTATTTATAAAATAAATGACATAATAATCACATATCAGTTTTGCATCCCATAATGATAAAACAAAAAAACTGTTTAATCATTAATGAAGTTTATTAATCTGGTTCAATGCTAAAAAGAGGCTCTTGGCTCGGGCGACACGGGCGGGTGGTGCTTTGCACCACGTCATTGTGACCAACTCCAAGCCTTTCCTTTAGTACCACTAGTGAATTAAACTATTCCACATATACTTATAAAGTATTAAATAGTTTTATTCCTACTCAATGTGGGACTTAAAGAAAATAATTTTCTTAAACAACAATGAACCTTTTCACATTCTCCACTTTGGATTCAATTAAAACACAATATATAATTTCTACTTGAATCATATATTACTCTCTATTAATCTCTTTGTAAAAGACTATCAAATGCACTTTTAATTTAATACAAATTCAATTAATTAATGGATCTAAATTAATCCCTAAATTAATCAAAACTCATGTATTAAAAAGGTACATTAATAAATATTATATTTAATAATATACAATTATTTTCTTAATCCTTGTAAATTACAAGAACTCTAAAACTGAGTTATAACTGACTGAGGGAGTATAAATATAGATGTCGGTAGTTTTGAGTCCTGCAAGTAATAAAGTAGACAAAATTTTGCACATGTGGCTTGTCACAAGGTTGGACACGTAGCGAGTGGAGCTAATTACTATTATGAGTGTGATAGTGTCCCCCACGCCCACGCCCACGCCCACGCCCACGCCCACGCCACCCCACCCCACCCCACCCCACCCCTCTCCTCAATAAAAAAAAATAAGAGAAAAAAAGAAAAAATGAAAAAAATAAAGAAAAATATTTTCTTGCAAGTGTTTGATTAACATTAAAATTTATACAGAGAAATAAATATAAAAACTTTTTCACTTTACACATATCTATTAAAAATGTAAGATGAGATTTGCAAAAAAAAAAAAAAAAATCCTACAGAAAAGTAGTTAATGGTATGATTTACTACTCTATCCGTCTCTAAAATGCAGGTTTAATTTGAATGTTTTATTCAAAAGTTGTTAGTGATATGATTTACTACTCCATCCATCTCTATAAAGCGGGCTTAATTTGATTTTTTTAAATTCAAATTGATTATTTTTATAATTAAAATTTATACTATTATTTTTTTATAAATATATGTGAATGAATTATAATTATAAGAAATTATATTAAATTTATTACTGACTGTAATTTTCATGAATTTGAAAATGTAAATAAATATGTTAAATTCTTCATTCTAAAAGTGGTCAATTTAACAATAAAAAAACCAATTTAAAACATTTTTTTTCCATATGAATATAATTAATATTTCACATAACAATCGAACACAAGTAAGAAAAATAAATCGTTTTTGTTTTTTTTTTCTTTTCTGTCATTCAAACAGAGCATAAGGTTTTTCAAAAGGTTGTCAATCTTGGCCAGCCGGACTTCACAAGTGGGAAAATGCTACATTTTGATGAGTCATCTTTTTTTGTTGGATGGCTCCTTAACCTCTACATTTTAATAAGGTATTTTTTTTTTGGATGGCTCCTTAACATGTAAAATTGGAAACAAGGCAAATAGTTCGGATTCGATTTGGCCTCGATTAAAAAATATAAGAGTAAAACTCAAATTCGTTAATAATATGATCTAAATCTGAATATAAAAAAGGGTTAAGTTTTAGGATTCAGCTTTTGGGAGTTTTGGCGTTTCTCACATAACCACTTATAAATAATAAAAGTTTATATTTAAACTCTCGACTTTTTGAATTAAAATGAATAACTGTTTTCTGTCATAACTCTGTTACTTAAGTTGAATAAAGACTTAATTATCCTCCTTATATATAAACGACAGATGAGAGAACATGCGAGTAATCTAGCTTCAACCTTGACAAATCTTTTCTCAAAATCTCGAATGCATAAACAACATAATTAGAAAGAAACAGAATTGCACCTCCTACGTTCAACTTTCCAATAATCAAAACAACAAGAAGGGAAAGAAGAGCAAATAGAAAAAAACATACATCTCTTATAAAACATCTCTTATCAATCTGAACCCGTTGCTCCCCCATGGAAAGAGAAATAATTGCAACCACAACACAAGTCACAAATACAGCTCCACCCAACACACTATTAAGTTCAACATCTCCATCATTACTTCCCATAAAAGAAGCAATGCTCGCAAACACATTGGGCGCCCCGTTACCTAGAGGAAGCAGAGTCACCCCTGCAACAGTGGGCGGCAAGTTCAAGAGATTTGAGAGCTTCTCAAGAGAACAACAAAAATAGTCCGTAGCAGTATTACCCAGTAAAAAAAACAGAGCAACCAACCAAATTTTCAAAGCCAAATAACTCAGAAATTTAACCTTCTCACACCCACGAGAGAAGAAGTGAATGTAATCAAGAAGCCCCCCTGATGTGCACTGTGGATTAGCTGTCAAAAACTAACACTGGCTTGTGTAGCCTTGATGCCTTATCAACAGAAAAGCCAACTTCACTCAAGCTTGCAATCATCCACCTTGGCTGGTTTTTGGACAGGATCCAGGTCAACAGGATTAGGTTCTCCAGCAGCCTGTAAAACATTATATGCCCTGATTATTTTTCATGTAGAAAAAGATAACGAATTAAAAGAAAAAACTTTAAGAATTATGCAAACCCTGGAAAACATTATGGGCCATGATTTGTTTAACAACTATCTGGATAAGCCAACTATAAATGGCAGCTGTTGCTGGTATAATTTACCAAAACAAGGGCAAGAACAAAACAACCAAGTAGACAAAATGAAAAACCAAGCATACTTGGACATAAGAAGGGAATCCATCTCAACTCTCAAAGCAAGCAAGGAGCTTATAACCATATTATATAAGACAATAAAGTAGTGAAACAACTGATATCACACTAGAGATCAGGTGCTGTTAGTGCTTCAGTTTCCTTTGATAACCAACTTCCCGAGTTCGAATGGTATAGCTTAATGTATGCCATAAAATCTATTAACGGTAGTGTTTCTATGGGTCCGATCATGGGTTAGTCCAAAAGAGGTCAACCTGCAAAAGCACGAAGACCACAAATATCCCGGCGGTCGGAACCATCTTGGGGATATATAGCTCAAATTAACGTCAAACTACAAAATTTTTGAAAATTTAAAATCATTTATTACGTAAATTACAGTTTATTAAATTAGGTAAAAAGAAATGAGAGAAAATAGGAAAATCTCAGATAAAAGCTCCCAAAAAATAAAGATTTTCTTACCAATAATAAAGAAAAATTATGAGAAGCAACGAAGATATAAAACAGATCGAAAAGAAAGAAGATAAGTAATTGGGTGGACAACTTATCCCCTGATTTTCGTGCACAGCTTCTTTGGGTGGATTTGAAATTGGGGAAGAACCCTAGAAAATTGGGAATCCTACTACAATTTGGGGATAGATTGAGAAGAAAAAGAAGGGATGATGATGGGATGAAGCAATTTGGGTTTCATGAATGATGAAGAAGAGAAATTGGGAGACCTAAGTTTATGGCCTCCGTATATCACGAATTGGGTCTCCCAATTTATCAGCCCGTGGATTTGAAATTGGGGAAGAACCCTAGAAATTGGGACCGGGGATGATGAGCAGAAGCTGCAAGCTCCCTAGCAGCATCGGAGAGGAGACTGAAGTTTGATCGGAGAGGAGAGGAATGTTAAAGAGGAAGAAGAAGGGACATTTTAGACATTTATCAGTGCTTTTTGACTGTTACAGCCTCTTTTCACTCGTTTTTGGCGTCTGACATACACGCATTAAGCTAAGTTGGATTAAAAGCGAACGCTTTACTTCAACTCAAAAAAGTTTTAGTTTAAATGTAGCTTTACTGACTACAGGAGGTTAAGTGGGAAACCGCCCAAACCCCAGGTGGTCATATGAATTTAACCCTATAAAAAATAGTTCAGATAAAAATATGAATAGAATCTGAGCAAGATTATACTCGACTCGTTTAAGATTCAAACTATTCGAATTCTCGATTGTGATTCGAAATATACTCGATTGATACAAATTCGATTAAATACTCTATACATTCTCTTATAATATATACAAAATTATATCAAAGTAGGATGATTAATAATTATTAATTTGTTTTGTTTTTAATTTTAATTGTGATTTTATATTTGTAAAGTGTAATAGTAAATATATTTTCTCATTTCTAAGTAAAATAACAAATTCAATTTATAAATATATTTATTATAAAAGCTAATTATTATGTGGAGACTGAATTCGAAATAATTTGAAGCTCATGTAAGTAGTTTGAATATAATTCGATCCGAGTTGGATCGAATTCAAGTAATAAATATTCGAGTCGAGTCGAATCTGAGTAGAATTTTTAAATACAATTTGAATTCGAGTTTAACGTTTCGAGTCGAATTCAAACGACTCTCTGTTCGCTTCGATTCGACTCCTTTACATCCTTATTAACAGGGACAAATGTAGGAATTTTTTCTAGCAGGGTCGAATTTTAATTAATTTTTTTGTTAAAGTTAAATAAAGAAAACTTGAACTAATCATAATATTAAGTCATCATAATAATGTTTACAAATTGCAATAAATATTCATAATTAAAACTAAAAAAAATATTCAAATAAAAAATATTTAGATACAATTTAGAAATTTATTTCGGTTACTTTTCATAGTTCAATTTAAATGATTCTCCAAATGCTCAAAGTCTCAAATCATATTTGTTTTATATATTCAAACAAAACCATGAATAAATTTCAAAGTATAAACTAGTTTTGGTATCTTTTTATAAGTTTCTATAAATTTTATTTGAAATAAGAGAAATAAGCCATCCAAAATTTTACAGGGTACATTAATTAGATGTAGGGAAATAAAATAATTATAACAACTAGAAATGAGGGACTGCTAATAGTTCATAGTCATTTTTCATTTCCCATTATAAAATATTGCAAAATCATTGCAAGTTATCACAATAAAAGATAGAAACTACTCAACCAAAATGATCATATTTTCAATTGAAGATCAAACAAACGAAAAATAAAAATCCAATCAGACCAAACAAACAGTAACCACAGTCAAACAAATCAATAAAAAAAAAAAATTCAAACTTGAATCAAACAGTCATTCACAATTCACACGCTAATGAACATTCAAAACCAAAAACTATACAAAAAATACTTCTAAGATTTCACCAAGCTTTAAAACTAAGAAGATTTTTGTACTTGTATTTAGAATTAGTTTATAATTTTTTTTTTACCCTTTTCAAATTTAACTCTTCCATTAATCTATCCCTTTAAATTTATTAATTTATATATTTCACCTGCCTTAAGATCTGCCTTAACCTCCTTGTCTCTTTGTCTTCATATGATAAGATAATAACAATTTGAGGGTCATTGATTTTGCAGGGGGGGAAAACAAAACAAGGGTTGGTAAGCCTTTTGTGAGTTTTCTTGCAATTCTCACGGTTTTCCCCACCTAGGAAACAAAAACTGATGACATTTGTTTTGTCTTTGTTTGTGGGTGTTTGGAGTCGAGTGAAAAATGGGGAATATTTTATGGCCAGCCGCCCAGCCCTCATTTCCTATCCATCTTAGGAAATATTTTAATGATATATAACAAAATCAAGGACAGAAAATATACCTAATCAACATAAGAATGATAACTTATTTTTAGACATTTTTTGAAATATTGAGAGAGTAGCATTACCTTAAAATCAAAATACAACATATTTTGGTTTTAATAATAATAATAGGGGTATCAAAATTTTGGTATGTCATATTGAATATTTTTTAATACTTTATGATATAATAATCACAATACGTACTCAATCTGATGGATTGGAGTGCTTCTTTTACGCCTAGTACAATCAGATTATCAAATCATGAATGAGAAAAAAGACTGGAGAGAGAAGCGTAGTGATACATCGTTCAAAAGACATTTTTGATAACAAAGATTTGAGATTTGGTTCATTTTTATTATATTTTCTTCCAATTCTATTCAATATATCAGTTTTTTTTTATCATAAAATATCACAAGAATTAACCATTTCGATAACATTTCACAAAGATCAATATACTGTCAAAGTTTTATTAAATTAATTCCTCATAGCAATACTAATATAACTACCTAAAAGTCATTAAAAGTAAGTTTGCAAATATCATCCACAGGTGGGCAATTCATGATGATGTTTTCCTTCCTCAATTCATGTTTCATATAATGTTATGATATATATCTGTGTGCGCGCAATATCTGGGGTTTAATATTACAGACGAGAGATTTGTATAAAGAGGAGGTATTTTAAACATCTATCTCGTTCGTAATATTAAATTATAGAATACTGAAAATTAAACCACTTTCGAGGACTATATTAATTGTTCGATTTACGGATGGACGCTCAAGATATGTTGTAAGGATAACCTTAAATTGACAACGTTAGCTATGAATCAATCTCATATATATATATATATATATATATATATTGTTATGATATTTCACATGAATCACACATGTGATAAATTTAAGAGTGTAGATGAGTTAATAAGTATGGTAGAAACTCAACCTAATAAATTAACCTTTTAGGTAAGGATGTAATCCAACATGCTTATTGGGCCAATTTACACATGTGTGTGATGAATTGATGTGAGATGGATCATACAATTAAGCTAAGGATGTAGTTCAAGTGATGGGAAAACTGCAAAGGGTGAAGGGTTCACAAGGAGCAAAGTCGTGGTTTGCCTCGGGATTCAAGTGATGGGAGAGCTGCTTAAGGTGAAGGGTTCACAAGGAGCAAGGTCGTTGTTTGTTTTGGGATTCAAGTGATGCGAATGTTATCCTAAGTATTATTATTATATACTAATTAAATAAACAAAATTAGAAGATAAATAATGTTATAGTAATGACTTACAAGATGCAATTGACAAACTTTTAAAACCAAGTCAACTGTTGGACAACCTCTCCTTAAAGCAAATTTTGTCCCCGCTATCGGTGCTTATAGATGGAACAATGGACGTCTACTTCCCAGGATAAAATGGTCTTCAACTCTCACAAGAAGCATTTCAATGGAAGAGTTTCACGAACCAACAAAATTTTAAATACTCTCTATGACTTTTATATGAATACTCTATATGACTTTTATATGAATGAAGAATGAAATTAATTTTTAAGAACTTGAGAAGGATTAAAGTTGAAGATGAAAAGTGATTGTTTTGGGTAGATTTGGAACCTATTTATAGGTTTCCAAATACCCTTTTGAAGATATACATCCTTTCAAAAGGATACATCCCTTTAAAAGGTTACATCCCTTTGAAAGGTTACATCTCTTTGATAGGGTACCTTTTCAATTTGAAAAGATATGAACCAAAGGTCACACCTTTTACATAAAATTATCATTCATTTTATATATATATATATATATATATATATATTGTTATAAACTGATTGCCTACTCCTCTAAGTTATTAGTTCCCTCATCCTCAGGGTACTAACCAGCTGCCTTTCCTTTCTTCTTCTTGATTTTCCCCCCGTGACTTTCCCCTTTCTTTTTCTCCTTCTCCTTCTGCCCGTGATCTTTTGAATTGTCTATATAAAGGAATTCGTACTGAAAAAAATGAGATGAGAATTCCTCTGAAGAATTTCTCTCTTTTCTCTTGCTTATACTCTCTAAATTTATGCAGCAATTATAAGAGTATCTTTATACACTTTACTAAAGTTTTATAACACGTTATCAGCATGAAACTCTAACCAACTGAGACGGTAAAATTAAATTCTTGCAATTTATTATTATATTACCAGTTTGGCTATGCCACCAATAGTATAATGTTATTCTTACAATTGGCTTGGTTTTGCCGCCTATTATATTAACTGTCAAGTTATATTTATGTTTTATTGCCCATCTTTAAATTCTGTTATTTACAATGGTACCATCTATCCTTGTTAATCTTACAAGACTTAGTGGGAACCTTTTTACCACTTATTAAATTATGGGAATAACCTGTTTATGCGAAGTACCGCATACATGGTGAAATTCTTCTGTTATTCCATTCTTTATTATTCTGTTGGAATAACCTCGTCTGCATTTGATCTATCGCATGCACGGTGAATTCTTTTGTTATTCCATTCTTTATTATTCTGTTGGAATATCTTCATTCATAAGCGGACATTATGGCTTTCGGTTCCATTCTTTATTATTCGTTGAATATCCTATCTCGTGCGGATTACATTACATGACGACCGTTCCATTTATTATTTCATTTTGAATAACTCGTGCTACGCGACTACCACCGCATGTCGTGAAGATCCATTTGCATTATGCTAATAACATAAAAATAAGAATAATGAATTGTTGTTGAAAAACCATCAAGTATGACAACGGGTGCTACCCCATTGCCGGATATTAACAGCACGTCATTCCAGCAGAATAAACGTGACAATAGATGGTCATATAATAAGAAACCTTGGGGATGAAAGAATAAATGAGGCCATCATAACAACAAATTCTAGAATAGCGACAATTTGTGCCACCGTAAGTGGCAAGTGTTCAGGGTCGGTAAAAAAAATGCAAAGATCGATAAAGAAACAAACCGGATGTTTGTTTTAGGTGTGGGATGAAAGGGCATTGGTCGCGTACCTGTCGTACGCCGAGGCATCTGGTTAATTTATTCCAGGAGTCTCAAAAGAACAAAGTAATGGAGGCAGAAACAAACTTTGTTAATCATCAATTGAATATTGTTGATGTTCCACCAATGACCAATAATGAGGAAAAGGTTGTTGATATTACTGAACCTTCTAAAAGTATCTTTTGGGATATCGTTTAATTTCTTGTTTTAATTAAACACCCTGCATGTATAATATTATTAGTTTTTGTTCTATACGTGGTATGTGTTTATCATGAATAAAATTATATTTGAAATATAACTTTTCTTATTTATGTTTTTATATGTGTCAGACCATTTTTAATGGATACGGAGGATATATGTTTAGCAGACAGTGTAACAACTCATACAATCCTTCGAAGTGAGAAATATTTCTCGCAACTGATCAAAACTAAAGGAAATGTAGAAACTATCTCTAGCACATCAAATTTAATCGAGGGATTTAGAAAAGCTACTTTCATGCTACCAAATGAGACACAAGTTTTTATCAAAGATGCTCTATATTCTAGTAAATCAAGAAGAAATTTGCTTAGTTTTAAGGATATTCGACTGAATGATTTTAACATTGAAACAACTAATGAAAATGATAATGAATATCTTCTCATCACTTCTACTTTTTTTGGAAAAAAGAATATCTTAGAAAAACTTCATTCAAATTCTTCTGGATTATATACTATAAAAATTAGAGCAATTGAGTCTCATAATGTTATGATTCAAAAAATCATAGATCCCAAATCTTTTATGCTTTGGCATGAAAGACTCGGTCATCCAGGTACTTCTATGATGCGTCGTATTATTGAAAATTCTACTGGTCATCATCTCAAAAATAAGAGGGTTTTTCCTAGTAGTGAATTTACTTTTGCTGCGTGTTCTCGAGGAAAATTAATTATTCGACCATCACCAGTAAAAGTTTATAAAGAAGCCCCAAAATTCCTAGAGAGAATTCAAGGAGACATTTGTGGACCTATTCACCCATTGTCTGGCCCATTTCGATATTTCATGGTTTTAATAGATGCTTCTACTAGATGGTCTCATATTTGTCTTCTTTCTTCTCGAAATTTTGCCTTCTCAAAACTTCTTGCTCAAATAAAGTTACGAGCTCGGTTCTTGATCATCCAATCAAGTCAATTCGACTTGATAACGCAGCTGAATTTTCATCAATGACTTTTAATGATTTTTGTATGACTATTGAAATCTCCATTGAGCATTCCGTTATTCATATTCATACACAAAATGGTTTAGCTGAATCTTTAATAAAAAGACTTCAACTAATTGCACGACCATTAATGTTAAGGGCTAACTTGCCTTCCTCAGTTTGGGGTCATGTAATTCTTCATGCTGCAGCCATCATTCGAGTAAGACCAACGGCTCTTCATAAATTTTCTCCTCTAGAGTTAGTTCTTGGTCAGACACCCAATATATCACACTTTCGAGTTTTTGGAAGTGCAGTATATGTTCCAATTGCAGCTCCACAAAGAACTAAAATGGGAGCCCAACGAAGAATATGTATTTATGTTGGTTTTGATTCTCCCTATATTATCAGATATCTTGAACCTTTAACTGGAGATATTTTTACTGCACGTTATGTAGATTGTCATTTTGATGAATCTGTATTTCCACCATTAGGAGGTGGGAAAGTTTTAAATAAAAAACCCTCTGAAATATCATGGAATGCATTAGATTTAAATTCACTTGATCCTCATAAAGGACAATGTTAAATTGAAGTTCAAAGAATTGTTTATTTACAAAATATTGCAAATCAAATGCCAGATGCATTTAATGATGCTAGAAAAATGATAAAGTCGCATACACCTGCAGTGAATACTCCAGCAAGGATAGAAATACCTATTGAAAAATCAATTCCTGGAGAATTGACGAATAAGGTAATAGAAGAATCTAAACCACGCCAGAAGCGTGGAAGACAAGTTGGTGCAAAAAGACGTGCACTACCTAAAATCAAAAGTAAATAAGGAATCCCAAAAGGAATACCCGCCCGTAAGTAAGCACTTATTCCAATAGTGGAAATAGCCCCGTAAGAGGTACAAGCCGCTTCCGTAAGTAAGCACTTATTCCAAGAGGGAATAGCCCCGTAAGAGGTTCAAAATCTCGTTGAAGGGATAAGAGATGAACACCAAGAGATCTCAATAAATTATGTACATGATGAGAAAATATGGGATCAAGCAAAGTCATGATCGACGATATATTTGTTTTTCTATAGCATCGATATTACTTTTATTCCTCGACACGGATCCCGAACCACAAAAACGGGAAGAATGTCGGAAAAGAAAAGATTGGCCAAAATGGAAAGATGCTATTTAAACCGAGCTACAATCTCTATTGAAAAGAGAAGTATTTGGACCAAGAGTCCAAACACACCGGATGTAATCCCTGCTGGAAACAAATGGGTATTCAGACGAAAGTTAAATGAGAAAAATAAAATTGTGAGATACAAAGCCCGACTTGTAGCTCAAGGGTTTTCACAAAAACCCGTATTGATTATCGTGGATACATACTCCAAAGAATGGATGGAGTTACTTTTCACTTTTCGACAGGTATGGCAACCATGGAAGGTTTGGAAATACGTCTAATGGATGTGGTAACAGCATACCTATATGGCTCACTTGATAGTGAGATTTACATGAGAATCCCTGAAGGATTGAAAATAACTGAATCACAAAAGCCCCATCACATATATTCAATCAAGTTACAACGCTCGTTGTATGGGTTGAAATAGTCTGGTCGTATGTGGTATAATCGACTTAGTGATTATTTAATAAAAGATGGATATATAAATGATCAAGTATGTCCATGTGTTTTTATTAAGAAATCACAAAGTGGATTTTCCATCATTGCTGTATATGTGGATGATTTAAATCTTGTAGGTACTCCTGAAGAACTCACAAGAACTGCTACTTATTTAAAAGATGATTTTGAAATGAAAGATCTTGGAAAGATAAAATTCTGTTTGGGAATACAAGTGGAGCATTTAGCATCTGGAATTTTTGTTCATCAATCCACATATGCTAAAAAGATTCTCAGTAGTTTTCATATGGATAAAGCTCATCCTTTGACTACCCCGATGGTTGTTCGATCTTTAGAAGTTGATAAAGATCCATTTCTACTTCTGTAAAGTGGGGAAGAAGTTCTTGGACCTGAAGTTCCATACCTAAGTGCAATAGGTGCTCTTATGTATCTTGCAAACTGTACATGACCTGATATTACTTTTATTGTCAACTTGTTAGCAAGATACAATTCTTCTCCTACTAAGAGACATTGGGATGAGATCAAACACATTTTGAGATACCTCCATGGAAGTATAGATCTTGGGTTATTTTATCCAAGAAATTCAACGTCGTAATTGGTTGGATATGCCGATGCAGGATATTTATTAGATCCACACAATGGAAGATCACAAATAGGTTATGTATTTACATATTGTGACACGGCTATATCCTGGAAATCCACAAAGCAAACCATGACAGCTACATCTTCAAATCACTCTGAGATTCTCGCTATACATGAAGCAAGCAGAGAATGTGTTTGGTTGAGATTAATTATTCAGTATATTCAAAAGTCATGTGAATTACCATCAATCAAAGACATTCCTACAATTCTGTATGAAGACAACGCTGCATGCATTGCTCAACTTAGAGGAGGGTACATCAAGGGAGATAGAACAAAGCATATTTCACCTAAATTCTTCTTCACACATGAGCTACAAAAGAAGGGTGATATAGATGTGTATCAAATTCGATCATGTGATAATCTAGCCGACTTATTCACAAAGTCGCTACTATATGCAACGTTTGCAAAACTTCGGAAAAGGATCGGAATGTGTCGACTGAAAGACTTATGACAACATTTCATCAAGGAGTAATGAAATCCTTTTGAGGGGAAGACTGTACTCTTTTTCCTTAGTCACGGTTTTTATCCCAATGGGTTTTTCCTGACAAGGTTTTAACTAGGCAGTCAATTAAGATATTTATGTAAAAGATATGTACTCTTTTTCCCTTCATTAAGTTTTTTCCCATCGGGTTTTCTTAACAAGGTTTTTAATGAGACATAATCTTCTATCGTAGGTAATCAGGGGAAGTGTTATAAACTGATTGCCTACTCCTCTAAATTATTAGTTCCCTCATCCTCAGGGTACTAACTAGCTGCCTTTCATTTCTTCTTCTTGATTTTCCCCCCGTGACTCTCCCCTTTCTTTTTCTCCTTCTGTCCGTGATCTTTTGAATTGCCTATATAAAGGAATTCGTACTGAAGGAAATGAGATGAGAATTCCTCTGAAGAATTTCTCTCTTTTCTCTTGCTTATTCTCTCTAAATTTATGCAGCAATTATAAGAGTATCTTTATACACTTTACTAAAGTTTTATAACATATATATATATATATATGTATATCCAACAATCCCCCACATGAATGAAATTTGGGTAAATTAATGCAAATGAATATGTAGACAGACTTAGAGAGAGTATCAGTTAACAAAAAATACTGAATTAGTGAAGGTAGCTTGTATCCTTGAACCTTTCCTAGTGAAAGACTATCGGATTTACTGGCCAATCAGTGAACGTGATGTCTTGAACTGTTCAACCTTTTAGTGTAAACCGAGACAATAGAATTCACACAATATTTTTCTATTTATTTTATTGGTTCTCATTATTGTGTCCATTTTGGCCTTCGACACCTCCTGGTTTCATGAGTGTGCTAGAGAATTAAGCCTTCGTCATTCTCATAGAAGTGGCCCCCTCTCACTCATATAGGTAATTTCTATAAAGAGTATCCTGTAAATACCCCACTTGACCTTTTTATATTCAAGCTATAGAAATTATTAAAAACAAAGTTTATCCTGTTTCACTCGACAGTTTATATGACGCCCCTAAAATAGGTATACATCAACCATTCTGAGTCGACAAATACATGGTACAAAAAAATAAATACAAACTTCTTTTATACAATACGACAACAGCGTAGCTGAGAGTTTTTACACGAATATTGTCTCATAGATAGTATTTAAACTCAAATGAAGTCCTCAATACATTTATTATCATACTATTTCATAGAATAGTGAGGACTACTAATGCAAACATCTTGACCGTCACTCCGTTCCCCGACTAGTCCCGGCTACGTTCTCATTTTCTGAAGAGAAAAATGAAAGCAAAAGGGTGAGTTCAACTAGTCCAGTAAAAAATATTATGACTAAGATAATGTATAATAAATTATCGTTAGCCTTCAACAGTGTTAAACTGATAAAAGACAATAACATCAAGTTTAACTGCAGTGGAACAAGCAATCCATTAGAAGAGTCAAGTAGCGCATGATATCTACTATCTTCTATGATTTAAAAAGTTTTTCATCCACTTTATCGCTGAGACTCAGCTTAATAAATAAACTACATCATCGAATCATCCCTGCACTACGGGCCAAGGATATTCATGTAATCATCAATGGTCATGATTATACCGAATAATCCCTGGTCATAATCATACCAACAATTGTCCATCAATGCACTACGGGACAATTAGGACTTTTACCACATCATTTGTAACATTACGGGTCATGATTATATCGAATGATCCCTAGATAATCATACCAACCAACAGTCCATCTATGCACGCAAGCCAAAGATGACTTTCATCACAATATAAGCATGAGGATGATGACAATGATATAAACATTAATCAAATAAAATCAAGGATAAATATTAAAGACTTTAAATTTATCCAGAGTTTAAAATATCCAAATTGTCAACATGATACTGCTTTGTGGAGTAAAATTCAAGAATAATATTCATGTATCAAAAATAATTTGGACATAAAAGAAATATATTTTTTGGGTGAATAGTACCCCGTGAATAGTACTTCGAGAATAGTACCTTGTGAATAATACCCCGGCATGAAAAATGTCCCAAATACCCAAGTGAATAATATTCGTGTAAATAGTAACTGGGTGAATAGTAACCCATGAATAGTAACTCGTGAATAGTACTCCGGCATGAAAAGTGCCTCGAATACCCGAGTGAATAATATTTGAATGAATAGTACCCGTAAATAGTAACTCATGAATAGCATTTCGGCATGAAAAGATCAATAATTATCAAGAAAGCTTAGAATAATATTTCCATGAAAAGATACTGGATGAAACGCAAATATCAAGGACATTCTACTAGTTTCACGGAGTATAGAAGCAATACTTTAACAGAATGAGTGTAGAATTAGGAATACGAAATGAAATAATATTACTCACATATTACATAGTACGAAAGAAAATATTATTTCTACGAATACTGAAAAAAATAATATCTCTTACCTCAGAAGAAGACTGGATAGTGAGGTAGCAGACTTCTCTTCTTCTTTCTCTCTATAGCTTCTCTCTCTATAATTTTTCTTGTGAGTCATAGTGAATTGGTGAGAATGAAAGAAGAAAGAGCTTCTATTTATAGGAAAATATAGTTTCGATAATAGCACGTTTTGGGCTCGAAATATTATAGTATAATACTTTCATCTTTTCTTTTATTTTTAATTTAGTCCTGCAAGTATTATCAAACTTACACCACCTCCCCTAATAGTACATCATGTGAATCAACAGTACATTCATGTGAACAAATAGTTATAAACATGTGAATTAATAGCAATTAATTACTCATTTATTCTATTAATTACCCAATTGGTCAATATAACCTCCAGAAATCAATTATTATCAAAATAAATGTCAATTTCTACTAACACTAATAATCCCAACACAATGGAACTATCAATTTCATCTTTAATCAACACGAACTTATTCATTATTAATATTATAACTCACAATATTTAATAACCAGATCATTCCCAGGAAAGATGGGGCTTTCCGATAAGGATTTCTCCCTATTAGCGCGCAATTAGGTGACCAAACCTCTCATTGACAGAACTTTCTAGTCATCGTCAATATTGCAAATAATAATATGAATAACTTTGTCATCTCAATTATTGATTTAATAATATAAAATATTGATACTGTGACAATAATTGAATCAATAATATTAGAGATATTATGCAACAACCATCTTGTAGTAATAATTGAGTATAACCGAGTGACTTCTCACGTAAGCATCAATAATCAATACCGTGTGCTACTACGCAACCACGCCAGACATCGCATTACTTTTACCAACCGGGTAGTTCAAATGGTTTAACGATAAAACTTTCATTTGTTATTTTTATAAAAAGATAATTATGTCGTTTTCTAATTACGACAATACTTCCATTGTGGGGTCCACCAATGATTGTGCCGTCATACGAATATTACCTGTTAAAAGGAATATTCCCTGACCAATCGAATATTATATAACCACTTTCTTACTTTGCAAAATTTGTAAATATTACCCACACCTATAACATTATATCAAATCTACACCATAATATTCAAAAATATATTTCGAGAAAAAATAATCTTTATTCATAAAAGTTGGGGTCTTACAGTTTATGCATTGTATCATCATAGAAATGGGTAGAAGTATTTATCTTCTTAGTGCTTACTAGATCACACATAATTAGGTTGTCCCTTCGAACTTATTTCTTGGGATCTCCAATCATTTAGGTTGGGTTTCTATTATGGCGACTCTTTAGGATTTTACAGGCTTTAAACCCATTCCCCTTGATGAAATTTTCACTTACTCTCCAGGTATACCTTTCGTTAGTTGATTTACAATATTATCCTTTGACTTCACATAGTCATCAATAGATATTATACCATTTGAGAGTAATTGTTTAACAGTTTCATGTCGTCGACGTATATGTCTCAGACTTCAAGTTATAATTACTATTTTGTACCCTACCAATAAACATCGACTATTACAATGAATAATGATTAGTGGCACTGGTTTAGGCCAAATTGGAATATCCTCCAAAAAATTACGAAGCCATTCTGCTTCTTCTCCTGCTTTATCTAAAGCAATAAATTCAGATTCCATAGTAGATGTTGCAATACATGTTTGCTTAGAGGATTTCCATGATACAGCTGCACCTCTTAGAGTAAACACATATCCACTTGTGGATTTAGTATCATGGGAGTCAGATATCTAATTTTCATCACCGTATCCTTCAAGTACAACTGGATATCTTGTATAATGCAATCCATCAGTTAAAGTGTATCATAGATATCTAAGTACCCTTACTAAAGCCTTACTTGTATAATGCAATCCAATGTTCTTTTCCAGGATTACTCGTATATCGACTTAGCTTACTTATTGAGTATGATATGTCTGGTCGAGTGCAGTTTAATTGATAAATACATTAAACTGCCTATTATACGAGAATATTCCAATTGGGATATACTTTATCCTAGATTAGTAGTGAGATGATGTGTTGGATCAACAGGTGTTCTTACTGGACGTTTCTCATATTTATTATAATTTACAAGTATATTCTCAATATAATGAGATTGAGATATAATAAGTCCATTAGATATTTTGGAAATATTGATTCCTAGAATAACATCTGCTAGGCCCATGTCTTTCATTTCAAACTTGTTAATTAACATTTGTTTGGTAGCATTAATAACATCATTATTACTACCAATGATTAGCATATCATCCACGTATAGACTAACTATTACATATCCCCTTTGAGTGTTTTTGACATATACACATTTGTCACACTCATTTAGTTTGAAATTATTTGATATCATAACATTATCAAATTTTTCATGCCATTGCTTTGGTGCTTGTTTCAAACCATATAATGATTTAACAAGCTTGCAAACTTTCTTTTCTTTTCCAGGAGCAATAAAACATTCTTATTGGTCAATATAAATTTCTTCCTCTAATTCACCATTAAGAAATGCAGTTTTAACATCCATTTGATGTATTTATAAATTGTGTATTGTAGCTATTGCAATTAACATTCTAATGGATGTTATCCTTGTAACTGGTGAATAAGTGTCGAAATAATCAAGTCCTTCCTTTTGCCTATAACATTTGGCTACAAGTCTTGCTTTGTACGTATTTATCAATAGATCCATCGGCCTTTATTTTCCTTTTGAAGATCCATTTGCATCCTAATGGTTTGGTTCCTGGTGGAAGATCCACCAATTCCAAACACAATGGAACTAAATTTCAATTTCCACTAACATTAATAATCCCAACATAATGGAACTATCAATTTCATCTTTAATCAACACGAACTTATTCATCATTAATATTATAACTCACAATATTTAACAACCAGATCATTCCCAGGAAAGATGGGGCTTTCCGATAAGGATTTCTCTCTATTAGCGCGCAATTAGGTGACCAAACCTCTCCTCGAAAGAACTTTCTATTCATCATCAATATTGCAAATAATAATATGAATAATTTTATCGTCTCAATTATTGATTTAATAATATAAAATATTGATACTGTGACAATAATTGAATCAATAATATTAGAGATATTATGTAGCAACTACTGTAGCAATAATTGAGTATAACTGAGTGACTTCTCACGTAAGCATCAATAATCACTATCATGTACTACTATGCAACCACACATATTACTGTACTTTTACCACCGGGTAGTTTAATAGTTTAACGGTAAAACTTTCGCTGCTATTTTTATAAAAAGATAATTCTGTCATTTTTTAATTACGACAATACTTAGTTGGGGGTTCAATGATGATTGTCATTGCAATAATATTTCTGTTAAAACGAATATACCCCAACCAATCGAATATTATATAACCACTTGTTTACTTTGTAAAATTTTTAAATATTACCCACAACTATAACATTATATCAAATCCACACCATAATATTCAAAAATATATTTCGAGAAAAAATAATCTTTATTCATAAAATTTGGGGTCTTACATTTTATGCACTGTATCATCATAGAAATGGGAAGAAGTATTTATCTTCTCTGTGCTTACTAGATCACACATAATTAGGTTGTCCCTTTGAACTTATTTATTGGGATCTCCAATCATTTAGGTTGGGTTTCCATTATGGCGACTCTTTAGGATTTTACAGGCTTTAAACCCATTCCCCTTGATGAACTTTTCACTTGCTCTCCAAGCATACCTTTCGTTAGTTGATCCGCAATATTATCCCTTGACTTCACATAGTCATCAATAGATATTATACCATTTGAGAGTAATTATTTAACAGTTTCATGTCGTCGACGTATATGTCTAGACTTATCGTTATAATTACTATTTTGTGCCCTACCAATCACTGATTGACTATCACAATGAATAATGATTGGTGGCACTGGTTTAGACTAAATTAGAATATCCTCCAAAAAATTACGAAGCCATTCTGCTTCTTCTCCTGCTTTATCTAAAGCAATAAATTCAGATTCCATAGTAGATTTTGCAATACATGTTTGCTTAGAGGATTTCCATGATACAGCTGCACCTCCCAGAGTAAACACATATCCACTTGTGGATTTAGTATCATGGGAGTCAGATATCCAATTTGCATCACTGTATCCTTCAAGTACAGCTGGATATCTTGTATAATGCAATCCGTTAGTTAAAGTGTATCTTAGATATCTAAGTACCCTTACTAAAGCCTTCCAATGTTCTTTTCCAGGATTACTCGTATATCGACTTAGCTTATTTATTGAGTATGCTATGTCTGGTCGAGTGCAGTTTATTTGATAAATACATTAAACTGCCTATTATACAAGAATATTCCAATTGGGATATACTTTCACCACGATTAGTAGTGAGATGATGTGTTGGATCAACAGGTGTTCTTACTGGACGTTTCTCATATTTATTATAATTTACAAGTATATTCTCAATATAATGAGATTGAGATATAATAAGTCCATTAGATATTCTGGAAATCTTAATTCCTAGAATAACATCTGCTAGGCCCATGTCTTTCATTTCAAACTTGTTTATTAACATTTGTTTGGTAGCATTAATAACATCATTATTACTACCAATGATTAGCATGTCATCCACGTATAGACTAACTATTACATATCCCTTTTGAGTGTTTTTGACATATACACATTTGTCACACTCATTTAGTTTGAAATTATTTTATATCATAACATTATCAAATTTTTCATGCCATTGCTTTGGTGCTTGTTTCAAACCATATAATGATTTAACAAGCTTGCAAACTTTCTTTTCTTTTCCAGGAGCAATAAAACCTTCTTGTTGGTCAATATAAATTTCTTCCTCTAATTCACCATTAAGAAATGCAGTTTTAACATCCATTTGATGTATTTCTAAGTTGTGTATTGCAGCTATTGCAATTAACATTCTAATGGATGTTATCCTTGTAACTGGTGAATAAGTGTCAAAATAATCAAGTCCCTCCTTTAGCCTACCTTTGGCTACAAGTCTTGCTTTGTACATATTTATTAATAGATCCATCTGTTAGGTTTGTAATATTCAAGAACGCAATCAAATTGCATAAATTAGCGGAAGCGTGTAAAAATCAGAGTTTAAAAATTTATTACAAACCATATACCCGGATCACCCTTTATGCACAATTATTAATTAAACGAAGAATAAAAAATTATGAAATCATACCCTTGTAGAAACGAGCTTCCTCAGTGCGAGTTCACCTCCTACTTCTCCGCGATCTCCTTGAATCCACCCGGGTTTGGTTCCTTCCTTTGATCAACGTTAGCCACCCATGTGTTTGGCCCTCAGAGGTGATCCACCAAGGAAAAAGATTTTTTTCAAGAAGAAGGGTATTGGCTCAAACCCTAGTTTTTCCTATCTCAGTATAGAAAAAGGCGCATTTCTCCAACAAATTGGAATTATTTCAGACATCATTTGATATCCGATATAAGACTACTCTTATAAAGATATCGTGTAACCTTATTTAATAAAATAAGGTATTATTTAATTAAACTCTTTTAATTAAATGGGCTCCCTAATCTTATTAGGGATAATTAATTAAACTCCTTTAACTAATTTTCCTCCTAATCCTATTAGGAATAAATGAGAGTACTTATATTAAATTAATTCCTAAACTCTTTTAGAAATTAAAATAATAATAATTGTAATAATATTAATAAGACTCCTCTTATTAATTTATATTTAATATTTCTAAAATATTAAATAATAATATTAAGCTATTTAATTTATTCTATCACCATAGATTAAATTAAATATACTTAACATATTATTACGATTATGCCATTAACTTCTTAAATAATTTTTCTTCCTTTTATGGTGTGACCCTTTAGGTTCTCCATATTAAACCCATTGTGAATAAATCAATTAGAACAATTTAATCTTATTTAAATAAATAAATTAAACAATTAATTAATTTAAATAAATAATATTTATTCTACAATAGGGATAAGCCTCCCTAATGATCAACCACTTTCCAGATAATATAGATTTCAACATTAATCATAAAAGAACCTTTCGAGTAAATAGTTACTGCACAATTCAATCCTTCCACCATACAATGTCCCAATTAAATATAAGATATGGAATTCTATCACAAGTCTTATTTTATTTAATTATATGTATTTCGATCCTTAAATGCACAACTCCAAATAATGCAAATTAGAAACTCCTTTCTAATTTCATTTCGCCGCCAAGGACTATCTGGGTTGTCATTTATCGAATCACATAGACATTTCTCTTCTTTTATTAGAAGTGGTAGATTCTTTATCGATCATACATTATCTCCATGTATAACTTATTATACCCAAGCATACCCTTTGATATACCCTAAGGGTCTTAAGGAATAAGTCAAAGTATAACTCATCATACACAAGATACTATGATGATCTCAAGTCCAAGGATTACTCAGACTACTATCACTACATGAATTCCTATTGACGAGCAAGTAAAACTCCATTAGGTATTCCTTAGCGAGCCACGCTCAATGAACTTATTCTCTAATAAGCACCTACATACTTGCTTTAGTGTCTCCACACAAATGATCATGAGATCAATCATCCTCATCCAATGAGCAAGCAACGATGTACTCAATCTATCCGGATTCACTAATCCCCAATTTAGTAATCCATTGATTGGGAACTATTTTAGTTTTAAGCTTTCTAAGAATTTAGATCTCATTAGAATGATCATCATCATTATTCTAAAAGCATTGCTTAAAACTATGGGTTTATCACATATTATAAAACAACATCATGTAGATAATTAAAAGCCCGCAATAAATTAATACTTTTTATTAATAAATGAATAAGATTGTTACAAAGTATATGCTTTATCATCAAACATGATTTGGCTTTGTGTGCATACTACTTTCAATCTCCCACTGCACTAAAGCCAATCGTCATGGTATCTTATACTCTTCTTTCTAAGTGACGATTATCCCGCCGTTGGATAAGCTTTAGTTAATGGATATGTAATGTTGTTAATGAGAGTCCACTATCTCTATAGTGATTTCCCATCTTCAATGATTCTAATAATCAAATGAAAGTGCCACAACACATGTTTAGATCCAAGATGAGACTTAGAACTATTCCTAGTTTCAGAATGAACTTTTAATCCAAACAATCAACTTGGTACTTCATTTATAGATATATACTTTGTCTTTATCACTAAACCAAAGAACTCTTTCTTTGTTTGGAACCTTTCCAATTCATCGCACCCTTTGCTCAAGATAACGCTTTACCTTAAAGTGGATTTTTTTACATCATCTTGGTGCGTCTCGAAAAACTTGAGTCCTGTTAAGCCCTCTTGTTTTAATTTAGACCCACCATGAATATGATCACATCCTTAGTGCCGGTTAAGCACTTTAAGATGTTTTTCACTGACTCATAGTGAACTTCTCCATAATATGACTGATCAACATCAGGTCTCGTATATTTCATTGCATACATGATAATTACTCATGTGATCTCTCTTTTGGAGTCTTTGGGACTATTAAGAGAGATACACTCCATAGCTCATCAACATGAGACAACTCTTGGAGTTTGCCATGCTAAACAACTTTAGTATCAAATGAATATACGTTCCTTGGGTTAAGTTGAGCATCCTTTTAAATCTATCTATATAGATTTTATCCCCAATTAAGATACTCTTCCCAAATCATTCGTGGAGGAATGTTTAGACAACTTTATCTTTACTGATTTTAGCATTGGTATGTTATTCGTCATCCGTAGTATATCAACATATAATACTAGAAATTTCACGACGCTCCCACTGACCCTTTTGTACACACTAGAACTCTTACCTCATCAGATGTAACTCGATCATCATCTTCTATGATGCGTACCTCATCATCATCATCCATGATGAATCCATACCTCCTAGGTATCTTCAAGATTATTTCGATTTATTTATCGATTGGGTTGTGGTACAATAGGTCATCTCTGTGTTCCTCTTATTTGACTTATAGTATTTTGTGGTTCTTGAACTCTTCAAGATCTATTATAATCCCACTAGCCCCTTCAATAATAAACACATTTATCTTAGAAGGCAGCGTGTTTCGCAACAAACACCTTTTGCTAAGTAGGATTATAGAACATATACCCTAAACTTACTTTAGGATGTCCCACAAATTGTACTTGTCAAATCTTGTCCCAAGCTTATCCTTTGAAACCTTTTCACATAAGTTGGACAACCCCTTATGTTAACATACTTAAGATTAGGAATCCTCCCCGCCTATAACTTTTATGGAGTCTTCAATGGATTTTGAGGTTACCTTTTCGTAGATATGCATGTACCATTTCTAGGACATGATCCTAAAAGGATCTTTGGAATGTCGGTAAAATAATTATGGACCGTACCTATGTCCAACAAGGTACGATTTTCCTTTCAGATACATCAATCAATTATTACGTATCAGGAGGCGTCCATTATGAGAAAACCATTTGAGATAATCAAGAAACTTATTGCACAAGTATTTATTCCTTGATCTAATCAAAGAATCTTAATACATTGCCAATTTGTTTCACTTCTGAATTCTTTGAACCTTTCAAATAATTCACACTTGTATTTTAGCAAATACACACATTCAACTCTTTGAATGATCATCTTCTTTTCTTATACTAATTTGTTCAATTTACAAAATAATTTTTCACGTAAGTCAAGTATACAAAATCCATTAAGTGATATTCCAAATTCTATACAAAACATTATTATTATAAATAGAACAACAATTGTTCTTAATTATAATACCAAAGATTTCATTGTCCAACAATAAAATGGAAATAATATTTTTTAACAAGGCGGAATACAATAACAACTTATCGACTTAATAGATTTGCCCTCAGGCATTGCTAAACTATAAGTTTCTATGGCTAATATGGCAACCTTTGCTACATTTCCCGCATATAGATTACTTATATTTGTTTAGCTTTCTACTTCGCTTGGTCCCTTCATAAATCTATATTTATGATAACCAAAGTTGGTATCCAATACCCAAGTAGAACCTCGACTTAAAGAAAAATTTATTTCAATCATGAACAAAAATCGTACAGAATCAAACTTCACTAAGCTTCTTTGGTTAGCCTCTCGCAAGATGCTTCTCGCAGCTTTCTTTTCCAAATTGTCCGTGCTTATAGCAAAAGGAAGCAAACTCCTTTGCTATCCGTGACGCTTTTGTTCTTATTATCCTTTGTTTATGCCTTTCTATATACCTTCTTTGAATCGTACTTTTTTCGAGAAGATCCTTTGGCCCCTACCAGTAAGACTTGATCTTTCTTGGTTGGAAAGTGACTCTCAACATTTTTCAATATGTTAAGCAAATCAGCGAGGCTGATATCTAGCTTGTTCATATGAAAAATTCACAACAATTGTGAAAGGAGTCCGGGAGTGAGTGCAAGATCAAATCTTGGCTCAACTCTCCATCCATGACAAAACCAGCTGTCCTAATTGATCAATCAAATTGATTATATTAAGAACTTTTTGTCTGTACTATAGTGTCATTGGCCATTCTAGATCGGAAGAGCTCCTTAGATATCTGATATCTATCAGTCCTACTTTCCTCACCATCAACTACTTGATGTGCAGGAATATAGTAGGAGCATCCATAGTTTCATGCCGACGTCAAGCTCGTTACATCATGGATGCGAGCATGATGCATCGAGCTAATAATGCATCATCATTGCCACTTTCTAAAAGTAGCAATCTCTTCCTCAGAGGCATCATTCTCGCAACCATTGCGAGGATAGGCGATTAAGGACATAAGATAGCTTTTCACCATGAGAACTATTCTCAAATTCCTTAACCAATCCGCTTAATTGGCCCGTTAATTTAGCATCTAATATGCTTCGCAATGATAGTAATTTTAGACATTGTAAAATTTCAGTAAATGAATTTGTAATTAACAACATTTTAACATACATTCTTTTATTAATTACCAAAATAATTTAGGTCTTGTTTTAAATTGGTATCTCCCACTATTTTTTTCAAACTATATTACCTCACTTATATAGTTTAATAAAAATCTAATTAAAGATTTGCTAGTGAGAATAAGGATCCCATTTCAAATGTATATAGCCTTGTGTGACATAACAACAAACTATATATAAATAAATAGTAGACAACTTTTGTCAATTACATCAACTATGTAACTCCTTTTCTTTTGCCTCTTAGATTATTTTGATCAAGTGGTGGCACATCCGAATCAAAATTATCCAAGTTAAGTCCCACCTAGCACTCCATATATTCAAAAAGAAAATATCATCCTTGTGGTGACACAACAAAACAATATTGTTCAATTTTCTTTATAAGCATCAAATGTGATAAATTAACATCTTAAATACTTAATACTTGCCTTGTGGTGACACAACAAACTCATATTAAATATTTAATACTCTATTAATTTTATCATGCTAGAAAGGCGACGCTCGATATTCCAAATATCTTTGAACGCTTAGGACTTAATATATAAAAAATTGAGGGGTTTGTTATTAATTTGTCTCTTCTTGTTTAGCGCGCATTTATTATATATATATATATATAAAATATCATATATTAATGAACATGCAAGCATGTTTGCATAATATATAATATATATAGTATAAGCATGCACATATAGAATACTATATTCTACCCGGATTGATTATGGACTTTTATTCTAGTTTGGTTCACTAGAGCCACCAAGTGAACCAAAAGGTCAAACCCTAGGGGTGCAAGAAATAATATTTAAATATAACTATTACATTTAAACCCGGGCTCCATTACAAACGGGTCTTCAAGCGCTTCTTGTTCCTGAATCTCTAATTCTTCAAAATAATTCTAATTATTCCTATTACAAAACTATTTAAAATAAATAGAAACCTCGATCGCAAATCAAGGGAAGTACATAGGAGGAGATAGAATTTACATTAAGAAAAATTAGAGAAAGATTTAGGTACGCAAAACCCCATTTAATAAAACCCATACATTCATGCATCCAACTAAAATAAAATCCAATTATATTGGTCAATAATCCATAATCAATCCCATTTATTAACATACACATCACCATACATATCAATAAATAACATTCATCTTATGAATAATAAACATTTAATATATATATTGATATCATTTAATGGGCAAATTTAGTTAGTATAAAATCTATTTTTGAATAAAAATAAACTCCTTTATTTAAATTCAAATTTAAATCAAAATAAAACTATTTTATTTTAATTTATCCAATTTTGAATAAAATAAACTATTTTATTTTAATCAAAATTTTAATCAAAATAAACTCCTTTATTTTAATTAATTATGGAATCCAATTCATATATATATATATAAAAAATTATTAAAGGAAACACTTAATTTTTTCCTATTCACAAATAAACTCCTTTATTTTGAATAATATGAAATCTTATTTCATATTTAAATAAACTCCTTTATTTAAGGAAACACGGATTTTCTTTCCTATTCACAAATAAACTCTTTTATTTTGAATAACATAAAATCTTATTTTATATCTAAATAAACTTCTTTATTTAAGGAAAGACGATTCTTTTTCCTATTCACAAATAAACCTTTTATTTTTGAATAATATGAAATCTAATTTCATATCAAAATAAACTCCTTTATTTAAGGAAAAATAGAATCCAATTTCAACTCCAATTAGTTATCATGGAATCAAATTCCAACTCTAATTAGTTAGCATGAAATTTAATTTTAAAATTAAATAAACTTTTTATTTTTAATATTAAAATAAACTTTTATTTTAAAATTAAAATAAACATTTTATTTTAATTATAAAATAATTAAGAATAATATATATATATATATATATATATATATATATATATAACTATTATATATATATAATATAATAATAATATATATATATATATATATATATATATATATATATATATTATATGAAAACCGCTTAGTTTCCATCATCTAGAGAATACATATGATTTTCGTAACTTAGCACTATACAACTCGAGCTACGTTGACAATGTTTAAAAAAAACACACTTGCCAATCATGCTTGGTAATCACCTTGATTTCCGTGCATCAGCCTGCTTCCCTTGAATTTCCCAAATCCTTGAAGATCCGGATTCAGCGAAAAAAAGAAAAAAAAAAAATTCGCGGCCATTAAAATTTCCGACACTTTCGTGCATGATTAAAAACATATATATATATATATCCCTTTGTATATTATAAGGGTTTTTTTTTTTTTTTTTAAATTTTATACAACAAAAATATGCCCAATTAAATTGTTCAAAACACATATCAATATACATATCAAATCGGAACAATTAATAATTCGCATAAAGGTTTGGCTCTGATGCCACTGTTAGGTTTGTAATATTCAAGAACGCAATCAAATTGCATAAATTAGCGGAAGCGTGTAAAAATCAGAGTTTAAAAATTTATTACAAACCATATACCCGGATCACCCTTTATGCACAATTATTAATTAAACGAAGAATAAGAAATTATGAAATCATACCCTCAGAAACGAGCTTCCTCAGTACGAAGTTCACCTCCTACATTCGCTGATCTCCTGAATCCACGGGTTTGGTTCCTTCCTTTGATCAATGTTAGCCACCCATGTGTTTGGCCTCTAGAGGTGATCCACCAAGGAAAAAGAATTTTTCAAGAAGAAGGGTATTGGCTCAAACCCTAATTTTTCCTATCTCAGATATAAAAAAAGGCGCATTCTCCAACAAATTGGAATTATTTCAGTACATCATTTGATATCCGATATAAGACTACTCTTATAAAGATATCGAGGTAACCTTATTTAATAAAATAAGGTATTATTTAATTAAACTCTTTTAATTAAATGGGCTCCCTAATCTTATTAGGGATAATTAATTAAACTCCTTTAACTAATTTTTTCTCCTAATCCTATTAGGAATAAATGAGAGTACTTATATTAAATTAATTCCTAAACTCTTTTAGAAATTAAAATAATAATAATTGTAATAATATTAATAAGACTCCTCTTATTAATTTATATTTAATATTTCTAAAATATTAAATAATAATATTAAGCTATTTAATTTATTCTATCACCATAGATTAAATTAAATATACTTAACATATTATTACGATTATGCCATTAACTTCTTAAATAATTTTTCTTCCTTTTTATGGTGTGACCCTTTAGGTTCTCCATATTAAACCTGTTGTGAATAAATAAATTAGAACAATTTAATCTTATTTAAATAAATAAATTAAACAATTAATTTATTTAAATAAATAATATTTATTCTACAATAGGATAAGCCTCCCTAGCGATCAACGACTTTCCGGATAATATAGATTTCAACGTTAATCATAAAAGAACCTTTGAGTAAATAGTTACCGTGACAATTCAATCCTTCCACCATACTGATGTCCCAATTAAATATAAGATATGGAATTCTTTGTCACAAGTCTTATTTTATTTAATTATATGTATTTCGATCCTTAAATGCACAACTCAAATAATGCAAATTAGAAACTCCTTTCTAATTTCATTCCGCGCCGCCAAGGACTCACTGGGTTGTCATTTATCGAATAACATAGGACATTTCCTTCTTTATTAGAAGTGGTAGATTCTTTATCGATCATACATTATCTCCATGTACAACTTATTATACCCAAGCATACCCTTTGATATACCCTAAGGGTCTTAAGGAATAAGTCAAAGTATAACTCATCATACACAAGATACTATGATGATCTCAAGTCCAAGGATTACTTGACTACTATCACTACATGAATTCTATTGACAGCAAGTAAAACTCCATTAGGTATTCCTTAGCGAGCCACGCTCAAAATTGAACTTATTCTCTAATAAGCACCTACATATTTGCTTTAGTGTCTCCACACAAATGATCATGAGATCAATCATCCTCATCCAATGAAGCAAGCAACGATGTACTAATCTATCCGATTCACTAATCCCCAATTTAGTAATCCAATGATTGGGAACTATTTTAGTTTTAAGCTTTCTAAGAATTTAGATCTCATTAGAATGATCATCATCATTATTCTAAAAGCATTGCTTAAAACTATGGGTTTATCACATATTATAAAACAGCATCATGTAGATAATTAAAAGCCTTTAATAAATTAATACTTTTTATTAATAAATGAATAAGATTGTTACAAAGTATATGCTTTATCATCAAACATGATTGGCTTGTGTGCATACTACTTTCACCATCGGCCTTCATTTTCCTTTTAAAGATCCATTTGCATCCTAATGGTTTGGTTCCTGGTGGAAGATCCACCAATTCCAAACACAATGGAACTAAATGTCAATTTCCACTAACACTAATAATCCTAACATAATGGAACTATCAATTTCATCTTTAATCAACACGAACTTATTCATCATTAATATTATAACTCACAATATTTAACAACCAGATCATTCCTAGGAAATATGGGGCTTTTTGATAAGGATTTCTCCCTATTAGCGCGCAATTAGGTGACCAAACCTCTCCTCGACAGAACTTTCTAGTCATCTTCAATTTTATAAATAATAATATGAATAACTTTGTCGTCTCAATTATTAATTTAATAATATAAAATATTGATACTGTGACAATAATTGAATCAATAATGTTAGAGATATTATGCAGCAATTACTGTAGCAATAATTGAGTATAACTGAGTGACTTCTCACTTAAGCATCAATAATCAATATCGTGTGCTACTATGCAACCACACGTATTACTGTACTTTTACCACCGGGTAGTTCAATAGTTTAATGGTAAAACTTTTGCTATTATTTTTATAAAAAGATAATTCTTTCATTTTCTAATTACGAAAATACTTCCATTGTGGGGTTCACCAATGATTGTGCCGTCGTACGAATATTCCCTGTTAAAACGAATATTCCCCGACCAATCGAATATTATATAACCACTTGCTTACTTTGTAAAATTTTTAAATATTACCCATAAATATAACATTATATCAAATCCACACCATAATATTCAAAAATATATTTCGAGAAAAAATAATTTTTATTCATAAAATTTGGGGTCTTACAGTTTATGCACTGTATCATCATAGAAATGGGAAGAAGTATTTATCTTCTCTGTGCTTACTAGATCACACATAATTAGGTTGTCCCTTTGAACTTATTTATAGGGATCTCCAATCATTTAGGTTGGGTTTCCATTATGGCGACTCTTTAGGATTTTACAGGCTTTAAACCCATTCCCCTTGATGAACTTTTCACTTGCTCTACAGGTATACCTTTCGTTAGTTGATCCGCAATATTATCCCTTGACTTCACATAGTCATCAATAGATATTATACCATTTGAGAGTAATTGTTTAACAGTTTCATGTCGTCGACGTATATGTCTAGACTTACCGTTATAATTACTATTTTGTGCCCTACCAATCACTGATTGACTATCACAATGAATAATGATTGGTGGCACTGGTTTAGACCAAATTAGAATATCCTACAAAAAATTACGAAGCCATTCTGCTTCTTCTCCTGCTTTATCTAAAGCAATAAATTCAGATTCCATAGTAGATGTTGCAATACATGTTTGCTTAGAGGATTTCCATGATACAGCTGCACCTCCCAGAGTAAACACATATCCACTTGTGGATTTAGTATCATGGGAGTCAGATATCACATTTGCATCACTGTATCCTTCAAGTACAGCTGGATATCTTGAATAATGCAATCCGTCAGTTAAAGTGTATCTTAGATATCTAAGTACCCTTACTAAAGCCTTCCAATGTTCTTTTCCAGGATTACTCGTATATCGACTTATCTTATTTATTGAGTATGCTATGACTGGTCGAGTGTAGTTTAATTGATAAATACATTAAACTGCCTATTATACAAGAATATTCCAATTGGGATATACTTTCACCACGATTAGTAGTGAGATGATGTGTTGGATCAACAGGTGTTCTTACTGGGCGTTTCTCATATTTAATATAATTTACAAGTATATTCTCAATATAATGAGATTGAGATATAATAAGTCCATTAGATATTCTGGAAATCTTAATTCCCAGAATAACATCTGCTAGGCCCATGTCTTTCATTTCAAACTTGTTTATTAACATTTGTTTGGTAGCATTAATAACATCATTATTACTACCAATGATTAGCATGTCATCCACGTATAGACTAACTATTACATATCCCTTTTGAGTGTTTTTGACATATACACATTTGTCACACTCATTTAGTTTGAAATTATTTTATATCATAACATTATCAAATTTTTCATGCCATTGCTTTGGTGCTTGTTTCAAACCATATAATGATTTAACAAGCTTGCAAACTTTCTTTTCTTTTCCAGGAGCAATAAAACCTTCTTGTTGGTCAATATAAATTTCTTCCTCTAATTCACCATTAAGAAATGAAGTTTTAACATCCATTTGATGTATTTCTAAGTTGTGTATTGCAGCTATTGCAATTAACATTTAATGGATGTTATCCTTGTAACTGGTGAATAAGTGTCAAAATAATCAAGTCCCTCCTTTAGCCTACCTTTGGCTACAAGTCTTGCTTTGTACATATTTATCAATAGATCCATCGGCCTTCATTTTCCTTTTGAAGATCCATTTGCATCCTAATGGTTTGGTTCCTGGTGGAAGATCCACCAATTCCAAAGTATGATTTTGCATAATGGATTCAATTTCACTATTGATCGCTTTTTTCCAATATGAAGCTTCTGGAGTAGACAACGCTTCCTTCTCACTTTGAGGTTCACTATCTAGCATGTAACTTAGAAAGTTAGGACCTAAAGACTTGGAGATTTTAACCCTTTTGTTGGTTATATATTTTATGATTTTAATGATGACAATATTATTGGGTTTATGAATTTGATTTAAATTGTTTGGGCTGATTTAAATTGATTATATGTTGTTTTCTTGTTGGCCTAAGATTGGAATTATGGCCCATTAGTATATTCCTTCTATTTTTAAGTTTTCATGTTGCATGTTGCTAAAAAGATCTTTAATATAATTTAGTAATGATATGCAATTCAATTTGAAAAGGAAACTAAATAAGGTAACTGTTATTCAGTGATTGGCTTGTAACAAACTTTATCAAATATCCCTTTGTTCCTTTATTTAAGGTATTTTGGTTTGACTTGAAAACATTTCCTTGATTTACCAAATCTGTTGGACTCTTTAATTGCTAATATCTTGGGGTATAACAACTTTGATATGAGTTTCCTATTCTATCTTATGTTCATAACCGTTGGTCAATGTTGTAGCTAATATTATGGGATTTAAATCATCTGATTTCTTGCTATGGGATTTAAATCATCTGATTTATTGCTAACAATTATTATATAGCCGTTGGGTCTCTCTTTATATATAGTCTTATCTCACGGCTAAGCAGGATAGGAAAAAAAGAAGCTAATTCACGTTGCTATACAGAGAAGAATCCTATTGAGAGCTTTCATTGTTTATTTCTAGCTATTCATTGTGTATCTATAATTAATTGTGGTATCGGAAAATAAGAAGTCTATTGTAATTTCTTCTATTATATTCAAAGTTCAAGTCTTGTTTGGCTTGGTCTATCTAGCAGTAGATAGGATTTGTTCAAAGAGAGTTTTTCAAGATTGTATAGGTGTAAAAGGTCTCAGTGGTGAGAAAGGTTGTAGAGGTGCAAAGGGGGCAGAGGTGTCCATCAATGGAAAGCTTCTTTATAACAGGGAGTTCTTTTTATTGTATTTAATTGAATATTAAGTTTAATAAAAAGTGTCTCCAATCCTAGTTGGGATTGGACGTGGATTAGGCCACTAGATTAGACGATAGGGGCTGAACCACGTAAAAATCTTGGTGTGATTTTTACTTCGGTTTATCTCTTTAACTGTCATTCACGTTCTGCACTTTTTTGTTATTCTACTATCCAGACACTAAAGCAGACAGGTCTAGCTGTCTTATAATAAGAAACGAAGAACATAAGCTAAAGCAGACACTAAAGCAGACAGGCGTAGCTGTTTGAATTAAACCTATTGCAGATAATTTCAAAAAGTTTTCACCGTTTATCACTTTTAGCTTAAACACCTATTCACCCCCCCCCCCTCTAGGTGTGCACATACATAGAATTTCATTTGGTATCAGAGCAAGGCTCTACTAATATTGATCATTGCAGGTCGTAGGGAAAGATCCTATGGCACACCTAAATTTCAAGAAGGTCAGTCCACAAGTAGGCCACCGTTGTTACTAGGAAGTAAAAACTTCAATTTTTGGAAGTTCAGAATGAAGATCTATCTGAACCGTGACCCATGGGAATGGTGGGTAGTCAAAAATGGACCAGTCATTCCACGACATGATGATGGAAAACCACAGAATCTCATGGAAATGGACTCAAATGAATCGTATATGGTATCTTATGATTCCAAGGCCATGAATACACTTTTAAGTGGAATGGTTCAGTCAGAGATAGATAAAGTCTCTTCTTGTACTACGGCTAAGGAAATTTGGGTCACAGTCATCATGAGCCATGAAGGTACTACTAAAGTGAAGGAGGTCAAGCTGAGCATGCTAATGCACGAATACAAACTATTCAAATTAGAGAAAAATGAATCAATTAGAGATGCACAAGCAAGGTTCCTTACTCTAATGAATTCTCTAAGCATGCTCGGATGAAAGATTAATCAAAAGGAAATCAACCGAAAGCTTCTTAGAGTCATGCCAAAGCGATTCGCACCAAAGGTTACTACACTTCAAGACTCAATCACAATCAGCACAATGGAAACTCTTACCTTATTTGGAGAACTTGAAGAGTTTGAAAACCAACTAAAATTGTATGATGAAGAAGATGAGGCACCTAAGAAGAAGACCTTGGCTCTACAAGCTGAAAGCTATATAGAAGGCAATGATGAAGATTTTGATGAAGAAATTGAAATGCTCTCAAGAAAACTGGAGAGACTACTTCAAAGAAAGAAACAAAGGAAGAATAAAAAAGGTAGCTCAACTCCATTGAGCAAGTCCAAAACTGAACAAGATGAAGAAATTGGCCAATTATGTTTCATGGGACTAGAAGACGATGATCAACTTGAGGTAATGAATTTTCATGAAAATTTTGAAATATCTACATCTGATTATCTTGCTTTACAAAATAAAAATCAAAGGCTTAAAAAGAAAACTGCTTATTTTAAGAACTGCGTAAATGAGCTAATGAATGAAGTTGAGTCACTTATTGAAGAAAGAAAAGAAAATGAATATCTTAAAAATGAAAATCAAATTTTAAAAGAAAAATTGAAAATGAGAGATGTATGCATATATACTTTTAATGATGGAAAAATTATAAATATGCAACATGATGATAATATAACAAATTCAGAAATAGCATCTTTAAAAAATGATCTTGCTAAATTTGTGCAAGGAGAAGAGAACCTAAATGTTATGCTAGGGCACAAAGGTCCAGTCTTGATAAACAAGGGATTGGGTATAATCCTATTAAAAATGTAGAAAATAGGACTAATAATAATATTAGAATGATTAATAGTAAATCAAGGTATAAACCACTTTATTGTTCACCATTTATTACTTGTAAAAAATGCGGTTTTAATGGTCATTTTGATTCTAATTGCAATAAAATTAGAATAAAACAAATTTGGGTAAAGAAAAGTGATTTATATGCTACTAACCCAAAAGGACCCAAGAAGATTTGGGTACCAAAAAGATAGAGACTATTTATTTGTAGGTGTATTAAGATCAAAAAGGAGATGGATGACTCTTTACTTTGAGAGAGTAAGTTACCTATAAATTATTTGGCGGAATCTGTAAGTACCTCATGTTGTTTTTAATTTTTTTAATAGAGTTTTAATTAGATATATTATTATAAAAACTATATGGATTTCGTATTACAAGGATTCATAACATCATTTATTATGTCAAATGCTCCATATTTAATACACATGATAATCTTGATAAAAGGTTGAGAAATATGTTCATATTGTATTTGATGAATTTAACTGTGACCTGTCAAAAGAAGAAAATGAAGTTTCTGCAGGAAAAGACATTCTGATTAGTGGAAAGCAGACAGCTCAATCCGGACAGCCTGAGCCATCTGCATCAGAAGGAAAAATAGATGATCCAGGAAAACATGCAGACACCTAAATCCAGACTGCTCAAACCGTCTGTTTTTTAAGGCAAATCAGATGAATATTCTGATGCAAGATCTGATATTCCAGAAAGTGAATCAGATGAATAAATGACTAATGACAGTCTTCCAAGAATAACTAGAATAGTGAAAAATTATCCTCCTAACCTGAGCTTTAAAGACCTCAACATTGGGATGATCAAAAGAAGTGCTATTGAAGAGATTTTTAATTCTGAAAATACAAAATTCAAATCTACATTAAGGAGCACAACTATCAAGCTTTCTACTGGTTACAAAATGTTGTTATATAGGTAACAAATCACAATGGTAAGATCGTATTGTCTACTTGCTATATGTGGTTTTGTTATAAACTTGCTCCAATGATATTCTTTATCTTTGCACTTATTCTTTTAATGTTGGCAAATGGGGAGAGATAACTATTTAGCTAAATTGATATAAATTACTTTTTGTTGATGACAAAGGGGGAGAGATACTTGTGCTTAATGATTAATATGATTAATATGTGGTTTCTTTTTGATAATGACAAAGGGGGATATATATATATATATGGTAATTTAGAATTTGTTTCTTTAATATGCATAAATTAAGGGGGAGCCATATACTTAGGGGGAGCATATTAATTAAATGGCATTATGTATTGTCATCATTTAAAAGGGGGAGAATGTTGGTTATATATTTTATGATTTTAATGATGACAATATTATTGGGTTTATGAATTTGATTTAAATTGTTTAGGCTGATTTAAATTGATTATATGTTGTTTTCTTGTTGGCCTAAGATTGGAATTATGGCCCATTAGTATATTCCTTCTATATTTAAGTTTTCATGTTGCATGTTGCTAAAAAGATCTTTAATATAATTTAGTAATGATATGCAATTCAATTTGAAAAAGAAACTAAATAAGGTAACTGTTATTCAGTGATTGGCTTGTAACAAACTTTATCAAATATCTCTTTGTTCCTTTATTTAAGGTGTTTTGGTTTGACTTGAAAACATATCCTTGATTTACCAAATCTGTTGGACTCTTTAATTGCTAATATCATGGGGTATACCAACTTTGATATGAGTTTCCTATTCTATCTTATGTTCATAACCGTTGGTCAATATTGTAGCTAATATTATGGGATTTAAATCATCTTATTTCTTACTATGGGATTTAAATCATCTGATTTATTGCTAAAAATTATTATATAGTCGTTGGGTCTCTCTTTGTATATAGTCTTATCTCACGACTAAGCAGGATAGGAAAAAAAGAAGCTAATTCACATTGTTATACAGAGAAAAATCCTATTGAGAGTTTTCATTGTTTATTTCCAACTATTCATTGTACTATCTTTAATTCGTTGTGGCTGGAAAATAAGAAGTCTATTGTAATTTCTTCTATTATATTCAAAGTTCAAGTCTTGTTTAGCTTGGTCTATCTAGCAGTAGATAGGATTTGTTCAAAGAGAGTTTTTCAAGGTTGCAGAGGTGCAAAAGGTCTCAGCGGTGAGAAAGGTTGCAGAGGTGCAAAGGGGGCAGAGGTGTCCATTAGTGGAAAGCTTCTTTGTAACAGGGAGTTCTTTTTATTGTATTTAATTGAATATTAAGTTTAATAAAAAGTGTCTCCAATCCTAGTTGGGATTGGACGTGGATTAGGCCACTAGATTAGAGGGATGGTGAAAACCACGTAAAAATCTTGGTGTGATTTTTACTTCTGTTTATCTCTTTAACTGTCATTCACATTCTGCATTTTTTTGTTATTTACACTACTATCCAGACACTAAAGTAGACAGGTCTAGCTGTCTTATAATAAGAAACGAAGAACATAAGCTAAAGCAGACACTAAAGTAGACATACGTAACTATCTGAATTAAACCTGTTGCAGGAAATTTCAAAAAGTTTTCACCGTTTATCACTTTTAGCTTAAACACCTATTCACCCCCCTCTAGGTTTGCACATACATAGAATTTCACCTTTTACTACGTCTAGGTTCATCTTCATCTCCTTGTTCATTAGACTCTTGGTCTATTATAATTTGATGATTACTAGTTGTAGTATTATTAGGTCTTTTATGAGAACTTGTTTCTTGTGTATCTTTATATGGAAAAATATCTTCAAAGAAAGATGCATTCCTTGATTCTATAAATGTATTGACATGAATATCAGGAATGTCTGATTTATGCACAAGAAACCGATATGCACTACTGTTATTTGCATAACTTATGAATATGCAATCAATTGTTTTAGGACCTATCTTAACCCTCTTAGGATTCGAAACAATTACTTTCGCAAGAAACCCCCACACTAGAAGATATTTATAGGAAGGTTTTCGACCTTTCCATAATTCATAAGGTATCTTGTTTGTTTTCTTATGAATCAAATGGTTGAGAATAAAATTTGAAGATATCAATGCTTCCCCCCACATGTTATGAGGTAACCCAGAACTTATTAACTTAGCATTCATCATTTCTTTTAAAGTTTGGTTCTTGAGTTCAGCAACTGTAAGACCCCAACTTATTATAAATGAAATTAATTTTCCTCTATTTATTATTTTGAAATAATAAGGGTTGATTTGATTAATGTGGTTAGTTATGGGTAAAATGTGCAAATATTTTAACTAAGCAAGTGGTTATAAAATATTTATTGTTGTTAGGGAATATTCGTTTGGTCGTGGAATATTCTTCATCGTCGAGGAATATTCGCATTTACTGACGCACTTAACCTTGTGTGGGCCCCATAACGAAAAAGCGATTGGATGAAGAAAATGACAAGTATAAGTTGTTTATAAATAACGGCGTAGTTATTCTCAGATAATATTGTTGAAATACTCGGTGGTTAAAACACAAGAAGATTACCAGATTATTGTACAATTATTGATTCTTACGTAAGAAGACACTACTCAATAATTGTTCACAGTAATTCTTGTTCAATATTTTATTTTATTGATTCAATAATTGCTACGTTGATATTTTATATTATTGTTGTTTCAATAATTGTCATTACACAGTATTTTCCTTTATCAAATCAATAATTCATTTTATTTGAATAATTTTATTAGATAACATCATTGGCAATGTCTAGAAAGTTCTGTCTAAGGAGAGGTTTGGCCACCTAATTGCGCGCCAGTAAGGAGAAATCCTTATTGGAAAGCCCTCTCTTTCTTGGAAACGGCCTGGTTGTCGATATTGTGATTCTGTAATTTTATTTGTGAATAATTAATTATTGATTTATATGATAAGGAAAATATTCATTTTATGTGGATATAGATGGAGAAAATTTTTAATGTGACAATTGTTGAAAATTGTTATTTTATCTTTTTCTGATAAAATAATTTATTTAAATATATTATTATATTATAATAATATAATAATGGTGATATTTTTACAATGAATGTGGGATATATGAATAAATGAGGAGGAAGAGTATTTTTGTTACTAAAAATATTTAAAACATGTTTTTCATGTTTGTGAACCCCATTTCTTGACTGAAATTTGATTATAGCTTGTAAAATCGTCCGTATGTGGATTTCGGCCAATTTCTGCTTGGAATTTGGAAAAACATAAACTTAAAAAGTTGTAGAGAATGGAATTTCCTATGGAATGGACATAAGGTTCAAATTTTTCTGATAAAAGGGCTATTTATTATGAATTATTGAAGCTCCGAAGTTCTAGAATAATTGATTTTTGAAGTTTAAATTATTTTTTTATTAAAAAAACGTTTTTGGTGATATTTATGGTGATTTTTGGTGATTTTTGAAGTTCTAGAATATGGTTGATTATAAATTATTAAATTATTTCTTTCGATATCATTATGCTAGAATATTGGTAATATTTTTCTTGTGAAATTCTTGTCTTTTGGTGTTTGGGAGTTCTTATTCACGATATCGACACTATTTACGATATCTGATACTATTCACGAATACGGCACTATTCACAGAAAAATTAAAATTTTGTTTTTTATCCAAAATATCTATTATGGATACAAGCTTTGATTGTATCCATGTTTTGATCATTCTTGAATTTTACTCCACTATGATTATTTATGAAGTATTTTTGAACTCGGATTGTTTAAAGTACGAATCCTTAATATTTGTTCTTTTGTTTCAATCGGATTCGTTTTTCTTTAAAATATTTTTCATCATCCTCACCCTAAATGATGATATTCTATGAATATCTTTGGCACGTAGTCAAAAGATGGTTGATTTTCTTATGAATATCTTTGGTCCATAGTGCAAAGATGTACGTGTGTTGAGATGAACATGACCAACTGATGAATATCTTTAGCCTGTAGTGCAAAAATGAATATTTGATTCAAGATGTATATTGATTGATGTTACAGGGATAAAATATTGATGATGGACTTAAATTCATAGAAGAAAGTAGATTTCATTCTCTACGTAACTCTTCTAATGAATTATTATTTCCGCTGCGAATATTGATTTAAAACTTGTTGTCTATTGTATTCTAACAGATTTTTCCCTGTTGAGGACTAACGGTAATTTGTTCTATGTTATCTTAGTCATAATATTCTTTACTGGGCTAGTTGAGCTCACCCTTTTCCTTTTTGTTCTATTTTTCTTCTCAGGAGGCGAGAATGTAGCGAGTACTAGTCGGAGTATGGAATGAAGGTTCTAGAAAGTCGTTTTAGTAGTCCTCACTATTTTGTAAAATAGTGTATCAATAATTATAATGAGGACTTATTTGAGTGTTGATATTGTCTAGAAGACAATATTTGTTTTTAAACTCACAGTTTATATGTTGTCGTATTTTGCACGACAATTGTATTAATAAAGTTGTAGTCGTTTCTGTATTTGGCGACTCAGAATGGGTGTTGTATACCTATTTTGGGGGCGTCACAGTTGGTATCAGAGCTTAAGGATATGTTCTTTGGCGGAGATCGGGGAATAGAACTTAGATGGGAGAGACGAGTAAATCCTTCGCTAGTGTGTCCTCCCTAAGCTTATTTGTTGGTTGGTCAGAATATAGGGATATTATGTGATATGTTAATTTCTTCAATTAACCATTGTTTTATGGCAGTATTTGAGAATGGCAACCGAGAATGTTAACATTGGAGTAAATGAGACTGTGGAGACACCTTTACCCACCAATGAGGAAAAAAAAACAAAGCATGGTAAGAATGTTCCTCCTATAAACAACACCACTGATCAGACGATGAACGATGGAATGTTTAGAAGCTTTTTGCAGTTCATGCAAAATCAGACGAAGGAGACTCGTGTACAAAATACATGTGGAAATGATAGCAACGCATGGTTTGTCACAGCCAAGCAGTTCAAAGAGTTGGGACCACCAGAATTCTGGGGAAAACCGGATCCGATTAAGGCGGAGACGTGGGTCAAGCAAATTACCAAGATATTCGACATCTTGGGATGCACGGAGGAACAAAATGTTAGGTTTGTAATATTCATGTGCGCAATCAAATTGCATAAAAGTGCGGAAGCGTGTAAAAACAGAGTTTTAAAAATTTTACAAACTATATACCCGGATCACCCTTTGTGCACAATTATTAATTAAACGAAAAGATAAAGAATAAAATCATACCCTTGAAGATCGAGCTTCCTCAGGTACAAGTTCACCTCCAAATCCTTTCGCGTTCAATCTTGAATCCACCGGGGTTTTGTTCCTTCCTTTGATCAACGTTAGCCACCCATATGTTTGGCCTCTAGAGGTGATCCACCAAGGAATAATAAGAATTCAAGAAAGGGGTATTGGCTCAAACCCTAGTTTTCTATCTCTATAGAAAGTAACGTACTCTCCCAAAACTTGGAATTATGTCGTATGTTGTAAAAGTCAACAACCCACACCACCCATAATAAGACTCCTCTTATTTATAGATGTGGGCAACCCACCTTAACAATTAAGGAATTTGGTTTTATTTAATTAATTAAATTCTTTAAATTAATTAAGCTCCCTAATCTTATTAGGGATAATTAATTAAACTCCTTTAACTAATTTTCCTTCCTAATCCAATTAGGAATAAATGAGAGTACTTATATTAAATTAATTCCTAAACTCTTTTAGAAATTAAAATAATAATAATTGTAATAATATTAATAAGACTCCTCTTATTAATTTATATTTAATATTTCTAAAATATTAAATAATAATATTAAGCTATTTAATTTATTCTATCACCATAGATTAAATTAAATATACTTAACTATATTATTACGATTATGCCATTAACTTCTTAAATAATTATTCTTCCTTTTATGGTGTGACCCTTTAGGTTCTCCATATTAAACCTAGGTTGTGAATAAATCAATTAGAACAATTCTAATCTTATTTAAATAAATAAATTAAACAATTAATTTATTTAAATAAATAATATTTATTCTACAATAAGGATAAGCCTTCCCTAGCTATCAATGACTTTCCAGATAATATAGATTTCAACATTAATCATAAAAGAACCTTTGAGTAAATAGTTACCGTGACAATTCAATCCTTCCACCATACAATGTCCCAATTAAATATAAGACATGGAATTCTTTGTCGAGTCTTATTTTATTTAATTATATGTATTTCGATTCTTAAATGCACAACTCAAATAATGCAAATTAGAAACTCCTTTCTAATTTCATTCGCATTGCCAAGGACTCTTTGGGTTGTCATTTATCGAATCACATAGAATATTTCTTCTTTTATTAGAAGTGGTAGATTCTTTATTGATCATACATTATCTCTATGTACAACTTATTATACCCAAGCATACCCTTTGATATACCCTAAGGGTCTTAAGGAATAAGTCAAAGTATAACTCATCATACACAAGATACTATGATGATCTCAAGTCCAAGGATTACTCAGACTACTATCACTACAGAATTCCTATCGACAGCAAGTAAAACTCCATTAGGTATTCCTTAGCGAGCCCACGCTCAAATGAACTTATTCTCTAATAAGCACCTACATACTTGCTTTAGTGTCTCCACAAAATGATCATGAGATCAATCATCCTCATCCAATGAAAGCAAAGCAACGTATGTACCAATCTATCCGGATTCACTAATCCCCAATTTAGTAATCCAATGATTGGGAACTATTTTAGTTTTAAGCTTTCTAAGAATTTAGATCTCATTAGAATGATCATCATCATTATTCCAAAAGCATTGCTTAAAACTATGGGTTTATCACATATTTTAAAACAACATCATGTAGATAATTAAAAGCCTTTAATAAATTAATACTTTTTATTAATAAATGAATAAGATTGTTACAAAGTATATGCTTTATCATCAAACATGATTGGCTTGTGTGCATACTACTTTCACAAAAGGTTCCATTCGCCACCTTTATATTCTGTAATGAGGCGACATCGGTGGGAATCAGAAGCGTACTCCATCCGGTACCGACTCAAAGATATCTTAGGAAGCGTTTCAGAATCATTCAATGACAAGTACTTTCCTAAAAGTATTCGTCATGTATGAAGGAGGTAGAGTTTATTAGGCGGAGCGAAGAGTAACAATGGCGCAATTGTCCAAAGACGAGGCGAAGTTCGCGGAGTTATCGAGTTTGCACCTCATTTGGTGGAGAATGAGGAACGTATGATGCGGATGTTTCTGAGAGGTTTAAAACCCGACATACGTCAGTATCTCATTTCTCATAAATTTTCTCTATATTCAGATGTTGTCAACAGGGCTCAATTATTAGAGCGAGATAACGAGTATGTTCATTTGAGGGACCACTGACTGGGTCATCTGCAATGTGGCAATGACCATCGAGCAATGATAACTAGTGGGGAAAGAAAAATACGGACAAAAGCGGCAACCACTCTGGTGGTTATCATGACCATAAAAATAGAAGAAGCGAGTCGGGGGGAGATTTTAAAAAGAGGAGATTCAACAATGACAATGTGAAGACGTTAGCACCAGCAGCAACTGGTTCTAAGGGAGGAGAACGACCACAAATCGTATGCTATAAATGCGGAAAATAGGGATATATCAGCCCAAACTGTCCACAACAGTTCAAGGTATGCTATAATTGTGGAAAGGAAGGACATATCTCTCAAGATTATACGGTAGCGAAACCAAGTCCAGTGGGGATGGTGACTCAAAAAGCTGTCCTAGAAAAGTCAAAGTCAACGGTTCTTGGAAGAGCGTTTGTTGTGACTTGTCAAAATACGAGGAACCCAAACGAGGTGATCACGGGTAAGCTAATCATAAATTCTTGCGAAGTTTATACATTACTAGATACCGGTTCTACCCATTCATTTATCTCTCCCGCTTGTGCTCAACGCTTAAACTTGACTCACGGAGAAATTAGACTTTGACTTATCGTGGAGACTCTGCTAGAGAAACTTTTATCACATCCAATCGCTTATAAATCTTGTTTGATCCAAGTAGACACCATCACATTACTGTTGATCTTATCTCTTTAAAGATACTTGCTTTTGATGTGATTTTAGGATTGATTGGTTAACTACTTATCATGCCAAAATTGATTATTTTCGTAAGGTTGTTAGTTTTCATATTCTAACCAACTTTGTTATGCAATTCAAGCAACTAAACCACTAAAATCAATCACTATCATATCAAGCCATAAAGCCATTCGTTTATTGAAAACGGATGTCAAACTTTCTTAGCCCATGTTATGGATTTGAATAAAGACATCGATTTGAATAAAATTTACATTGTTAGTGAATTTCTGATGTATTTCTGAAGAACTTTTTGGTCTACCCCGAATGTGAAGTTGAATTATTTATTGACCTTGAACCTGGTACAAAGCCCATTTCTAAAACCCCATATCGAATGGCTCCTATTGAATTCAAGAGTTAAAGGTCCAACTACAGGAGTTATTGGACATCGGTTTTATTCGTCTTAGTACATCTCCCTAGGGTGCTCCTGTTTTATTCGTAAAGAAGAAAGACAGGAGTATGCGACTTTGTATTGACTACTGGGAATTAAACCATGTCACTATCAAGAATAGGTATCCGCTACCTAATATTGATGACCTGTTTGACTAGTTGCAAGGAGCACAATTCTTTTTAAAGATTGATCTTCATTCTGGATATCATCAGCTAAAGATTAGAACTGAGGATATTCCAAAGTCTACCTTCAGAACTCGGTATGGGCATTATGAATTCTTAGTCATGTCTTTTGGATTGACAAATGCTCCTGCGGCTTTCATGGATATGATGAATCGAGTATTCAAGGAATATTTGGATCGATTCGTTGTTGTCTTTATTGATGATGACCTCATATATTCCAAAAGTCGTGAAGATCATAAGCACCATTTGAAGTTTGGTACTCCAAAGGCTTCGTGAAAACAAGCTTTATGCCAAGTTGAAGAAATGCGAGTTACGGCGAGGAAGTAGCATTCCTTGGGCACGTGGTGTCAAAACATGGAGTATCTGTTGACCAGGCGAAGATTGAAGCAATACAAAGTTGGGAGCAACCGAAGACGGTGACCGAAGTTCGTAGCTTTCTGGGCTTAGCTGGTTATTATCGAAGATTCGTGGAAGGGTTTTCTCGAATCGCTACTCTGTTAACTTAGTTGTCTCGAAAGGATACAAAATTCGTATGGAGCGAGGAATGCGAGAAGAGATTTCAAGTGCTTAAGAGGAAACTCATTTTGGCACCTGTTCTGACAATACCATCTGGTTCAGATGGATTTGTTATCTACAACGATGCTTCAGGCAAAGGGTTAGGGTGTGTTCTCATGCAACATGGGAAAGTCATAACCTATGCCTCGCGACAACTTAAAGAATATGAGAGGAATTATCCTACTCATGATCTAGAGTCAGCGGCGCTATTTTTCGCGCTAAAGATCCGGAGGCACTATCTATATGGGAGAAAGTGGAGATATA